>CM053621.1:1299087-1341575 GCA_028646535.1 Procyon lotor | reverse complement strand
ATCTCCCCTGGGCCCCGACTCTCCCCTCCCGGGCACCCCACTCGCCTGCATCCACAGTGTCCCCTAAGAACCCATGTGCCGCTCTGGCCCTGTGGCTCCTTCTTCCTTCCTTCCCAGTGAAGCTCCTGGACAGAGTGGGGGGTGCCCACCTTGCAGGGACACTCTTGGGCCCCCATCTCCCTGCAGCAGGCGTGGGTGACCCCGCCGCTCTCAGCTCTCCTCTGAGGAGGCCTCCCCCTTCCCGCCCTCCTAACCCCTTCAGCTGCCGGGCCTCTCCTGCTCCCATCCGCCCCCGAGTCTCTTAGATGTGGCTTTCACAGGGCTCCGCGTTCTTCTCAGCCTAAGATCCTCTTGCGAACTCAGGTCCTGTACCTCCGGCTGCTCTCCTGAGCGTGGCCTACCACCGGACACTGCACGCGGGCTGCTCGGGAAAGCCTTCCCCGGCCCCGCCCTCCCATCAGGATCTGGCCCTGGTGCGCGGGCACCAGACGACCCCCGTGGACTCGGTGACAAGGCGGGAGATACTGATGTCCTTCGCCTGCTTTTCCTGACCTCTCAGGCAGGGCTGAGGGTGCTCTCACTGCACTTGACCCCTCCTTGGGCAGAAATGGTTTTAACTGTGGGCATGCGGCCGCGAGGACCTGCTTAGGAGTCCGGCTCTTCCACATGGCAATTTTTGAGTCCAGGGGCCTCCCGCCATAACCGGGAAGGAGGAAACTAGAGACAGAAACATGGAGACGCAGAAAAATCCCAAACCACTTTAACCCAAGAGGAAAATTTAATTCTAAATAGTAACAACAGGAATGTTTGCCAACCTGTTCTATGCATGTGACCTTCCCAGCAGGCGTCTGCGTATAACGGGAAGGCAGACTGTGCTCTGCCTCAGCCCCGAAGCAGAACACAGGGATTTTCCAAATATTAATGGCAACTGGCAACTCCAATGACTACCAGGCGGCCAGCTCTGGGGAACCGGATAGTAGCCCTTCGCTGGTGGCACACAATGGAGGGCCATGCCAGGGACAAGAGGTGTAACCATTAACGAGTCATTAATCACAGCACAGCTGGTTGGCCCGTCTGCCTGTCTCCAGGCAGAAGTTCAAATGCAGGTCTTACCAATGACACCGGAGCCTAGGGCACAGGATCTGGAACAGGTCCCTGTGAGCCACTCTGAACAGTTCCCTCTGGCCCTCTGTTGGGCCAAACACCTTTGCTGCAGCCTGGCCTGGCCTGGTCTGCCCACAGGCAGGGGCTAAGGTTGGAAAGGGGTTCTGCTAATGCAGGATCTGGATCTTCCAGCAGAAAAGGGTCCTCCCAACAGCAGGTGTGAGCAAACACCCCCCAGGGCGCGGGAAACACCAGCCAGCCGCACAGAACGAGAAGCAGGAGAGGAGAACTCGCCCGTCAGCAGCATCAGAATTCCGACGGGTCTGAATTCCAAGCAAGGTTGCTGTCATAGGTGTGCCTCAGAAGGCTGGGCACTGGACAGGTTCCGAGCAAATATTTTTAGACCTGACAACAAAGTTGGGGCGAGAGGGAGTCTTGCAGGCATAATCATTTTAATAGGCATTCGAAACACTTCCTGGGTGCCTGTGTACCAAGTGCTGGATAGAAAGACCAAAGCTCTCCGTGAGCCACTGCCTGTGGGGACACGGAGGGACGGACCACGCCAACCCAGGCACAGCTGCACAGAGAGGAAAGCACAGGATGTCAGGGGCCTCAGCTGAGTCACAAGGGACAAGGAGACCCTGGCCCAGGAAGCAGAAGTGACAGTATGGGCCCAGGACAGGGCATCAGGGAGCAGAGCCACTTGGGGCAGTGAGTCCTTCAGTCTTTAGGAGGGCAGGCCAGTGACCACCATCCGTGGCTCGGATGACTAAACGTCCTAAGGTCCAGCTGCACGGCAGAAGCCAAAGGACCTGAGACCGAGGCCTGGTGTGCGCTGGGCGGTGGGCAGGGACAGCCCCAAAGGGCAGGGAAGGATGTCTGAGGCAGGAGGAATTAATGCATATACCTGGACCTTTCTAAAGCACGCAGTTTTACCAAGATTTGAAGGCCAGAATGATCCTTCCTGGACAAGGAATTCCTGAAGAGAGAGAACTCCTGCAAAATGATACAAGGAAATGCTGACGGGACAGAATGGGGAGGGAAGCTTTCAGTGGGAGCAGGGGAAGGAGCTACATTTAGAATACTACACGGTAAGGCTTTTATTGGTAACAGAATCGCTTGTCCCACGGTAAGCAACGCCCCTCACTGTGTGTGGTACCCAATTAAAATTGTGTAACCATTAGGCAGACACAGTTTCAGATTATGGGAAACAGGCCAAGCCATGTCTAGTATGTTCTCAACCACCTGTAAAAGGAGAGAGCAGCTTGGGTAGGCTGGAGGGAGAAACCAAGACTGTTCACATGTGACCCCTGCCAGCGGGTCCTTGTGCAATACCCAGGGGAGACTGATAAGGTCCCACAGCCAGGTGGGGGGACATAACCTCCACGGGACAGAACGAGATCTTGTCTCAGGTGCCCTAAGTGAGGAGCATGTTCCTTCAGAGACAAAGATAACTGCTAACAGCCCACTGTGCACTTATCTGAAGGCCAGACCAGCCCTGTGGGGCCCTGTGCCACCTGAGGGCAGAGAGAGGCCCCTTTTGCAACATGGGCCTTTCCCCACCCTCAGCCCCCAGGTGTGGGAGGAAGACGGGAGGGGACACCACACATTTGCTCCTTGGCATCGAGAGTCTTTCCCAAGTCCTGCTGGCTGCTAATGCTGGTGTACCACAAAAAAATTGGGGTCCCAGAAGTACAGCAAGGGGACCCTGAGAATTCCACAACTTTGAATCAGTCTCTGGGTCCGAAAAACACTTTTTTCAGAGCTCTAACTGTAAGAATGCTCTGAGGGGACCAGCACTTAGTCTAGAAGGAAACGGGATCCTTTGAGATAAGTGACAATCTGGGTTTCCCAAAAGGCACATAAAGTCATGAGACAGGAAGGCCCCTGGCATCAACCATCTGATTTTGCACCTTGAGGATCTTATATTTCGCTGTTTACTCTAACCCATGAACTGGTGCCCTGTGACAAAGAAGAAGCCCACCATCCTGCCCCCAGGCCCAAAGGCAAGGGCTTATGAATCAGACTTCCATACCTCACCCACCTTCTTGCTGTACGCACATAAAACATCAGATGCCTCCAGGTTGCTCTTGCTGACTCCATACACTCCCCTGGGGAGGCCCACCCCAGACCCTGTGGCTTCAGCACCACTGGAAGGGGTCCCGCAAACGCTCCCGAGCCCAGGACGCTCTCCCTGGCTCTAGACCAATGTATATCCACCCATCACCGGGAAGCCTACTGACCTTTAGCTTACCAGGTCCACAACGGAAGTCATCACATGCCCCCAAACTAGCTTCCTTCCGGCACCCTGTGTGTGTGGCACAGTGCTGCCAACGGCTGTCACCCACTCTTGGAGTGTTCCTTAAACCTTCTTTCTCCCTGGCCCTTCCCCTCCCTGCGGCCACCTGTCCCAGAGTCCCTCTCTCCTTTCTGTCTCCCAGCACCCTTCCTCTGTGCTGGGCCTATGTCTGGCTAGGGAGGTTTCTGTGGCCCCTTAAGGGCTTCCGACTCAGTGCAAGCCTTCAGCACCCAACACGGCTACCGCTGCCCCTCCCCCCTCGGAGAAGACGATCGGTTCAGTTCTTCCCAAACTCGAGATTCCTTGGGGGCTTCCTACTGCTCTCAGGGTGAAGTTCAAACCTGAGCCTGGAACTCAAAGCCTCTTTCCCAATCTGCCACCAGGCTCGCTTTCCCTGACCACCGGAGTCTCGCAAGGCCCTTCCTGCAACAGCAGGCTGCGCGGCAGTCAGGCCATCTCCCTGCACATGCATGGTCCCTTTGCCTGGAAGGCTCTTTCCCTCACACGGCCTCGCCACATCTATTCCTTTGTGAAAACTGAGCTCAAGTCCTTCTCAGGAATCACTACCAAGGGCCAGCCGAGGCTACTGCTCTCTCTCCCCAGCAAACCCTGTCCCCATTTGCAGGAGCATCACTGACCACCTCCTCCCTGCACCGCCAGCTCCGGCACACAGGTTCCCACATGGGGCCTCCTTGAGCCAAGGGAAATAGGATTTCGATAAATTTGTGTTAAGAGCATAGTGAAAAGCAATGAATAAAGAATTCAAGTGAATTCTTAATAAAATGCCTGAGGTTGTTTTTTTTCCCCCCTTTGATACTATCTCCATTTGGAAAGTGACACTTGTAACAGCCACTGAAACTGCGGCTCTGAGTTGAAAAGGGCTTCTTTCTTCCACGGACAGAGTTGTCCTAACAGGAAAGGTATGCTTCAATGGGTAAAACATTGAACAGGGTAAATGTTAAGTGCTTTTTTATAACCTGCTTCGTTGTTCTTATGTACTTTAAACCAGAAACCATCTAAAAGCAAACACTTAAATATGTCTTCTGAGGTTGGCTCAGACTAACTGGAATTAGGAGCAACACAGCGCACCCAAGGTCACTTGGCCTGCTGGACGTTCCTGGCAGGTGCGCTGGGGCCCACCTGCAGGTGAACTTGCAGACTCGGGGGTGAATTTTATTACTGTTATGAAAAGCCTGTCCAGATGACGTCTACGCTCCCCAAAGGTCACCCTTAACCCAGACGAAAATTACCGCCCTAGCTTTAGGACCTTGGTTCAAGGTCCTAAACAGCTGTCCAGAGACACCCGCCTGCCCACTCCATGCCAGACAATAACAGGGGAGCAAAGATGAACGTGACGTGCCTCTCATCCTGTTCACAGGGAGAGACAAGCTTCTAAATAGAGCACTTGCACCCGATAAGCACTTCACATAAAGGCTTTATCTGAGGACTGAGAAGATTAGTTAAGGACCAACCAACCTTCAGAACAAAAGAAGTGCATGTGGGGCCTGCACCCCCGGCTAGGGCTAACTGCAAAACCTTTGTGAGATTTCTTGATCTTTTCTTACTTGGGTTTGTTTCTCAGAGCCTGTATCCCTTCAAAGGAATAGAATCTGCATGCTTGGCTCCAAGATAATTAAGCAAACAGTTAGAGGGTCTGCTATGAGCCCCCACCCTCAAGGGGAGGAAACAGTTACATCTGTGGAATAATGAGGGTTTTTTGGGCGGGGGGTTGTTTTGTTGTTGTTGTTTTTGCAATTGGCCCGCTGACACTTAAGCAAAAATACATCAAAATAATGAAAACCACCTTCGAGTGCCCCTACTGACCCCGGAAAGGCAGAAAGACTCCTGACTAGGAATAAAAAACTGGGGAAACATCAGAATACCAGCATCACAGCCACATCCACAGACCCACTGGCCACCAGGCCTGTGCCTCCCGTGCACACAGCTATCTTAACAGTCTACCTGTGCCTCCCCATTGCCCAGGTGGCTCTTAGACAACCTTTGGCCTTTAATGTCAGCCCAGCCAGTGGCACTCCAGGAACCCCACAGCGTCTGTTCCTGTATGGGGTGACGTCATCAATGAAAACCTGTAGCCAGCCCACCAGCACCCCTGCCCAAAGAAAACCGGGACTGGGTGCAGCCTACCCCCGACCTCCAGCTGTGCCTACTGAAGGCTCAGAAAGCACAGTGGCAGGGGCCCTGCAGAAATGCTTCCTTCTGGTGGCAAGGCCTGGAGGAGGGCGGCTGCCTGGCACAGCAGCCATGCCAAGGGCTCTGAGGCTGGATAGAGAGCTACCTAGGCGGCAGGAGGGCGGGCGTGTCATCCTGGGGCAAGCAGAGGGCCCAGAGGAAAGCAGTTGCAGGTCTTCAAGGGCAGAACGTTATCAAAGAATCTGTTGCAATTTCGAGTCCAGGAGAGGATTTCCTACCCCGCAGAGCCGGAAAGTGCCCCGAGAAAAGAGTGACACCGGAACAGCTCTTTCCGACGGTTCGCCCTGGGCCGACCACAGACCTCAGCGGGTCGGGGCGGGGGGAGCGCAGGCCCTGCCCCCGGGGTGGGCGTCCGGCGGCGCGGAGATGGGCCCCTGCCCCGGGCGCGCCCCGCCCGGCTCTCGGTCCGTGGGGCCCGGCCCGGGGAGGGCAGGCAGGGCCAGGCGGACGGCCGCCGGCCCCGGGCGCGCGGGGTCCCGACCCCGATCCGCGCCGCGGCCGGCCAAGCGCCCCGCCTCGGACCGAGGCCCCGCAGCCCTGCTCCACGTCCCCTCCCTCGGCACGCCCCCGCCGCGGTGACAGCCGGCGACCCGGCCCCGCGCCGGGCCGTCACGCCCCCCGCCCGCCGCGCCGACCGCGCACCCACCTCCGCCCGCCGCGCCGCTTCTCCTCAGCTGGCCGAGCGACTGGGCGCGGGCCCTTCTGCGCACGCGCGCACGCGGCCCCGCCCCCGCCGAGCACGCGCCGCCGGCTGCCCACCCCGGGCGCCCGCGGGTCTCGGCAGCGGCGGGCTCTGGGCATGCGCGCTGGCGTCCTGCCGCCGGGCGGCGGGAGCCTGCGTCTGCCCGAGTCGGGTCCCTGCGCTCAGGGGCTCGAGACGAGTAGGCGGAGAATGCGGGGTCCCGCCAAAGGCGAGGCTGGGGGCGTCCGGAGCCGAGAGGGCTGCCAGCCAGAGTCGGCACCCCGCCGGGTCACGCGTAGCCCTGGGAACGCGCGTCTGCGTGGACACGACGTCGGGTCCCGAGCGGGCGGAGAGGGGGCGCAGGGGGTCCTACGGGCGGGACCTGAGCGGAGGAGCCCTGCGACCGAGGCCGAGAGACAGCCAGACGGAGACAAGACAGGGACACAGCCAGCCAAGAAAGAGGCTGAACACGGGCAGAGACGCAGCGGAGAGAGGGGCACGGCGCCCAAGCGGCAGAGATAGGGCAGGCGGAGGTGACAGGCGGGACAGACGGGGACCAACGGCAGCCGTCCTCCCTGGGGGAGGAGCCACAGCGCCCTCTGCGGGTCCTGGCAGGGGGCGGGGGAGCCAGTGCCCCCGAGCCCCACGGGGGTCCACAGGCGGCCGTGGTGGCCACGGTGCCTCTCGGGAGATCAGAGTCCGTGAGGGTTGAGGATAGCAATGGCCCTTGGGGTGTTTTCAGACCTTAGATGGGTCCTGGCATCACAAGGGGGGTTCATATCTGTTGGGAGAGGGTCACGGTGCCTTCTGGAAAGCTGAGAATGCTCTCTGAGGGGTCACGACATCGCAGATGGGGGAGTCACAGCGGCCCTTAGGGTGTTCGCAGAGCCTCGAAGTGTAGTTCGGCCCCCCGGGGGCTCCCAGCCTTCTGGGACGATCGCAGTGTCCCTTGGAGGGGGGAGGTAATGCGAAGATGGGATGACAGCTACCCAAGGGAGCCTCGAAGCAGCTCTTTGGGGCTATCGCATCCCTCTGCGTCGGGCGGGGTGTCGCTGCGTCCGTCACACCCCTCCCAGGCATGGGCGCGTGGCATCGAGGGAGTCGCTGGGCACGGTCGGGGGAGGGCCCAGATGGCGACGCGTGCGACGCCAGCAAAGACTCCTCTGCGCGGGCGGATGCACTGGATGGACGTGCGCCTCTGTGTGGAAGCAGCGCCCCGCCCGCGCTTCGGGCTCAGGCCGTCCCGCAGCGCCCCCGCCGCTCACGCCGCTGCAGCCTCCGCAGGCGCCGCGTCCACGCATCGCGCCAGGGCAGCACGAGGCTCCCGCGGGCGGCGCTGAGCCCGGGCCCCGGGCCCCCGACCGCGGTCCCTGGCCCGCCGCCAAGCAGCAGGTAGCGGCGGCCGGGCAGCAGGCGCGGGCAGCCGCAGGCCGCGTCCCGCGCGGGCACCCACAGCGCGCTGCTCCCTCGCTTCGCGCGCTCCTCGCCGCTCCGGAACACCGCAAGCACGGCCACCGGGAAGCGCGTCCACGAGCCGCGCGCCTCGCCGCGCGCGCCCACCGCCACCTGCACCGCTGCGGGGAGGGCGAGAGGGGGCGGGGTCAAGTGGGGGCGGAGCCGTGAGGGGGCGGGCGGTGCGGGGAGGGGGGGCACGGAGGGGACACGCCGCGCTGAGGTGGGGGTGGGCGTCGAGAGGCCACCGGGAGCTGACAGGGCGGGGCCAGCGACAGTGAGGCCCAGAGAGGGAACAGGGCAAGGTGAGAAGGTGAGGACAGGAGGCCTACCGTAGTCCTTCCTGCAGAACTTCTTCAAGCTGATGCGGTAACTGCCCCGGGCTGGTTTGCAGTGCAAGTCGCAGTCTGGAGGGGGTGTGGAGGCTGCCACAGAATCCCCACCTCCCTACTTCACCCCTTCCTCCTCCCCTCCTTGAACCCATAGCCTTCCCCCACGCTCATGCCAATCTGGGACCCTATTCTGGGTGCACTCACCCTGGGGCTCCACAGGGCTGCTCTCCTCAGTGGGTCCAGGGGCGGGAGTCTCTGCGAACGGGAGGAGAGAACAGCCTGCTTTGGAGGAGGACCACATGCAGGGAGGGCTCAGGGGACAAACAGGTACCAGCAGGGAGCTGGTGTGGCCTTGGCTGAGGTGACCGAAGGAGGGCAGGGTCACTCACTAACGCAGGGGGCCACTGGAGAGCGGCTCTGCTGGAAGCCAGGGGCGCAGCGATTGCAAGTGAGGCCGGTGACGCCGTCCTTGCAGGGACACTGGCCTGTGGTCTGGTTGCAGGTTTTGCCAGCAGCACCAACAGGGTGACAGTCACACGCTGAGGACAGAGACGGGAAGGTTAGAAGCCCATCTGGGGATGTGGGAAACTGGAAGGCGAGGATATGGCAGGCTCACCCCTGCAAGCGCGGCGGTCACTCAGGGCACGCCCAGGGTCTCGATAGAAGCCCTCCTGGCAGTAGTGGCAGTGACGTCCAGCAGTATTGTGCCGGCAGTTGAGACAGACGCCGCCGCTGCGACGGCCGGACAGTCGGTACAGCTCCATGTTGAAGCGGCAGCGGCGGGCATGGCCATTGCAGGAGCAAGCTGCAGGAAGGGATGGGTCAGGGGCAGGCTGGCCAGGTCCAAGATCCCCAGGCCACCCTCCAAGGCCTCACCAAGACAGGCGTGGGCTTCCCGGGCCGTGGCCCGCTGCCATGGCCTGTCGCAGTAGAAGGGCTTGCAGCGGCCGCAGTCGGGGCCCTCGGTGCCATGCTGGCAGTCGCAGATCAGGTGGCCCTGGGTGTCCAGCAGGCACCTCGAGGCATGCCCATTGCACTTGCAGCGCCCGCCCACCTGGAGCTCAGTAGCTGAGTACGAGTAAGGGACCATGGCCGTGGAGTCCCTGGTGTCCCCCAGCACGGCAGGCCTTGTGAGAACTACTTGAATGTCTGTGGCAGTCACCCAGTCTTGGAGCACTGGGCTGCTGTCCAGATCCAGGCCTGGTGGGCTTCCATCCTGCACGCTGAAGGCCAGAAGGCCACCGCCATCTGGCTGGACCTGGGGCTCAGGGAAGCACAGAGCTTCAGGCCCTGGGCCAGGTGGGCCATCCGCAGGGGCAGGCAGGCGGCCGTAGTCCAGGCCACAGCGGGAGGAGAAGAAGCCCAGTGGGGCCCAGCTGCGGCCATGGTCCTGTGACTTGAGCAGGGCCACCGAGGCCGGAGGCGCGGAGCAGAAGCGCAAGCTCACAAACACTAGCTCGAAAGCCTTGCCCAGGGGCACTGTCAGGGTCACGTTGTGGGGCGCCTGCGTCAGTGAGTCCGAACGCCAGCACACAGAGCTAGTGGTGCTCCCCGCCGAGGTCAGGAGGGCGGCGGGGTGTGCCCGTCTCGGGTCCGAGGCATCACAGGCCCGTGTGGCCGGCCGCCCGCACGTGCTGGATGCCAGAACCTCGCGGCCCAAGGCAGCGTTCACCAGGCCGGGCACGCAGCCGCGGGGCGCGCCTCCGTCGTCATGGCAGGGGTCCGCGGGCGCAGGGGGCCCCAGGCTCAGCGCGGTGGAAAGCGTGCCAGCGGTCAGCAGCAGCCCCCAGGGCCAGCCGGGCATGGCCGGAGCCTCGGTGGATCAGCCAGCCCGCCGGGCCCCACGCCGCTGCCCTCGGGGAGAGAGAGCCCGGATCCGGGGCTCTGCCCGCTGGCCCGCAATGCCGCGCAATCCCGGGCGGCCAAGAGGTGGGAGCAGCCGCGGGCACGCCCCGGGCCAAGCGCTACAGCCGGGATGCTGGCGCGTCCTCCGGCTGGGCCTGGAGCGTTGACAGGAGTCGCCCCCGCTCCCGGCGCCTCCGCCCGCAGAGGCCCCACCCGTCGCCCGCCGCTGCACTCACCCACCGAGGGCCGGGTCGAGCAGGTCTCCCGGCCTCCCGGGAAGGGCTGAGGGCGGGCGGGGCCTGGGGCGCCCCGGCCGCCGCCTCCTCCTGGCTGTAGCGAGGGCGGGCGAGCTGTGCCAGGAGGGGGTGGGGGGCGCAGTAGGCGCAAGCCTGGGCCCAGCCGGGGGCGGGGCTGCTCGGGCCGGGAAGGAGGGAGGGGAGGGGAGGGGAGGGGAGGGGAGGGGGCCTCGTCGGCAGAGCCGGAATCAGAAGCAGATTCAGACACTGGCTGGGCCAGCGGGGGAGGGGGCTGGGAGGCCCGGGAGCCGGGGGAGGGGCCCGGGAGCCAGGAATGCGCCGGCGGGAGGGGTCTGGAGGGGGCGGTTCAGCCACGCAGCCCGTGGGGGACCACCCAGCAGGGTCCCCGGCCTGCATCCAGGCCCTGGCTGCTCCTGGGGCTGTGCCACGTGCTGGGTGGGGGTCTGGCCGCCTCCTCCCTCAGGCCCATCTGGCAGGCTGGGCCCGCCGTCTGAAGGCTGGTGCCCTGATGCTCCCCTGGGTCTCTTACAGGGACCACTCCGGGCTGTAGCAGCCAAGCAGGGCTGGTGGTTATGGGATGTCCCCAAGCAGTGGTCCGCTCTAGTAGAAAAAAAACCACAATTGGGACCAGGTCTGATTTTGAAACCAAGCTGCTCCAATTTCTGGCTCTGTGGTTCAGACTCAACCTGAGATTTAGTTTATTTCATAGGACTGTTGTTCAACTTTGCTGAGCCATTGGTGGTGGAGGTGAAGGTAGGGGGTGGGGGTTGATGAGCTCCGAAGGTATTATATGCAGCCAGGGGATCCATAGCCTCGAGTCCCTCTGGCTTTATGTTCAGGAAGGATGTGTCTTTCCAGTCTGACTGGAGCTCGCCTAAGTAATGAAATTGGCATATCCCACCCCCATCAGGCCAAACTCTTGTCCCACAGCATCTCTGGGTCTCTATCTGGTTGCATCAGCAAGATGGGGCCAGCCCCTAGAGTAGACGGGGAGAAAGCAGAAGCTGAGTAGGGGAGCCCACTAATTAACAGGGTCCCGTGGGGTTCAGGGTCTTGGTTAGCAGTCGAGGACCCCTGGAGAAGGTCAAGGACCCCTGTAGAGCAGAGTTTGGTCTGTGGGGCCTGGTCACAGACAGCTCAGTGTCAGGACCCCTGAGCCTGGGCCACATGCTGGCAGGTTTGGCTAGGGAAACTGAGGCAGGAACCCAGCCAGCCAATTTGGGCACCAGCTGAGGGGCAGCTGCAGGTGAGAGAGACCCAGTCAAGAGAGACCAGAACTGCTCGGGATAGAGACCACTTCCCCACAACTATTAAGCCCTTGATGGAGGGGGCCAAGCCTCCCAGGAAGGGTAGGCTGTGTGCAGACGGGGCAGGGAACACGGGAACGTGTCTGACCCAGGAGAGGGTGTGAGGCCTAAAGTTTCAGAAGGGAGGCTGACTCTAGGCTGGACCTGCAGCTGATGGAGGATGCCATGTGGGTGTGTCAGGGTCGGTGGAGCTGCCTCTTCTGTAAGAAGTTAGAGAGAAGCAGAATCATCTTGCTGTTTAGGAGAGGAGGAAGCGGGGAACACTGTAGCCTCCCAGGGGAAACCAAGGAGAAGAGGACGGAGCAGCCTGGAAGACAGGGTGATGGGGCCCCTAAAGGGACTAGCACCTTCTGGTCAGGTCCTCACAAACGCAGGGGCGGGGTGGGGGGTGCAGGGGCTAATGAGATCATGGGAGACCTGGGAATAATCAAGGCAGAAGGGCTGCTGGCCTTTCTCCCTTCGCCTTTGGCAGCAGCAGGGAGTCCGTGGGTCCCCTCTGCCCCACAGAGCAGGTGCCATGGCACCTAATCTCAACTTCAAGATAAAAAAAAAGTGCCCCTTACAACAGATAGCCATGCACGAATGAGGGCGCTGACTGGGAGCGCAGTCTGCCCCCGCATAAGTCAAGTTCAAAAACGGCATCTTCCCAACCACCCTATTCGAGGTCTTTCTGATCATCAGCCTCAAACCCAGCCTGGGAAGAGTGGAGCCCTGGCAAGAGAGTACCGGCTGCAACAGATCCTTCTGGGACTGTTGGGAGCTAAGAGGTGACTAGCTGGCCATAGTGGGGAGAGGAGCCTCCAGGGAGCTCCCTGCTGTCTGGACTTTACAACGCAGGAGGGAAGAAAGGAAATCAGGGAGCAGCCTCCCCTCCAACCTTGCGTCAGACTTGCAGGCTTTGTCTGCAGCCCAGCTTCCCCGGGAGTTGGGGCTAAGGTCTGCAGAACATCTGGTGGTTTCTGGTGTGGGTGGAAGGAGGCCCCCAGGGCTCAGCCTGCTGCGCGAGTGTTCAGAGCCTTCATGGAGTTCGGTTCATCCGTGTTAGCAAGCAGAGCTCCGGGCCCAGAGGGCGGTAGTACCACCAGCTCCCCAGGGAGGAGGCTGCAGGCAGCCCCGCCTCTTCCCCCAGAATGGCCCCCTGAATGCATTCTCCTCTGGCCCCTAAGGATGGCCCTGGCAGATGGCCTGATGAGAGTGAGGGAGGGCCTTCTCCCCAGCCCCCATTCCGGACTCATTGCTGGACTCAGTCCTGTGGACTGGACCACCTGTCCCAGCCTCGGGGGCCCCTCACACCTCTCCGCTGGTCCTGCCCCATCCTGACACCTTAGAAGAGACCCTGCCTCCCTACGCCCCCCAACCCATGCACCTTGTCAGTGCACTCACACCCCCAGTCAGAGTGACAGCTGCTGGCTCTGGGGTCACGCAGGAAACCCATCCAGGGAGGAAGGGACCCAGGGGGCCAGACAGTCCCAGGCCTCAGGCGCCTGGGGTCTTTCCCTAAGAGGCGATCTGATCCAACACTTCCAGCCCAGCCCAGGACGTACTGTTCCCTCCAGACACTTGCAAGCCACCACTTGTACACATTTCATACATTTATTGAGCGTCTATTAGGCTTATTACGCGGAGAGGGGCTTCCAGCCCAGCAGGGAAGACAGAAGGCTGGGGGAGGGGAGAACAGCGCGCTTCACCCCAGGAGGGTGGACCCCCGAGTCCGCCGCCATCCTGCACTCTGCGCCCCTCGGCAGGGCCTCCGTGCCACGCAGGCCCTCTTTGCGGTCGCGACGGCCTCTGCGCCTCAAGCAGAACGCTGAACAGCAACGTTGGGAGGAGTGGGGGAGAGGAGAGTCCGAAGAGCAGAGGGAAATGGCTGGTAGCCCACACCCCCTTGGCCTGCTAAGAGCTTAGGGAGGAACGGTCTGGGGAGGGGGCTTCCGCATCGCGCTCGCTGTGCTGTGCGCGCCCCGGCTGGGCGAGGTCCGGAGGGAGGAGGGGTCCGGCTCCCGGCGACTTCGCTGGGGAGGGGGCCGCGCGCGCGCTGGCTCAGTAGGTCCCCGGCTCCAGCCGCCCCGCGCGCCGGGCCCGCCGCTGCAGCCGAAAGCGCCAGCACAGGAAGGCGGCAGCCAGGAGCCCGAGGCCCGCGCCCAGCGTGGTCAGCGCCACGCCCTGCTCCAGGTCCAGGTGGGGTCCGCGCAGCGAGAAGGTGATGGCCGTGGCGGCGGCGCCGGCCAGCAGGATCACGGCGCCGAACGGCAGGACGCAGCGCGGCCAGGAGCCCCCCACGCCGCCGGTGGCCAAAAGCAGCGCGCGCAGGGTCCCGGGGTGCTCAGAGGGCTCGGGGGGCGCAGGGGGCTCGGCGGGCGTCGCGGGCGGGGGCTCGGGCGCGCTCATGCTGCCGATGGGGGGCCGCGCTCAGGGTGGGTGTGTGCGCCCGCGCAGCCCCCACTCCCGTCCTCGACCGCCACGTCAGAGCGGATTGGCCCGGGATGCGCTGACGCCACCCGGACGCCGGGGAGAGGAGGTCGCCTCCGCCTCCTGGCTTTGGCGCTGAATCAGGGTGGGCGGGGGCGAGTGTAGAAGGGGGGCTAACCCAGACCTCTGCCCTCCTTTTCCCTGATGCTCCGGGCGCCACCTGCCTGCCCAGGTTCGGACAGCCCTCTACAGGACGGCGCCAGGATTGGTCCCAATAGGAGGGTCGTTGAGTCAGCAACCTCTGGGCGCTGGGTCTGGCTAGGGACCGAGGTGGACAGCACCCCTGCCCTCATGGGGCAAAGGTCCAGTAGGGAAGGTACACAATAAACCAAGCGAACTGGTGGACTAAATTATGGTGGAGCCCACTGGCTATGGAAACTGGTTTTGGCCAGCAACAGGGTGGTGGGACTCACCCTGGAAATGAAGGGTTCCTCAAGATCAGATCAACTGGGCATGAACTCTGGAAGTAATAATGGAGTGGCAGCTGTCCCCCAGGTTCCCCACCTCTTGGCTCCCCCTTCCCTGTTCCTGCCCTGGGCAGTAGAAGGAGCTGTTCCCCTTCCTACAGGCCTCTTAGTGCAACAGGGGCTGTTTTTTTAGGTTTCCTACTTTGGTCTGTCATCTGGTCCCCAGCAGCCTAAAAGACCTGGGATTCCATTTTTTTTTTTTTTTTTTAAGATTTTATTTATTCATTTAACAGAGAGAGAGATCACAAGTAGGCAGAGAGGCAGGCAGAGAGAGAGGGGGAAGCAGGCTCCTTGCTGAGCAGAGAGCCCGATGTGGGGCTCGATCCCAGGACCCTGAGATCATGACCTGAGCCGAAGGCAGAGGCTTTAACCCCTGAGTCACCTGGGTGCCCCCGGGATTCCATATTTAAGGTTTCTGGCCCGTGGGACTGTGGGGGGGGCACCCCAAGGCTGCTTCAGCATCACTCAGCTCGTCCCCCATACCTGTGACACCCCATCTGGCTCCAGGAGTTGCCTGGCTCAGGGCCTGGGTCCCCCTGGGGCAGAGGCTGGTGGTAATACCCTCTTGCTCATGGCTGGCTACACAAAGCACTAATGCCCCAGCTCTTCTGAGGATTGTGCTTGGTTGGCACAGGTGCCTAGGCAAGGTTTATTTAAAGAACACTACGGCCTCCTGGCCCTCCCCAGGGCCTACCACTATGTAACTTGTCCTTGCCCAGCCACGGGGTAAGATCCCTTACTGTTGGCGCGTGTGTCCCTCGGGAGCCTTCAGGGGTCATGTGAAGCCAGCCACACAGACTGAAGGAAGAGGCGGGCCACCCCAGGTGGGGAGGTGCCAAGGTTCCTTGGCCAAGGGAACTTGCATCCCCGCACCTGCCCGCCTGAGCCTAAAACGTGGGGTCAGGGGAGGCCCTCCCTGGGCTCCGTCACCATGCTTGTGTTCTCAGCCCCACAGCCCTACCTCGGGGCCTGGGTCCTTGGAACAGGCTCCGGGGGTGAAAAGGCCAGTGGAACCCACATTCCAAGGACAGGGGAGGGGGTGAGGAGCCTCTCATCGCCCAGCTCCCGGGGCAGTGAGTGGTCGCTTCTTCGATAACCTCTCCCAACAACTACCCCCAGTATGATGCTGGGGATGACACTGGGAACCGAGGCTCAGGGCCCTTAAGAATCGTGCAGAAAGTCCCAAAGCAGGTCAAGTCACAGTGGAGACCCAAACCCATGAGTGGTATAAACCAGACACCATGACCTTGAGCTCTGCGTTTTCTTGCCTTTCTTCGGGGGGGAGGCAGGAGCCTCGGAGGAGGGGACAGTGGAGTGGGTGAGGGGTGAATTCCCAGGTCGTAAGTCAGGCTGGCCACAGCAACAGCCCAGGAGGAAGTGGTGAGCACGGGCGCTAGCGGGACCTCCGTGGCCACAGGGAGCCTGCCCACTCTCAGATGGGGCCGGTGGCTTTGGCGGCTTCCAGTGAGGCCAGTCCAGGCAAGGGCTTCAGGTTTCAGGTGTGCTACAGGTGTGCTAGGGCCGCTGCTGGAGGGGGGTCCCCAGTGCTGCTCACTGTCAGTGTCCTTCCCCTTCTCTTCAGCACAGAGGCCTACGTGTGTTCCCAATAAATATACTAGATATGTTCATGGTAAGCAAAAACGCAAAGAAAAAACCAAACACACCAAATCCCACCTTAAATATAGGTTTTTTCTAAAGGAGTTTTAATGTCACACAAGCGGCTTATAAGTCTGAAGTGAGAAAGAACAGAGGTAGCTAAGAAAAAAGCTGGACATGCCTGTGTTTGCTGAGCCTGCCGAAGGCCAAGCCAGCCGGAGGCCTGACCGCTAGCTCTGGGGCCCTGGGCTCCTCGGGAAGAGGAGGTTCCCAGCCCACTTGGGAACCCTGCTTTCCCGAGTGGGTAGAGCCATCTCTGGGCCCCCCAGGCCCACCGCATGGAAAGTCCTCTCAATTCCCCATTGACCTAATAGAGGGGCGCTCTCCCGGTCGTGTGGGTCAGAGCAAGCTCACCCTCCTGGCGGGGTCCAGCGGCCCGGGAAGTGGCAGGGTGGGGGGCGGCTAGCCATGGGAAGTGCTCAGTCAGCAGGTTCATCTTGAAGGATGGTGAGGAAGCGCTCTCCTCCCTCACAGAGCAGGCTATGCACAGCTCGGCAAAGCGCCAGCCAGGGCAGCCCTGGCGGCTCCCGCATGCTCACCAGCGGGAGGAGGTCAGCCATCAGGACCTGGGGGGTAACGCAGGGCCACGATCTCAGCGGGGGCTCCATCCTGGGCGGCCAGTGGCGGGCTTACAGAAGGCCCCCACAGCGGGGCAATCCCAGGGAGGGCTTCGGGCACCATATGCCTGCCCCTTCTCCGTCCTAGAGCTCTGCCCCTAGGCCCGTGCACAGCCCAGAGGCTCCATCTTCTGGCCGGGCCCAAAGCACCCCCCCCCCCCCCCCCCGGCCCTCAGCACCCAGTCACCTAGTCCCCACCCCCTTACTCCGGAAGTACCTTCTGCAGGTGGATCTGCTGGTCCAGCATGGCCACTCGCAGCCCGAGGGCCGCCAGACTCTGCAGCTCCTCGGGGCTGGAGTAGAGTAGAAGCTGGGGGCTCCAGGTGGGGTCTGTTCTTCCCCCACAGGGCACCGAGGCTCTGCGGCATCTGCCCTCAGGCCACGGCCCCAGCTGCTGTCCTGCCAGGGCTGTGAGGACAGGGGATGTGGCCTCATGAGGGGGCAGCCAGGGACCTCCATCCCACTTGCCTTTAAGGGAGTGCGAAGTCTCCCTCTGCCTCCTGGGTGGAGGGCTACCATCCAGCAACAACTGTCTCTTGAGATACCAGGCACGTCGCCCGCCTGTATGCCTGTGACTCCCACACGACCCTTTCTCAGGAACTAGATAAACACACTGACCATTTACAGTGACGCGGCTGCGTCGGGAGAGGCAGTGGGGTGGGGGTGCGGTGCTGGCTGGTCCTGCAGGACAGGCGGTGGGGCGACCCTGCTCTTTGGTCAGAGGCCCTTGACCGCTGACCAGACCTCAGCACGAGGTGGGGGCCGGGGCGGGGCTCACCTGCACGCACCTCCTGCAGTCTGTGGAGACATTGCCCTGCGAAGGCCTGCAGCCCCTCCAGGGTGAGCAGGCAGTAGTACTCCTGCATCGGGTCGGCAGGGTCTGTGCAAAGATCAGGGAGGGCGGGCCAGGTCCACTCCAGTCCCGAAGCCCTCCCGGCCCTGAGACACACACAGCAGGGCCCGCTCACCTGCCGAGAGCACTTCCTCCATTCGCTGTCTCAGCAGCGAGCAGGCCTTCCGCAGGAGCCCCACCTCCGCCTCCGCCTCCGCAGCAGCAAGCCCAGAGCCGGGCCAGCCCGACTGGACATGGGTCAGGGAAACTCCTCTGCAGCCAGGTTCCCCCCCTTCCCCTCCGGCCCAGGACAGGACCCCAGAGTGGCTCTGGCCCTTCCTGGAGTTCCTCCTTAAACTCACCAGGCTTAGGGCCAGCACTACCCGTAGCGGCCCCCCACCCTCCGGGGGGGGTCCCACAAGCCCACCAAGAATACAGTCATCTTCATTTTCTGGAGGAACTGGGCTTTGGCCGTGGAAGCAGCGTCCCTGGAGTCACTGGTCTGGGTAGAGCTGAGCTGGGCCCACAGGCTGGAATGCACACACAGGCACCGTTTGTCCATCTGACTGGGCCTCGGGAGGCAGGGACAGGCCAGGGGTAGGGGCCCCATGAGGGGTGTCTGGCTCTGCTGAATGCCAGGAGGGGCCTCCCAAGGCCTTGGGGGATGGAGAGGACGCTGTCTGTGAAAGGGGACAGAGCCGACACACTCTGAGAAGTACTAGGAGAGAATTCAAGGGAGGAGAGGAGAGGAGCTGGCAGCCACTGGTAACTGGGACTAACTGGGACTCCCTGGGACCATGGTAAGGAACTCTGGGGCGGGCTCTGGAGCCGACACAGCGCGAACACGTGAAAGGGCCCGCCTTGTTGAACCCCAACCACATCCCTACAGAGCCGACACCATCACACCCACCTCCAAAGACACATGGGGCCGCAAAGTCTCTCAACCTCAAAGCCTGCGGAGTCTAAGTCCTAGCTGGGCAGACTCTCTTAACGTGGAAACTGTCCCCACCCAGCCAACAAAACAGAGCGGCCTGCTGGAAAAGTCTTACCGATGTGGCCCTGCGCTGGTGGGAGCTGGTGGGATGCCTGGGCCTCCCTGGTCTCCCCTCCACCCGCACCCAGCTGAGACTCAGCCTTACCGGGAGTTCTGGGAAGCTGCTCTCCTGTAGGCCATGGGGAGCTTCAGCAGGGTCCTGCCAGGGAAGCCAGTGTTCAGAGTAGCCTCACTCTGGGGGCTCCCCCCCAACAAGCAACAGGGCTTCCAGATTGGTTGTGGGAGCCAGCACAGTCCAGGTCTGCCCTGGCAGAGAAGAGAGGACACCAGGAGCAGAGCCCAGGCCCTCCACAGCCCATCTGGAGCCCCTGGGCTGGGTGGAATGGCTGGATAAGAGGATGGGGCACTGGACAGCCAGGGAGAAGGGGACAGCGCCTAGCAATGGTCCATTCTGCCAGCTTCAGGGCATGGATCCCATGGGGCTCTCCTGGTCCACATCCAGCTCAATGCCCTGCCCTTCCCGTCACCCCACATCCCAGATTCCCGCTGCTGGCCAAGGTCCAAGCAGGTGGACATGGGAGTTCCTCCAGGAAGGGTCTGGGTGAAACCTACCCCTTCTCCTTCAGTGTGAAAGCTTCTGAGGCCCGAGGAACAGCCGATGGGGGTATCTGTTGGTCCCTGAGGCCTGGTCCAGGCTTGGTGGTTGGGGCTCCTCTCCCCATATGGGTGCGATCCCCCACTGATGGAAGACTGCACTCAGGGAGGCCCCTGGCAGGCACTGTGGTCTGGTGGACGCCCCTGGGTGATTTTGTCTCTGAGGCTCGACGGCCAGCCTGGCCTGAGGCCCGGGATGGGGCAGAGGCTGTGGTGGCACGAGAAGTGGCAGTGGACCCAGACTTCAGCTTGAGGGCCTTGTGTTCTTCTCCAGCCTTGGAGATGCCTTTTCTCACCCTTACAGCCTTCTCCAGGGCCTGGGTCAGAAGCTCCAGCTCCCTGAGGTCTTGAGGGCTGGGTGTGCCTGCTGCAAAAGTCAAAGACTCTTGCGGTGGTCGCTCACCACAGCTTGTCAGAAAACAGAGGGGGGGCAGCACCAAGAGAAGGCGGGTTGTGGAAGTTTACCCGGAGGCGGGCCCTCTTCATCAGTTTCTGGCTTTCGGGTTGGCTCCGCAGCCGGCGTCTCTGCTGGTTCCCTGGCAAGACCAGAACAGTGACGGCACGGCCAAGACGCAGGGCCCACACCCGACGGACCCCAAGGAGCCGCCTGGCCTCGCGGCAGCCCCCCGACCTCAAGCCTGCAGCCAAAGGGGAGCACAGCTGGCAACAAGGGGGCGCTGGGCCCGGCCTCCCGGCCCGGGGGCTCTGAGCTGACCGAGGGCGGCCCGGCCGGGCGGTCTCGGGGTCCGCGTACCAGGTCCGTAGCAGCCGGCGAGAGACGCGCAGGCTCTGCTCCAGCTGCCGCTGCCGCTCGGCGCAGGCGTCCAGGGCATCCCGTAGTTCGGCCACCAGCCTGGGAGGGGCGCACCGGCGCTCAGCACCCTGGCCGGCCGCGCGCCGCGCCCCCTCCCGCCCCGCACCCCCCCCCCCACCGCGCGCGGGTCTTACCGACGCGAGCATCCCGCGGGCAGCATAAAGGCGGCCGCAATTGCTCCGGATTTGCCGCCTCCGGAAAGTCAGGTCCTTTCCGGGCTAGGAGCCCGCCCCCTTCCGGCCAGGCGACCCAATCCCGAGCCCAGGGGTCAGGGCCCGCCCCCGGCGCTCCGGCCCCGCCCCCGGCGCTCCGGCCCCGCCCCCGGCGCTCGGGCTCCGGGGTCCCCGGCCTCGCGGCGCCCGCCGCGACTCTGGCTCGGAGCTGGGTGCGGGGGCCGCAGGGGGTCCTCCGGTGGTGCACGGAGGTCTGGTTTAGATGGCACTGTGATTGCTTACGGTTGACTTTGTTCCTACTGAAGGCGCCCTAAATTGCAGGGCCGAGCTGCCCTGCGGACCCCACCCAGAGCCAGTGTTTTGGGTCCTACTGTTTTGGGACCTACTGGGTCCCTCCTGGCGGGACCCAGCACGTACTTACAGAGGCGAGGAGGAGACGTGTGTTGGGGGCAGAGCAAGGGCGAACGGAGCGTTCGCTTGTGGACATCCTGAGGCGGCGGTGCATTCGGGGGTGGCATCAGTCCAGAAGACCAGGGATGGTAGCCTGCGAGCAATGCACCCAGGCAAGATAGGCCAAGGTGGGGCAGGTGACTATAGACGGGGACGGGCGAAGGATGGGTGATGGAAGGGGAGTTGAAGCCCAGAGAGGTGGAGGGACAGCAGAGCCGGGCATCACAGAAGCAACTGGAAGCTCTTCCAGGAGGGTCTCCACAGGATGTAGGAGGGGGCCTTCAGTGGCTCGGACAACTGGGGGACGGGTCCTAGCTGGGAGGAGTGAGGAAGGCAGCAGGGCCTTACGTGATAGGAGTGAACAAGTAGGACTGTGACTCCCTGCAGGGGCTGAGAAACCTCAGGGGGAGCTGTAGGAACGACAGGGGGGGGGGTGGAGAAGGTTGCTTCAAGATGGAGAGGTGTCCCTTTCACAGCTGCTGGGGAGGGGAGCTGGGGGCCCCGTGCTGCTTGGGACTGGCCCAGGCAGGTCCCCACTGCGATAGTCTCCTAAAGGTGCCGGCTGGGAGGAGGCGGAGCCATCCAGAGCTGGGTGTTTATCAGCGTCCGCGGGCAAGGAGGTGGGCAGTTCAGACATGCACATCACTCAGCTGCCGCTACCCTCATCACATTTAATCCCCACAACACCCCTGTGAGGTAGGTACCATGGCCGCATCTTACAGATGAGGATCTGGAGGCTCGCACATGCCCAGGGGCACAGTTGACCCAGAAGGTCTGCAGTCCCAACCGTGCCCCACCCAGGGTGGTCACAATTGCTACGGTGGCAGGAAGACCGCTCCCCCGGGAACACCCACACGTGCACCAAGCACCCAGAAAAGCCACCAGAGTAGCTCTTTGTTCCACAGAGCTCAGGTTCAAGAGCATTTGGGGGGACGCTCCTGGCCCAGTGGTTCTGCTATCCCTGAGTGGTCCACCCGACCCCAGGGCGGGGTGGGGGCGTCTGGAGCAGATCCCACCAGTGTTTCAGCGGCTGTCACCAGGAGGCGACAGGTGTGGGGGAGACTCAGGAACCCAAAGCAGATCCACTCCCAGCCAACAGGTGGGGACTGGGGTCATCTCAGATGTTACAAATAACATTTTCTTTTCATCTAACCTCTCTAGGAAGAGCGTCAGGAGAGCCCTGACAGGTCTCAACCAGATGTTCCTTTTTTCTTTAGTTGAGCCTAAATGGAGTTAAGAATCTCTAAAATTTAACGCCTTCTATCTTTAATTTTTCTTCTGTTCCCATCTTAGAAGAATGAAAGATGGAAATAAAGACATGAAAAGAAGTGGCCTAGGAATTCAGTGCAAAGAGAGGTGTTTGTACAGACGCCACCTGCTGGGGACAAAGACCAATCACTCTGGAGGAAGGGGCAGACTTCTGCCGGAGCAGAGTGTGGTGGGCAGCGGGCTTAGGGCCCAGACATCAAGGCCCTGGCCTGAAAGCAGTCAGGGCCCCCCCACCCGGTAACCCTGTGTAGTACACAGCAGTGTGCAGGGGGCAAGGCTCCCTCAGCAGGGCACCTGCTGCTGTGGGGACGGGAGCTCAGGGCGGGGGCAGTATGAGGCCGGTGACGTGCTCAGAGCTGTCAGCTCCCCCCAGAACCCCACACCGGACAGATGCTGGGAGGGGAGCTGTGCCCAGCCCCCTGGTCACACGTGGATGGGGTTCAGTGGGGCCGGGAAGATCAGGACAGACACAAGAGGGGACAGAGAAACGGGCTTCCCAGGGTGCGGCATGATTGCTTTGAGTTTAAGCTTTCCAAAACGAAGAATCCGAAGTTTTGTTCTCATTCACACATTCTGACGGCTCGCATGGGACTACCCTGGAGAAAGAGACTTAGCTCCCGTGTCCTCTCCGTTCCCTGCGCAAGAGCCACCGGGGATCCACCTGGAGTCCACCTCTGGCCCCCCCACGGCTTCCTAGTGCGGCGGCAGCCCTCCCTCAGCAGACGTTCCCTGCGGCAAGCCGGGCACGCACACGGCCTCAGCAAGCCCGGCTCAGGTCCCCCTCCTCCTCCTCCTCCTCCTTGCTGGGGGTCGATAGGTTTTTCCTTTTCACTTGGGGGACGCTGCTCTCTGGAGGGCTTGGAGGGCGACACTGTAAACATGACTTCTTGGCATGGTGGTGGCAGGGCTGTGCGTTTGAGTCGCTGCCCGGGGACAGCGCTGAGGTAGATTGGGGAGGGGCCCCCAAGACGCCGTCCATGGAGTTTGTGGGACTCGCGCTGTTGATGGAGGAGTACCCTGAGGTCACGCTGTCCCTGCCCGGCTCCTTTGAGCCACAGAGCCGAGACTCAGGTCCTGGCGGCGGAGGCGTCTGGGAGCCGGGTACCCAGGTGTGCAGGTCCTGGCGTCCCCGGTCCTCCGGGCAGGCCTCCTCATCACTCGATTCCTGGCAGCAGTGCTGTTCGGGGCTCAGATAGACCACGGTGACATCGAGGATGCCGCTGGGGGCCGTCACTGTGGGAGACGTCGGGGGAGAGATGTGTCCACCACCGGAGCAATGGGGTGCCCTCCCGGCCCAGTCAGGACCCCAGGGGCCCAGTGTCCAACTCTTGGCCAGGACAGGTGTGGCTCTTGCTGGACACTCCCCTGTACTGCTCTCCTTCGGGTAAGAAATTCAGGGTGGCACTCAACGGGACTTGGGGGACAGCAGAAAGCGACTACAAACTAGTCATCGATAATTTACTCAATCCCCAAGTGGACACCAAAGGAAGCAATTGGAAAGTTGGCAGAAACTGCACGAACTGGGCTTCCTTTGTGTCGAGCTGCCCGAGAACACAAGGGCAGAGGCTCCCACAGGCAGCTCTGGAGGGCTGCAGCACAAGGCACAGAGCCCAAAGAGGGCAGCAGGCGACACACCCCACACAACGCTCTAGAAAGCAGGTGCTCGTGCATCCCAGACAAGGTCTCTTCCGCCTCCCTGCCCTGGTGAGGCCCTTCCACGGCCTGGCTGGGGCTGGACACAGGCCTTCTCTCCACCGGCCCCCCGGCCCCCCCGCCCTGCCCTGGTGAGGCCCTTCCACGGCCTGGCTGGGGCTGGACACAGGCCTTCTCTCCGCCGGCCCCCGGCCCCCCCGCCCTGCCCTGGTGTTCCAGGGGCTCTGCTCTCTCGCGCCTCCTGGAGGCGGAAGCCCCCTCCCACCCCGGGGGCATCTGGGCGGTCTCTGGGCCATGGCGCTCACCGTCACCGTCCTTCTCTCCTTCGCTTTCCTGGTCACCCTCGTAGCCAGAGCAGTAGTCCAGGCTCCAGTCCAGAAAGCTGCCCAGCAGCACGTCCTCCTGGCTGGACAGCTCCGCGGTGGGCGTGGTGACGAAGCTGCCCCTGTCCTCCTGGAGGCTGTTCTCCCGCTTCCTGCAGGAGTGGAGAGCCAGGAGCCTGGTCACGAGCAGCAATGTGGGAGGCTGGCCTGGCGCTCTGCAGCCGCCCGCCCTCGGGAAGCTCGTGGCGAGGCTCCTAGAGTCGAGTCAGGGCCAGCGGCGGCGAGGGCCTGCGCTCAGGACTTGGCGGGATCGCCAGGAATTCCTTGGGGGCCAGGGGTGGGAAGGTGGGTAGGGCCAGTGGTTCCAGGGGGTCACACGTGCCATAGACTCGGGAGACGAGGGTGGAGACGGCGGCAGCCCGTGAAGTGCGGAGGGGCCGGACCGAGAGTGAGAGTGAGGGAACAGGGTGGCCCGCAGGTGCCTGCATGGGGCTCAGGACCATCTTCGCTCAAAGGGGCCGTTAAAGCAAGAGACGGCTGCGCCGGAGAGAGGACAGTGGCCGACTAGAGATGGGGCCCAGGAACCAAGGCCTGGATTCAAGGCCAGCTGCATTTTTTTTGTGGGAACTGTTGCTTCTCCCTACTAGATCCTAGGAGCTCCCTAGGTAAAGGGGGGTCATGGAACCCCTCAGACAGCCGCAGGGGCCACGGGGGAACCCAGGCTCAGTACGCGCGGCTCCGGACCCGGGGCTCACGCACCGCTTGGTCCTCCTTCCTGACGGAGAGGTGAGGAAGGCGTGGATGTCCCCCGTGCTGAGGAAAGCCGCGGGCTCTGGGCTGCCCTGCTTCACTCCCAGAGCTGCGCACAGCTGCCCGTAGCTCAGCACCTGCAAGGAGACTGGGGTCAGAGGGCGGGACGAGGGACGAGGCCCGAGGCCGGGAGGGGCCAGCGTCAGGGGAGGGGTGAGTGGCGGTGGGGGGGCACGGGCACCTCTTCCTGGCTGATCTCTTCATAACGCTTGTCCTCGAATCGCTGCTTCACGGCGGTCAGAGACACTTGCCTGTAGTCCTTGGGGGCGTCATCATGGAAGCTGCAAACAAGGGGACACGTGAGGGACAGTGGGGCCACGAACAGGGTTCCGGGGCAGCGACAGTGGCACCCTCAGCCCAAGGGACTCTGTTCTAGCCTCCACTTGCTGAAGCGAGAGGGAACAATAGGTGTGTAAAAACAGCCTAGTGATGAGGTGCGGTGGGGCGCCCCGCAGCCACATGGATGTTCACGGCTGCCTTATTCCCAATAACCCCTGCGTCCACCAGCGCATGAGCGAGGCGCGGGGCCTCCATGCAGCGGACCGCGATGCCGGTGGAATCATTATGTAGGTGGCAGCCTGGTCACAAAGGGCCACAGGAAGCAGGACTCCATTTCTCTGAAGTGTCCAGAACCGGGAAATCCAGAGAGGGAAAGCCGGGGGCTGGAGGGCTGGGGAGCCTGGGGTCTGGGGGTGGCGCCACGTTCTACAACTGACCGTCGTGATGGTCACACGACTCTGAACGTGAATTGTGCACTTAAAGAGGAAGTTTGACTGGTAAATAAATGTTCCGATTTATCTGATGTAAAAATAAAAAACAGCTGGGGGGGGAGGGTCAGGGGAACAGCATCGAAAACTCTTGGGAGCCAGTGTCAGGTAAGGACTGCTCGCACCCCTCGAGGGAGTGATGAGGCACACACGCAGACCCATTGGCTCACCCGTGCTCCCTGCCCATCGGCTGGGTAGACCCAATGGAAAACAAGGGCAGGCAACACACACACCAGCCCCAGGACACGCTGACCGGCTCCCCACGGCAGGAGCAGGGCAGGGAGCGAGCCAGAGAAGGGGCTGGCCCCAGGGGTTCGGAGCCTGGCTGGAGAGCTCTGATCTCATCCTGGACGGCGTACAGAGGAGGGACCCCCGCCCCCCCGCCAGAGGCGGTCACTGCGGTGAATCAGGGGGCGGCTGGGGGAATGAGTACAGGCAGGCAATACACCTATAGAGCCGGTGGGACCCGGGAACGGAGCAGCACAAACGGTTAGCCCCAGGTCCCCGCTAGCATGACTGAGGCACACCTGGCAAGTACCCAACGAGATCTATGATGAGGAGAAAAGGGCCAGGGGAAGAGAGGGGGGCCGGTCTGGACAAGCCAGTGGCAAGAGAGGAGGTCCTGGGGCTCAGATGTGCCCTGAATCCCAGAGGTACCTGAGGACAGGCAGAAGGCTGGAATTACCCAGCCCCTCACGTGCAGGAAGAGAGTGCCGAGCACGGCCTGGCAGAGGAGGCAGCGGCTGGGGTCTGGCACAGGCAGCGGGCATAGAAGTGAGTGGGCGAGGGGCAGGGCTGTGGCAGGAAGCCATCACGGCCAGCTGATCCTGGGGGGATCACAGCTGACCCCGGCTGACCCCAGGGGACAAGTGGCCCTGGCCATTGCTCAGGCAGCTGGCCGTGATGTTTCCAGTACCACTGGCCGCCTGCGGGATGAGCCGTGGTTGGGAGGGGCTGCCACATGGGGCCTGGCAGTTTTACACGTGGACCATGAGAATGCAGTGCACTGCGGGGAGGGTGTGTGTGCGGGCTGAGTGAGCCCCCCTCGGGACTCGAGGATAAAGCCCCTGTGGCGGCTGGGCAGGGGCTCGTTTCCTTCTGTAGACTCACCACTTCTGATGAAGGCTCAGGACACAAGGTATGAGGTCTTCGCAGGAGAACCCAGTCAGGTCCCACAACCGCGGGGTCCAGGGTTGTGCTGGGGAGGAAAGCCAGGGTGCTGGGGCCATGCCCACGCCCCCCCTGCCGTGCCCCACAGCCCCCACAGCTCTGCTGTGCAGTTTCCTAGAGCTCGGGGTTACAAACATCCCAGGCTCACTGTCAGCGGTGCGGGGAACACTACACTTGAGCACCTCTGAAGCTCTAAAGCTCACCCCCCAGAACAGCTTCTGTCCGCTCTGGTGTCTCCTGGTCCGGGGACGGGCATGCTGCCTTTTCTCCCTCCCTCCCCCTCTATGTGTGTGTCACGCCCCGTGTCCTGACTCGGCCCCCCCGCCCCCCGGCCCTGAGCAGCCGGTGGGAGGGCGGGCTCCTTACTCTGCCCGTGCGTCAGCCTGGCGAGCAGCAGGGCGGCGGCGGCCAGACGGGCTGGGGCGTAGGCAGCCAAGCTGGTGTGCAGCAGCGAGAGCTCGCACAGGAAGCTGCACAGGTGCTGGGTTCTCGGTGGCACAGGGACCAGCGTCAGCAGGACGTCCTTGTAATCCACCACAGTGGGGACCTAGATGGGACGGGAGGTGACGTGCAGCCCTGGCCCGCAGAGGGCTCACCCACCCGCTCAACCGGGAGGTGGCCCAACCCATCTCCACTCTGGCACCACGGTGTCGCCGTGACCAGAGGCAAGTCCGGCCTCATGCCCTCTGGGTCCAGGGGGACCTTCTGGAGTGGGAAAGCTCAGCCCGGGCAGGAGTCCCTGGTTCCTCCTGTCCCCTCCCGTGACTTCAGCTCTCACATGACAGGAAACTGCCAAGGGCTGCTTACCCGAATCTTCCCTTCCAGGGCCGAGATGATCTCTCCCATCATCCGCACCAGGTCCTCGTACTTGTACGTGTTATCCGTGAGCCACACAGCCTCGCGGATCGTCAGGATCTCCTTGCTGATGAACCTGGAATGGCAAGAGGGGTCTGAGCACCGAGTCTGCTCTCCCCAGAAGCAGCCATTGCTTCAGGCCCCGGTGAAGGGGGTTGGGGGTCAAAGAGCGGACTGGGCTGCCCGAAGCTCCTGAGAGGAACAGAGGTGCCCGTGTGACCCTGTCCCAAGGCTGTGCAAAGGAAGCGGGTCTGGTGCTGGCTGGGGGAGGGGCCAGGCTCGAGGCACACAAGTGTCTGCCAACTGCACCCACGAATGACAGGACTGGTCGATCCTCTTAACGACCTGAGGATTAAAGCAGCTTCCGCAGAGCACACGTAAACAAGAGCTTAAACCTGGGAGGCAGGGGAGCCAGCGGAATGGGAGCTGGGGGTTGTTGGAAGGCGCATGCTCAGCATGGGTCTGGCCACAGCAATCTCCATTGTCCCTTAGGCAGGCAGCCGCCCTGTTCTCTACTCTCCAGTGGCCCCAACTAGATGGACACACCAATGGCCTGCCGGCAAGGGAGCAGGGCCAAGCCCGTGGCTGCTCTGTCCTGGGGCCTCTGCAGCGGCCTCGTTGCTATGGGCTTGGCCAAGAGAGAAGATGGCTCTTGGGCGCGGAGAGCAGGAGGTGGGAGCGGGCCCAGCGTGGCCGGGTGTTGGAGTTTCCGGGCAGAGGGCCAGCGGCAGGCACCGCTCCGCGCAGAGGTGGGCCTGCCTCTCTCCCAAGGATCTGTATCAAGCATCTCACTTCTGGCCAGTTGGTGGTCCGGTAATTCGGTTTCCGATTACAAGGCTGTAATTATGCTGCTCACCACCTCTAGTGAGAAGGTCTGGACGCAGGGCCCCACAAGCACATCTGCCTGTAGCCCTAAGCCCACGCCAGCCCCTATAGACCACACGTCTCATTCCTGTCACAGCTCCTGACTGAGCTTGCTGCGAAGTTGGACACGGTGACCTCAGGGGTCTCTGGGGGTGACAGAGACCAAGACAGCAGCTGGGGGTTTCCGTGACCTCATGACATACAAAAACCACCCAATGACATAAGCCTGGACCCCCTGGGTCTGGGCTACACGTGAAGGAAGTCCGCGTGTCTGAGCGCACCCCACTGTGTGTGACGAGCCTGTCCCTCACCACCCACGGTTCACAGACAAGGACGGCCGGTCTGCGGACACTGCCCGGGAAGGGCAGACCACGCAGGGAAGTCTGCCTCGGGAAAACAAGAACACGCAAGATGCTTCCAAGGCAAAACTGGGGCAAGTATTGGTAAAAGACAGCAGAATTAGGTAAAATGTGAGCGGGTTCTGTGTGAAAAGCCCCAGCTGCCAGGGGTGCAGGCAGCTGTGCGAGGAGGAACCCCATGTTCGTGGAGGACTGGGGTGTTCTGGGAGCCGGCTGGGGGCACGAGACCCCCAGATGCTGGTCTCTGATGACATAAGCCAGAGAGCTCGACTGCTGAGAAGGGGTCTTTCTGCGATCTCAGGCGGACCCCGGAGGGCAGGTTGCCGTGTCATCCAGGGACCAGGGGAAGAGGGGCCCGGCCCGAACCCGCCCGAGCAAGGACACATTCTGGAGTCCCCACAGGCTGGGGTGAGTGGCCATCCACGCGCCAAGGCTCGGTCCCCACCTGGGGAGAACTACTCTGCGCGCACCCTCCCTGCAATTCAGACCCCCATCTGGTGAGGTGCGACACTGAAGGCTCGGTTCACCAATACGACAGCCGGGGGAGCCCATCTCACAGCCCTGCGCTCGGGGGCCCCCTACCGGGTGCAGATGACCATGCAGGCGATGCCGAGCAGCTGGAGCCTGTACCGGGGCACCAGCCGCCGCCGCAGGTACCGGTCCACACACTCCACGGTCAGGTGAAGGCACAGGCTCGTGAAGTCCTTCATGGTGGCCACTTCTACCAGCCAGTCAATCAAGATGTACCTGCAGGAAGAGCACCAGCCCTGAAAATGAGGGCGAGCGTCCCATTCCTGCCCGGCCCGTGTGTCCTCAGGGAGTGAGGTCGTCTGCAGCGTCATCGATTTACTCAAGAACCTGTCCCAGCCGGAGGGGCTGCGTCCGAGGGGCTGCAAAGGCCCCAAGATTGCTAGGTTCGTAGGACAAAGCTGGGCTCACACACCTGCATCCCTACCTTCTCCCACGGGGACCGCCAGGTACCGGAGGGCCCAGACAGAGGTAGGGGGGATGGGGGGGCCACCCTGTAGGGCTGATAGATCGCAGGGCCCAGGACCGGGAACAGCCACACGAAGCTGGCAAGACCTTCGGCTCTCCCGCAACCCAAATCCTCCCCGAGGAGCGGCTCCTCCAGAGAGTCATTTATCTCGACCCTATGCAGTGGGGCAGAGAGCAGGAACAGAGCTCAAAGAGAACGCCCGGAGCCTGGCACTGGACTTCTCAGGCACCCAGCAGCCCTGGCGGAGCTGACAGATGATGGGTCCCTCCTCGAGGGGGCTCAACCTGGGGCCAGGGCCGCAGACCGCACGCAGGAGTGCTGGGTGCCGCGGCAAGGATGCCTGTGTATGGTCCATGTCTCTCTGAACAAAGGAGAAGAGAGACAGGGAGGCAGGGAGAAGACACCTAAAGCTGTCGGGTTCTGGGTATGGGTTCCAGGTGCTGGGCGGAAGCATCTGTCACAGGCAGGGGGAAGGAGGGAAAGATGGGCAGGGGATGAGACAGACAGCCTTGTTTCCTCCCGGAGCTGGAAGACTGCGTGAGGGCCGCCAGGTGCTTGAGGCTTAAATCCCAGCCGACGCTGGGAACAGAAGAGGACACTCTCCCCACCTAGACTCGGTGACTGTAATGATGGAACTTCTAAAAACCAACCACCCAGGGCGCCCGTGTGGGTCAATTGTGAAGCATCCGTCTTGGGCTCAGGTCATGATCCAGGGTCCTGCATCAGGATGGACCCCTGCGTCCGCCCCCTTGCTCAGCGAGGGGTCTGCTTCTCCTCCCTCTGCCCCTCCCCCTACTCGCTTGCATGCACTCTCTCTCAAATAAATAAAATCCAACCAAGTTGCCTTAAAATGACTAAATCCTAAACCAATACAATGTCAGGTCAAATAATATGCCTCAGTGTAAAAAAAAAAAAAAGCAGTTGCTGCTCGGTATAGAGTAAAATGAAAAGAAATTTCAACTCAGAGGCAAGATGGTTTTAGTGTTTCAGCAAAATTCTATTGTTCTTGAAGAGGAGAAAGTGTCCCCCAAAACAGAATGGCCACAGTCACCCAAAAAAGGGCCGGCGAAGAGGAGCACAAGGTGCTCTCAGGATACAACTTCTCACGGGAGGAGGAACAAGTGGGAGAGAAGGGGGCTGCAGCCGCCGGCACTGGTCCCGGGTTCCAGAGCACAAGGGCCAGGGGAAACGAGATGTGTGACCCTGTGCCGTGTGCGTGACATCAAGCCTGTCCAGGAAGGCTCGATCTCTTAAACACAAGCATCTACTGAGCACGTTCTAGGAGCTGCTGGAGCACAGCCAGAGCCTGCCCCTTCGAAACCCAAAGTGTGTGTTTAATTGATTTTTGAGAGAGAAAGTGGAAATGGGGGGAGGAAGAAAGAGAGAATCTTAAGCAACCTCCAAGCCCCACACAGAGCCCGATATGGGGCTCGAGCTCAGCGCCCTGAGATCACGACCTGAGCCCAAATCAAGAGTTGGATGCTCAATGGACTGAGCCCCCCAGGCACCCTTCCAAAGCACATCTGAAATCTGGTGGAAGCTTAAAGAATTATTTACAATCCCCATGTTACTTTTGAGCGTCTCCTGTGATGGAGTGAAAACGCTTGGGGGTGAGTGGGCCGCAGGAAGGGACAGGGCACAGGGGGCGGGAGGCCACCCCCAGGGCCGAGGACCCTCGTAGGCCACACTGAGGCTCACACAAGGTGGTATAAAGACGACGCGATGTTTTGGCCGCTGAAACCAGCAATACACATGCTGTCATTTTATAAAGACGCTTAAAATGCTTTAACATGTTCTGAGGGTTAAAAATGAAACAAGCATGGACACTCACAGGGGATCTTTCCTCTTCAAATCCCTGGATAATGGGGCGTCCCTGGTTTTGGAAAGCACAGGTGCACGAAGGGTCCCTGGAGCCCCGCTGCCGCTCGGCCTCGCCCGCCGCCCCGGGCAGACGCTCGCCCTCAAGGTCCTCACCTCATGGTGTCGCTGAGGCCCTTCTGCACAGAGAACACCTGCTGCTTGCCGACGGCACGGGAGGTCTGGAAGAGCTGGCGCACCACGCCGTCCGAGGCCTTGGCGTCGAGGCCCAGCTGGCTTCCGTGCGCACAGGCTTTGGCTAAAGACAGCTGTGGGGACAGACACGGCCGTGAGCGCAAAGCCTCGGGCTGCTGGGGAAGATAGTGTGGACGCGGGGGCTGCTTATACCTCCCTTCCAGGAAGAGCACGGCTCAGGTTTTAACTACTCATTGTGAAATAAATGCTACATCACGTGATAACTGACTTCAAGAGGGACAAAATGCGCATAATGGAGTCAGCGTAGCAAAGTGGCCAAAACTGGCTGGAGGTTCAGAGAACTTGGGTTTAAAACCTGGGTCTGTATGAACACCACAGGCAAATAGGGAACTGCTGTGTGCCTCAGTTTCCCTTCTCAGGAGGGCCTAAGAGCACCTGCCTAGGTAGCTGGGGGTGCGGGTTCACCGAGCCATGTCTGCCACTTGGCACAGGCCTCCTGGCACCTCTAGGCTCTCAGATGGTAACTAGCACCCCTTTCTAGGTATCTCCTTCTGGATGTTTCTATGCATTCCTGATCATGACACGCACGCATATATCCTCTCTCAGCTTACCTAGCAATAACGTGGTTCCTTAGGATATGAAACACCAGTAAGCACGGTTCACCTGTTCCTCCTTCCAGGGTTTGGTGTTTTACTACTTTGAGGAACATCTCAGCACACCCATTTCAGGGCTGGTATCCGTCTGCTTACATGGTCACCCACAGGGGCAGCTGTGCCTAAGTATTTTCTGAAAGGGCGTGCAGATTTTCATACCAGCCAAGAGAATACCATTTTATTACATCTTTGTCACCAAAAACTGCTATTGTGAAAGATCTGTGTTTTCAGAATATTAATGATCCACTCGACATGCACAGAAAAGACCTTCAGACACACGCTCATGTTGAGCTGTGGGCCCCGCTAACTAGCGCCGAGGGGGGACACTGCCCTGCACTCTGACCAGGTGTTTCAATTTCCCCTTTTGTGGGAGCGCAATGTTGGAATGTTGCTATTCTCATGATTAGTTAGAGCTTTCGAGAGAACCTCGCTGTTCCGTGCTCCCACCGCTGCAGATCTGCCGACTGCCAAGGACATAAATGTCGCTGCATCTGTGACATGTCAGGCGGGGCCACCTACTGCTCTGCAATTTCTTCCCTGACTTTTAGGGCAGAGGACTCTCAAACAGCCCCCTGGTGGGGTGACAAGAGCATCTCTACCTGCTCGGCAGAGGGGGACTGTCTTTGATTCGTCCTAAGTGAGGACTCTGTACAGGAGAGCACGTGGAGACCACCACCGGCCAATCCCTCGAGTCCTGGTCCTAACCCTGGCTGAGCCGGAGAGCGGGGAGCGGGTGAAATCCTGAGTGCTAACGGCAGACGGAGCGCAGCGGTGCCCGGGAACAGAGAGGCGGGCTGGCTGGGGGGCAGCGGCTTGGGGGCGCCAGGGGGAAGCGCAGGGAGGAAGGAAGCACGTGCAGGCCCTCCTCCCTGCACTCCCCGCAGTTATACTCTTGGAAGACCCGGCCTGGCCCTGGGCCAGTCCTACTGCCCTTGAGTGGGAGCCCGGGCAGTCTCAGTGCCATGGGCCCCACGAGAGGAGCCGGATGGCGGAAGGCCAGCTCCTGCCTCACCTGTGCTTCCCAGCAGCCTTTGGCCGCGTAGTCCCTGAGTTTCCGGAAGCTGTGGAGGCATCGCCCAGGATCTGACATCTGTCAATGGGAGAGAGTCACAGTGATTTTATACAGTTGTGTCTCTGGAGAAACTCAGAATCAACCCATCGATTCTTAACTGTTCCCCTCAACACCCCCCAGAGGGTCCATAGCTTGGTCTCCTTCCGAGCCCATTATCCACAAAATGGCGGTGGCCGTTGGGGGCAGCTAGGGGAGCAGTTGCTGGCAGGAGTCTCCTGGTGCTCGGGGAGCTGCCGAAGGGCCCCCCCACCGCCCATGCAGACAGAACCTTGCCCGAGAGCCCATCTGGTTCCCGCACCTTTGGCCAACACACAGCCTCCTCTCCCCAGACCCCAGCCCACTCACGTCCGTCCTCCTGTCACGTTCCCAGAGGAGGTACGAGCTGGCCAGACAGCCCTGATTAGCAGACTCTTCGAACAGCTCCTGGGCCTGCTGCTTCCGCTCTTCGTCCTACAACAAACCCCGGCACAGCAGCTCTCTTCACCTCACTCCCTGCAGAACTCGGCCTCTCCCCGCGGCCTCCTCCACCCTGCTCCCCGAAGGGCACTGTCCTCTCCTCACGGCCTCCTCTGCCTCGCTCCCCGCAGAATTCCGGCTTCTATGGGAAACCATGGTCTCTCTGCGGACCTCTCAGTCATCATATTTGGGGATCTTTCTTTTTTTTTTTTTTTAAAGATTTTATTTATTTGACAGCGAGAAACACAGCGAGAGAGGGAACACAAGCAGAGGGAATGGTAGCGGGAGAAGCAGGCTTCCTGCCGAGCAGGGAGCCCGATGCGGGGCTCGATCCCAGGACCCTGGGATCATGACCTGGGCCGAAGGCAGACGCTTAACGACTGAGCCACCCAGGCGCCCCTGGGGATCTTTCTCTTAATAAATCGAGTTAACTAAATTGGGAGTGGAAAGGTCTTCTCTCAAGATATATGCTCTCACAACCTCCAGGAAAGCGAACTTTAGAGCTCTGCCCTCACAGGCCCCCCTCCTCCTGGGTGAGGTTTGTTTTCCTCGGCTCTGGGCCGCCGGAGGGTCAGCTCTGCACATGGGCCCTCCCAGAGGGGGGCGTGCAGACTTTCTCAACCTCCGGGGCCTTGCTTACAGTCAGGGCCCCTCTCTGCTGCTGCGCCTGTCACCAGAAGCCACCACCTCCCCTGAGTTTGCTGCAGAGCTGGCTCCTTAACCATGGGCTCTATAAGGCTTTCTTCAGCAAAGGGAGGTCTGCGGGAAGAGCGGGAGAGGCTGCCCGAAACCAGCCCGGGGCCCCATGAGCACTCGGACCGCTCTGCCGGGCTCTAGGCCACCTCTCACAGCTGGAGCGGGTCTGGGCGGTATACCCTGTACGACCCCTCCTGCTGTCTCCCTGGTGTTGGCAGCTGCCGGGAAGGCGGGCAGCACAGAAACATGGAACCCCCGTGCCCCACATCTGTGTGCTCAAGGGGGCCAGGGCCACACCACCTGGCACAGGGTCCGGGCGGGACAGACTCACCTCGAAGAGACTGAGCACTCTCGCCAAGCAGTGCAGTATGGATGCCCGGTGAGTCTGAGCAGCGAGAGGAGGAGGAGGAAGTGTGATCATCAGAAGAAAGAGGACTTCCAAGGCGCCACCCTTCCCCTTCCGCCTGTCGTCGTGGCCCTTGCCTAGCCGCTCCCCCCACTCGGCCCGAGGGCTGCTCCCTGATTCCAGGCTTTGAGGAGCCCAGGTCCTGTGTTCCCAGCTGTCAATGTATTTTCAGCCCAGCCTCTCGTGGGATTCCTGGGGAGCCCCAGCGATGAGGCTTCCTCTCCGGCTGGCTCATCTCCAGATGCCCCCATGCCCACGCTCTCGATTTTCCTCACCTCCACTGCTGTCAAGCACCTGGACTTACATGGTCCAGGGTCTCTACTCACCCTATGGGGCTCGGACCGTCCGGTGCGCCGGCCCCACGTGTGTCCCTCGCCAGGACCTGCTCCCTGCAGCTGGCACTCTGCCCTGAGGCTCTCATGAACCACAGCCTTGCAGCAGCTCCCAGACACCGACCACGGAGGGCGGATGAAGAGCCAGATGAAGGGCGTGGCACCCACATTCAGTCGCTCAGCGAGACTGAAGAAGCGAGAAGCCTTCAGGCCGTTCACCTCCGCACGGGCTTCATCAGACACAGACACTGAGAACGCGGACACGATGTTACCCCAGATATCTCTGAAGGACAGGTGCACAGAGCACTCTATAATCTCACGCCCGCCACGGCACAACATTGCTGGTGTTGAAGGAGAGCAGAGCCCTCCAAGATGCGGGCTCCTCCCTTTCTTCCCCTACCTTGGGAACCACGTGTCCCTGCCAGGGCCCTCCCAGCAGACTAGGTCCTGAAGGTCTGGGAAGATGTCCCCCGTGGAGGTGGCACAGGCACCCTCCCCGCCGCTGAGAGCTACAGCCTGCACCGTGTTAGCAGGGACGGTGTTTCCCTTTGGGCTAAGGATCGAACCCCGGATGGTGGTGGTGGCCGCACCCCTGTGAAGGTGCTTGTACAAACCGCAGGCTTGTACACTTGGGATGGGTGAGTTGGACGGTACGTGAGTCCTGTCTGGGAACCGCTGTCTGATGGGGGAGCACACGGGGGCAGGACTGCTCGCCGCCTCTCCCGGTCCCAACAATCCTGCCAACCAGCTGTGAGCAGGGGCTGTGTCAGCAAGATGCCAGAGCTTTTAGAAGCAGAAACCTAGCAGCTATCCCCAGTCTTTATGCATTTTGGAGGCTGGGAAGGGACACCCTGCAGGCTGGTTCCGTGTGCTAAGCAGGCCCAGGGAGAGGAGAAGGCCACACGGGTTCTTTTAAGGAGCACCTGTTCCTTGGGGGGTGAAGGCGTTCAGGTACCGGGCCGGCTTGGACCTGCTTGGACCTGCCTCCCGCTGGAGCCGTGGGTGCCGTGTTATGAACACCCCACAGAATTAGGTACTCTTTGATCGCTGGCCCAGAGTTCCAGGAACTGTGGCCAAGGAAGGAGAGGGACCAGCATCTACACATGGGCTGTGGTGCTCACTGGACGGAGCGGGGGAAGCTTGGCTTGCCTGAGTAGGCCCCTTCCCCCTAGTTCTGAGTCTCTGCTGATGGAATTAAAGCATTCATCAAAACAAGGTCTGTTAAGATAATTAAAGTGTATGGACTCAAATTTCACCCGTGGGTCCCGTGGCAGGGCCCCTGTGGGTACAGGCTGCTGAGGGGAGAGGCCCGAGGCTGGACCCAGCAGGAATAAGGGCTGAATGGCTCCCACGGGGAAGGGCTCACGCCTGTTCTACAAGGTTAGCACTGAGTGGGGTGAGGCCAGCCCCAGCCCCGGGAGGACTTACGGCCTTCATTGTAGAGGTAGGCTATGCCCAGCTTCACAGCAGCTTCAAAATTTCCCTTTTCGGCAGCCCTAGACCATTAAAAACACACAGCCTCACCCGTATTGTCCTGGGAAGGTCCTGTCCCTCCACGGCACCCGACGATAGAACGCTTGTTTCTTATTAACTAGGCATTTTTTAGGCAACGCAGTCAAATATCACTCATCCATGACACACGACAACACGGACCAACCTTAAAGGCGTGCCAAGCACAAGAACAGAGCCACAAAAGGCCACACGTTGTAAGATTCCCCTTACATGAAATGTCCACAGCAGGCAAATCCACAGACAAGTGGGCAGATGTGAGGCTGCCTGGGGCTGGGGGATTGCAGGGAAAATAGGGAATGGGCACTGATGTCAACCCCGACTCACTCTGGCTTTGCCACGAGGGTAGTGAGGATGTTCTCAAGCTAGTGGTGATGCTTGCACAACTCTGACTCTACAAAAAACCACTGAGTTGCATGCCTTCAATGGAGAAATCGTATGGTATGTGGCTTAGGTCTCAGGTGGCCTGTCTGGAGTTACCGACACATGGGGACTGTAGGTCTAGTCACTAGCACGCTGGGGTCCCCGCAATGAGGGGCTCACACCTGCTCTGACCGTCCCTCTGGGTCCCAACCCCAGCAGGATGGGATCAGAAGCGAGTGAAATCCAACAGGAGTGAAATCACATACTTTGGACCAAAAAATAAAACAAAAAAATAAAAAGAGGGGTGAGTAAAATTTCCACAGGCAGGTGACCTGCATTTGAGTCACGCGGACTGGTCCCGGCCCAAGGGAGACCCTTTGAAGCATGACAGTGACTAATGAGTCCGGCGGGGCCGGCGGCATGGACGGCCAATGACTGTGCTTCATGTGACTCCATGGGTGATGCTGACAGCCCTCAGTCCCTCCTTGGGGGGTGAGGTGTGGGCGAGGGCAACTGCAGGAGGAAGAGCCTACTCAGGTCAGGCGCTGGGACACAGGCTGGCATACCAGGGAGGCCCAGAGACGGGAGAAAATGGAGCTGTGGTCAGGGGCACAGATACCTTTCAAAGAGCTTCAGGTTCCTTGGAGAAGGCCACAGCTCCTGGAAGCTGGCACACGCCCACACGCTGGCATGGCTGTCCACCAGGTACTTCAGGTGGGAATGCACCTGCAAAACAATGGAAGTGGGGGAGGGGGCATTACCATGGGACCTCCCAGAAGCCCCACTCCTAGAGCCCTTGAACGCGGGACATAGATGGATGGAGAGCCCCCTGTGCATCAAACTCATGGCTGCTTTGAAGAGAAGGAAGAAACAAGTTTCTTGGAGGCTCTAAAGGTGGAGACAGTGGTGCTGGAAGGGGGAATAAGCATCCACACTGAGAAAGAGGGGGTGACACCCCTGTAAGGGTATATACCCTACAAGGAGCAAGGAAAAGTGACTCTGACAGGAGCAAGCAGAACAGAATTGTTTTGTGCTCCTCTACCTAGGGCCTTGCCAGTGGGAATGTGGCGGGAGGCTGGAGGTCAACATAGGCTCTAGAAAAAGACCATTAAACTCAATACTGCCCTGGTCGGAGGCAGGAAGTGCCCCAACTGGGAGCCCTGAGCCCAGGTGAGCATTTCAAGCACTGAAGTTCCCTTCCCATTGCCATTGAATACTCAGCACGCGTGGATACTACGATCACACGGAGGAGGTGGCTTTGGGAGTCAGGGAAACAAGTTCCTCGTAGAGTTTTCCCATCAATTTGCCGTACACCCTTGAGTGAGTCAGTCTGAACGAGGCTGCCGTTGAGTATGTGCAAACTAACTCCCAGGGTCCCTTTCAGGGCTCGATATTACATGTGCTTTGTCCTCAAAAATGTATTTTTGTTAAAAAAAAAAAAAAAAGAATGTATTTTTGTTGTCTTTAATGCTATCTTGTTCTTAAGGGGTGAGAATTTCACCTCCATGATAGGGTCCTTTCTCTGTTAAACACTGCAATGAACGGATTCAAAACATACTGCACTATGTTTTAGCTTTTCGATCCCAACAACCTCAAACGTCTAGTAACAACATCAGCCTTGTAGCCTCTGTCCTTTTTTGTAGCCAAAATTTTGTTCTGACATTGAAGAATAGGAAGCCCTGATGGGACAACTAACAAGTCAGATCAACGAGCTACAGGGCTGACGGCACTTTCATCTGGCAACTTACAGCTCGGACAGCGAGGATGTCCCCAACAGAAAGCCACTTCAGGATATGAAAGAGCACATCTTCAGGGAGGCTCAAGATGGTTAGGTTTCGGGGTCTCCTCCTTATTCTTCGCTTTGTAGGGTAACAGAAACACTTGGCACACCGACAGTGGATCACTGAGAAGAACAGCAGACTGGTCTCGGGATGTGCAGGAAGGAAGGTGCATTGACGTGCAAAGTTGTACCTGAAGATGACTTTAACAGAAGGAACCGGCCGCATTTCTGGTTCCAAACAAACATTAAATAAAGGAGTGGGGGTCTGCGAATTCCAGCAGACGCCATCATTCATTCAAAGAATCAATAAGTACTTAAGGCGAATAGCAGGCAATCCCGGAACTTGGCTGCTCTAGAGCGGCCACCGGGGATGATGCTGGTTCTGCCCTCGGACCCCTGCCCTTCTCCGCTCCTGCTCGCACCAGGACAACACGGCAGGAGCCCCTCGCCCCGCTAGACTGGCTTCCTCCTCGCCGCCCGCCCGCGGGACCCTCTCTCCCTCCTCCTGCTCTGCCCGGCTCTGCACCGGGGTCGCCTACCAGCAATTACCGGGCCGCGCGGAGCGCCCGAGGTCCACGGGGTAGCTGGATGTGACTGCCACACGTCCACGTTCCCTCGCTCAAGGCGGGTCGCGCTACTCACCGCCCGGGACAGATGCCGCGCCCGGCGCAGGGCGTTCACGCCAAGCCCACCCGCACCCCGCGGCGCCGCCGGGCATTTATTTTATTTCTTTTAAGATTTTATTTATTTATTTGACAGATCACAAGCAGGCAGAGAGGCAGGCAGAGAGAGAAGGAGGAGCAGGCTTCCCGCTGAGCAGAGAGCCCGATGCGGGGCTCCATCCCCGGACCCTGAGATCGTGACCTGAGCCGAAGGCAGAGGCTTTAACTCACTGAGCCACCCAGGCGCCCCAACCGCCGGGCATTTAAACCGCGCGCCGGACGGGCGCCGCCGGGACGCCCCGCACGCGAGGTCGGAGGGCCCGAGCCGCCCCGCCTGGTGTCCGCCCGCCGCCCGCCCCCTGCGCCCGGCACTCACCACCGCCGCTCCCCATCGCCGCCGCCGCCGCCACTGCCGCCGACTCCGCCGCCCGCGCCCCCAATCGCCGTCAGTCCCGCGCGCCCCGCGCAGGCGCAAACCCGCCCCCGCCGCCCGCCCGAGTTTTCAAACGCGCCCGGCCCTCCCATTGGCCGGCCCGGGGAGGGGCGCGCGCCGCCCGGCCGCCAGGCCCCGTCCCCGGCTCCGCCCTCCCGCCGCGACGGGCGCTCGCTATTGGTCATGCCAGGACGCGAATTCGAACGTCGGCTGTTAATTGGTGGATTCCGCGCGGCCGCCCCGCCTCCCCGGGCGGGACGGGAGGGGTCCCGGGGTAGCGCGGCGTCAGCCCGGCTGGCGGGGGCGTCTGTGCGTGTGCGTGAGCCGGAGCTGTTCCGGCGGCGCGGGGCCGGGAGACGGCGTCCGCGGAGGTCTGTGCGCACCCGCCGCGCCTCTGGCCCTGACCCGGAGGCCTCGCGCCCAGCCTCCGGCCCGCGCGTCAGGCGAGGAGACAGCTGCTCGGACGGCCGAGCCACGGAGGGCTTGGGCCGGAACGCAGCCCCTCCAGTGCCTGCGCCGACGCCTTCTTCCCGCGAATCGTGGCTCGGCGTCCCTCGAGCAGGACGTCGCTCCCGTCTGTCCCCGCTGTGTCCTCCCTAGCCCCCCGGGAGCCCGCTTCCCTGGCTGCCGCCCGCCACCCCGAGCACACCGTGCCAGTCAGGGTCTGGGCAGTGCCCTCCGGCCCGGCCCGTCTTTCACGGGAGGAGCCCTGGACGGAGGAGGACACGCCTCACCCGTGCGCGCCCCCAGTCAGCCCTCCCCTTCGCTCCCCTCCGGCCGCCCCCGGGGTCGTCTGGGCAGCGGGGCGCACACACGAGAGCCACGCTGCCCATTCTGCCGCAGGAGACGGGAAATACACGGACGGCCACGCGCGGGGTGTGAGGGCTCCCGTGTTAAAGAGGCCTCTGAACTCGGGGTTGGAGCAGAGTGGACGGAGCCCCGCGGGCTTCGGGCTGCCCCTCAGACGGCCCATGTTCCTACCCAGAAGCACGACAGGAACCCGGGGTGGACTCCAGGTTTCTCGTCCTTCCTCACACCTTTGGTTACTGTTTCCTGCTTTGTTACTGTGCTGTCCACCTCCCCTGCCCTGTGACTTTGTTGCTGGTCTCCCCCAGGGCAGAGGTGGCAGTTGAAGATGGGGGTTGGGCGGTGAATGAGAAAGATTCAAGGACGGCAGGGCGCAGAGGTGGGAGTGAGGGAGAAAGGCTGTGGGAGGGACCCTGTGAAATGCCACCGAGCACACAGAGAAAGGATAGAGAGACCAACGGTGTGGCAGCCGAGGGTGGAGCAGTGCTGTAATTTTGGGTGAGTGGTGACGGCAGGTAGGAAGTCGGCTGAGGGACAGGAGACACCACTTTCCTGGAGCTTGGTTGAGAAAGGAGGGAGAGCGCTACCTGCAGAGGAGGAGCCAAGGGAACTTTCCAGAAGGGACCGGCATGAGCATGCTGGAGAAAGGCTCTGTGACAGGGCACGTCCCAGAGGAGTGCACAGAGGCTGGCCCAAGCTGTGGCCTGGAGCACACAGGCCCGAGGTCAGTGGTTCTCACGCCTAAGCCGCATCGGAAGTACCTGTTAACATGGGGTCATTACAACACCGATTGCTGGGTGCCACCCCAGATATTTCTGATTCAGCAGATCTGGGGTGGGGCCCAAGAATCTGAATTTCTAGCTTGTTTCTAGCTGCTTAGTAACCCCACTTTGAGAACCTCTCCGTGACTTGAATCTTGGCTACATCTCCTGTTGACTATAGGAAGTTGATGGATGTCTCCAAGTTTCAGGTTACTCATCTGAGTAACACTTTATAGGTTGATGGACCGTCCTGTGCAGGCTCACTCCTAAGATTTATAATGATGGGGGGGCGGGGCACAGAGAACAAATGGAGCCTCACAAGTCCACAAATACTGAAATGCTGAAAAATTGAGACTTAGATTAGCAAACTCATCAATCTCCTTTCTTTTGCTTCCAGAAGGACAGTGTCATGAGAACCATGGTCACCCCCAGGCCACTGCATCTTGAAAGGACACGGCAGATGCTCCTCTGAGGCTATTTCCATAGCCAGGTCTCAGGGAGGCTATGGGGCCACCCAGGTGGGACTCAGGGGGATCCTTTTCCACTGAAATGGAACGACGTTCTCCACCAGGCCTCTAAGGTGAGAGAGCCCAATCTGGAAGAGATCTACCCAGGTCGTGAACTGAGCTCCCTGGCTCTACAAGCTGCCTTTGTACTCCTTGCAGCATAGGGCACACTGTGCACTCTTTATTACAGGAAGTAAACGTCTGAGGAAACTGGTGAGGGAGGCTGGGAGGGAGGTTCAGAGGGAGGCTGGGAGGGAGATGGAGAAGGAGGCTTGGAGGGAGGTTCAGAGGGAGGCTTGGAGGGAGGTTCAGAGGGAGGCTGGGAGGGAGGTTCAGAGGGAGGCTGAGAGGGAGATG
>CM053621.1:1277378-1298587 GCA_028646535.1 Procyon lotor | reverse complement strand
CCCTCGCGCCCCGCCCGCCGGGCGGCCTGGCGCCCCCCACACGTGGCCCTCACACGTGGCCCTCGCGCCCCGCCCACCGGGCCAGCCGGGCGCCCCCCACACGTGGCCCTCACGCCCCGCCCGCCGGGCCGGCCGGGCGCCCCCCACACGTGGCCTTCCGTAAGTGGCTTCTGTCGCTGAGGGTCCGGCTCCCAGGGCCAGCCGCCTCATAGCGGGCGTCCGTCCTGCCTTCCTTTGAGAACCCGCTCATCCGGGGACCCTCCCCGCACGTGAGCTGCGTCGCCGTGAGCGTCCGTGTGCGAGCTGCTGTGTGCACGTGGCCGTCCCTTCCTCTGGGCGCTCCCCGGGGAGCGGCCTTGGGCGCCGTGCTGACTCCGGGTCTCAGCCGACGAGCGCCTTCCCGACGGCCTTTCCCCCCTTTCTACCGAACCCGCTCCCGGCGCCTCGGGATTCCCACCCCAGCTTCTTCCGGGCTGCGTGTCCCGGGTGCCCTGGGCTCCTGCTGCGTGCGCCGCTCGTCCGGGGTCACGGGTGCGTCCTTGATGGAGCGCCGGCCCCTCGGCACTGGGACTGGGCCCCCAAGGCCGCTCTCGCCCTCCTGGCTGCGGCCGCCCCCGTCGTGTGTGTTGAACCTCAGAAGACATTGCTGTTCTAGCTTCGTTTGATCAAAACTCATATGGTTTCCTTTATTTATTTTGGATCACTTCTCCCCGCTTCCTGTCTCTGAGCTTCCCTCAGGGAGGAGGATTTTCTCTCTGCCCAAAGGTGGCTCTGTCTGTGATTTTTCTTTTCCTTCCACACACGTGCTGGTGATCAGTTCTGTTAGCGCTCGTTTATGTGAAAATATCTTTTTCGTGCCTTCTTTTTACGGCGCAGCTTTACCGAGCGTGTCTTCGTAGCCTGGTTGTTCGCGCTTCTGTCATTTCTGAGGTGTCATCCGGTTGTCTTCTGGCCTCTTGTCATTTCTGCTGAGACGTCACCTGCTGATCTCATTCTTGCTCCTCCGAAAGGGGGTCTCCTCGAGGTTTTCTTGCTGTGGGGCTCGGTCGATTAAGCGTCGGCCTTCGGCTCGGGTCATGATCTCCAGGTCCTGAGATCGAGCCCCGCGTCGGGCTCCCTGCTCGGTGGGGAGCCTGCTCCGCCCTCTGCCTGCTGCTCTCCCTGCTTGTGCTCTGTCTCTCTCTGTGTGTCTCTCTCTCAAATGCTTTAAAAAAAAAAAAAAAAAGACTTTCTTCCTGTGTTTATTGTTCAGCAGTTTTATTATAATGTTCCTAGGGATTTATTTCTGGTAATTTCTCCTGCTTAGGGCTGATAGGGATTTATTTATAATTCGACGTCTCCCATACATTTTGGAAAATCGTGGTCACTAATTTTTCAAATTCCGCCTCGCCTCCTCTTTGTGTCCTTTCCTTGTGGGACGTCAGTTATGTGTCTGTTAGTGCTTTTCACCGGACCCTCTGTATCGGCTTGTCGTGTATCGCTGCATAACAAGTTTCTCCAACACTTAGCTGTGGTTTGTTCTTTCGTGGTTTCTGCGAGTCAGCTCGTGGATCTGGGAACAGCTTGGCTGGGCGGTCCTGGGCAGGCCCCGTCACGAGGTGGCCCTTGGCCTCCCCGCCGGGCTGTGTCCCCGGGAGCCTGGAGCATCGGCTACCGAGCATGCTCACATGGCGGTGGACAGGTCTCAGGACTGCGGCGCGGCTGCTCCCCACCTGGGCCCTCCCACAGGCTGTGCGAGGACCTCGAGATGCGGCAGTTAACTGCCCCCACCGTGAGGGATGTGCAGGGAGGGTGTACCCCACGGAGAAGCGGCAGTGACTCCCATAACCCGGTCTCGGACGTGACATACCACCTCTCCTGCTGCTGCCCGGGAACAGCCCTGGTCCGGCATGGGAGGGGCTGCTCGGGGGTGCTGGTGCCAGGTCGGGGAACCCTCAGGGTCGTCTCCAAGGTCTGTCCAACGTTTTATCTTCTCTTGGGTAGCTTCTGCCCTTTTGACTCTCCAGGCTTCGCTCTAAGTTATTTTTTTTGAAAGGGGGCTCTGTCTTTTATGCACCTATACCTGGTTAATTTTATTGTGTACCAAGCACTGCATTTGCAGAATTGTTTGTAGAAATCATCTGAAGCCAAGGACAGTATCGTTTCCCCCCAGAGGTGACACTGGCTCCCGCCAGGTGCCTGGGAGCATCGGTGGCTTAGGGTCCCGTCAGCACCATTTCAGGGACTGGCATGGGTCCTGGCTATTTTGCGGTCCTTGGAGGAGCTCATCCGCATGTGGCTCATCCCTGCACCCGGGACGCAGCCCTCTAAGAGGGGGTGTGCTCCCCCTGAACTCATTGCCAGTCACTTCAGCCTCAGATGCAGTGCTGGGCTCCCAGCCTGCCCGGTCGGTCGTGGGTGCCTCCTTGGGCCTCTCCCCATCTTACCTCCTGCCTCCTACGTCTTCGCTATCTTCTCAGATAGGCTCTCTGGAGGTGTTTTTAACATTTGGTCCTGTTGTTACCGTTCCTGCCAGGAAGGGGGTCAGAGCCACGCAATCTGCCCTCACCAGAAGCCTCCCTCATCATTTGTACGATTGTAAAAGGGTTAAAATGAGTCGTAAGTGTCTCGCAGCCGTGTGAGGCAGACGTTGGCTGTGGCTGTTCACCCCAGTGGGCACTGAACACGAAGGGGCTAAAGATTCCGGAAGCGGCCTGCTGGTTTAATAAACTTTCGGTGACTCGATGGCTTGTGCTGTGAAGAGTGCACCCTCCCTTATGTTTGGTCTCTCCCCACGGCTTTCACTGGCTCCTCCTGTCGCCCCGCCCTGTCGCTCTCCCGTCCCTGCACGGCCAGGCCGTTGTCCTCAGAGCTCGGTGCCTGTGAGGGCCGCTGGGCGGCACAAGCGTTGGTGCCTCCCGGACGGTGATGGAATGGGTGCCGGTACTGAGGTGGGGACCCCACAAAGAAGGTCGGTGTCACCCGGGAGACGTCTGAGCTAGGCTGCGTGGGAGGTGGCGCGCACGTACCGGGCTGGGACTGGGGCCGGGCTGCAGACGTGGCTGCGTGGACAACGTCAGTGAGCAGAGGAAGGGGGTGCAGAGTAACCACTGAGCTCAGGGGGGGCGGCCCGTGTAGAGCCCGACAGACAGAAGGCAGCCCCGCGGGGCGCCTCCAGGAGCCTCGGCGTGAGCGCAATGGGAGCAGCCGGGAGACAGGACCTGGGACCTGGGAAGGTGTGGGAAGGACGTCCAGGACCATGAGCGGTGGACACAGGAGATGGTAGGTGGGGAGCTCAGAGAAGAGGTCTAAGGTTGGGCCGTGCGGCTGGGGGTCACGTATAAACCTGATAGGCGGGCTTTCTAGAGACCCCGGGCCTACATCACACCCCCAGGTGGGCCTCCCCACCCCCTCCTCCCAACACAGCTGCCCCTTCCCAGTGCTGCCCCCTCCTCCCAGGTGGCACCCTACCTCCCTCAGGTGAGAGCTGATGCTGAGGCCCCGGACGAAGGCGTCCCCCGAGGTGATGGGCTCTTCCCCGGTCAGCATCTTGAAGATGGACGTTTTCCCGGCCCCGTTGGTGCCCAGAAGGCCAAAGCACTCCCCCGCTTGAACGGTGAAGGAGATCTTGTTCACAGCCAGCAGGGGCACCTTCTGCATGTAGACCTGAGATGCCGGAGACAGAAGGCACGCGGTAAGGAGCCGCCTGAGGCCGCCACACAATCCTGGGTCGTGCGCTGGCTGCCCTTGGGGCCCAGGGTCTCGGAGGGGCCAGGCTTCCTTCCCCTCCCAGCAGAGTTGGGGGCTTTGCCCTCCTCCTTCTGTCCCTGCAAAGGGAGAGCCTGGTTCTCCAGGATAAGCCTCTTCCCTTCAGTCCTTTGAGCAAACAAAACCCCTTGATGGTGCCTGAGTTGTTGGTTGGTTGGTTGGTTTAAACCACCAGTGACTCTGGGGAGACAAAGAGTAAGAACTTACAAATGGGGGTGGGGGGAATGTCACAAAGCTCCTGATGTTTGCAAGGTCTCTCCCTAAACTTCTGGCAGGAGCTCTGCGGCTGACTAATCAGGCTTGGTTGGGGCTCTAGGAGCGCCCACCCCCCCCACCAGGAACTCCCCAGAACTTCTAGATCCGGAGAGGGCCAGCCAGTCGTGTCTGCCCCGAGGCTTTCCACCTCTCGGGGTTCGTGGCTCCGGCCTTACAGGGACCCTCCGAGAGGCGTGCTGGAGGACTCAGGCCCTAACTCCTGCCTTCAGGCACTTCGGGGGCGAACAAGCTCGGGTGTGATCCGTCACAGAGGAAACCTCCCGGCGTGTGGCGGCGAGAGCTAGCGGGCAGCGCTTGGAGCCCCCCGGCGGCTGCTTCCTTCCGAAAGGGCCGCCAGAGGGGTGGTCTTTGCTTTTTGAGATGCATCCGTGTGACTTTACCTTTGTCACTTCTCTGAGGACCAGTGGGTTTTCTGCACACAGCGTTTTCAAATACGTGTCCACCATCATTGCCTCCTGTTCCACGTCTTGGTCTATGGGCATGGATGCTACCTTGTGCGTGGTCACCTGCTTTCCGGACACAAGGGCGGGAGGGGTGAGTCCCTGCTGGCGCGAGGGCAGGGGGCAGAGGCCGAGGGAGTGCGGGCCTCATACATACCACCACCCCTTTGTCAGGGGCACCCGGGGTCTGGTGGGCCTGGGAACGTCACGTGATGTTGGCTTTTGAGGAAAATTAGAAGACTTGAAGCCTGGGGATATTGGGGCAAAACCAGTGAATCTTCTCCGGAATTTCCTTGGGGGGCTCTCACCTCTGGACCATCTTCACACCGAGAGTGGATAGACAGAACCTTTTCCTAACGGGCTCCTGGCTGACCGGGTGCGGGTGGGGGGGAAGAGCTGTGCCAGAAAGGTGACTGGTCCTAGAAAATCCAGGATCTTGTTCCTACTCAGCTGACCAGGGTCACAGGGGCCAAACCAGTCCCTCCAGGTCCCTGGGGTGGGGGTGGGCCCTGGCACGGGCAGTCACCCCTCTGCCCTGGGGGTGGATGAGACGGTCTCCAGGCTCCCTCAGATGCTGACAGTCACAGCCACTCCCCAGCACGGACTGTGGAGGCAGCCCGTGGACCCAGGCTCCCCAAGTTACACGCTGACCCACTCACCAGTGGTCGCTTCCTGTTGAAGTTGGGAAACCTGGCTTTCAGCTGCCGCCAGATGTTGGTTTCAATGAGGAAGAGCAGGACGAGGTACACAAAGCCCAAGATGGCCAGGGCCGTCAGGTACTTCCCCATCCCGAGAGGCTCCCAGGCGTAGATGCTCTCCTGGACCGTGTATCCCTCTGCTAACGGGGACGAAGCACAGGTTACCAAAGTCGGACTGGTGGCCCAGGCTTTCCTCCTGTAGCAAATGCCCTTAAGAGTGCACGGGAACGTCATCGGCGCTGCTGCCACATCCCGGCAAGGAGCAAACATGAGCAGTGCTCTGTCTCTCTTGCTGCAGCCCACGTTCTGTGCAAACAGTGCCGTGAAGCCGAAGACCTCGCCCTGTCCTATGACAGTGGCTTGAAATGCAAGACTTTAATTTGTTTGCTGCTTTGATCAGTTGTCGGTCAGCCGTAGCTTCGACTGACCGGTCCCGTAGAAACATCCGGGAGCCTCCAGTCCCCCCCCCCCCCCCGTAATCTCATCGGCCTTCCCGTTTTTCCCTTTAAATATGTGTGTTTTAGAATTAGACCATACACACACACTCATCGGAAAAAAGGGACACGCGCCAGGGCCAATGGAGAGGTACCCCTCCCCTGCCCCAAACTGCTGTTAGGACTTGTGTGTAACCCTTTTACTCTTTCCAGACACGAGCTTTTAAGATATAAATGGATTGATGCTATGCGTTATTTCCTCCAGTTCGCCAGTTTCATTTAGTAATCTGTGATGGACAGGGACTGTTGTCTCAGGACCTACGGGTCGGAATGATAAAGGTCTCTGGCAAAGCTAAAAACACGGACAATTATAAAAGCTGGTCTTATTGTCGGGGGGGTTTGTAGCTCCACTTGCGGTTTTCTCCACGACTAAAGAAATGAATGCACAAAATCAGTTACTGGTCTCTGTCTCTGGATACACCACACATGATAACTGAAGGGCAGCAGGGGCATGGCCACATGGAAGCAGTTTCTATGTTACTGAAGTCGGGCTGATGTGAGTTCCAGTCAGAAGGTGAGGACTTCAGGGTGTGAGTATAATCGCCATGGCGGCCACAAAGATAGTAGCTCTAGAGTGTCCGGATCAGGAAACGAGAAAGGAGTTAGGAGTTTTCCTGTGAGATCCTTAGAGTAGTGGCAGTCACCGACACGGCAAGGGAAATGGCAGGTGCCGGGGTCTGGGGGGCGGGGGGGGGGTCGGTGTCTCAGGGGACAGCGTCAGTTTTGCAAGATGAAAAACAGTTCTGGAGATGGTGGTACAACGGTGTGATTGTGCTTCGTGGCGCTGAGCCGTACTCTCGAAAGTGGTTAAGATGGTAAACTTCATGCACATATCACCACAATTAAAAAAAACTGAATACTTTAGGGGCGCCTGGGAGGCTCCGACGGTTGGGCATCCCACTTTTGGTTTCAGGTCAGGTCGTGATACTGGGGCTTATGGGATCGAGCCCCGTGTTGGGCTCCGTGCTCAGCGTGGAGTCGACTTGAGATTCTCTCCCTCTGCCCCTCCCCCTGCTCGCTCTCTTTCTTCCGCTCAAGGAAAAAAAAATTTTTTTTTTTTTTTTAAAAGGTGTTGGAGAGCATGTGGACAAATTGAAACCCTCGTCTTTCACGGGCAACATGCGAAATAGTGCAGCCGCTGTGGAAGACAGTCTGGTTGGTTCCTCGAGAAGCTAAGGACAGATTCATTCCTAAGGTATGTAGTCGAGAGAACGGAAAACACGTTCCCGCAGGAACTTGTGCGTCAGTCTCACGGTGGCATCACTCGTGACTGCCGGCAGGTGGAAACAACCCGCACGTCCCTCACCCCGTGAACAGATAAACTGTGGTCCATCCACACGATGGACTCTGATGCCGCCATGAAGGGGGAGCGCGGCTCTGACCCCTGCTCCCACGTGGCTGAACCTTGAAACCATGGCACTGAGCAAGAGCAGGCGGACACAAAGGGCCAGAGCAGGCAAGTCCGCAGATAGGGCGGCCCGGGGCTTGGGGGGGCAGCAGGGGAAAGACCGTGGATGGGTCGTGCCATTCTGGGGTGATGGAAATGTTGTGGCATTGGACCGTGGCCGTGCTTGGACGCCCTTGTGAACATACCCAAGCCCACTGAGTTCTGTCCTGTCAAAGGGAGAATTTCCATGTGCAATACTCACAAACTTGATTGCACTCCCACTCGTCCATGTTCCTGCTTTTGCATAACTTCCGGATTCCATAGTTGTAGTATAAGTTGAAGAGGGCCATTCCCAGGCAGTGGCCTGGCAGCAGTAGGAACATGCGGTCCAAGGAGTCTGACAATTTCACGTAGCCCAGCTCTGCGAAGAGATAGAAAGAGCTAGCTCACCTGTAGGCAGGAAAGGGCACAGCCCCTGGCAGGCATCACTCTCCCGGGGCCCCGGGCCAGAGACCTCAGCGGTCATTCAGCCTACACGCTGTACACACTTTCCTTTGGGCCGTGCTTCCCGAGCCTATCATTGTACTTCTATTCCGATCGCTTGTGCAGATGAATCCCAAAGAGCTGTGTTTGGGAAAACCAGCAAGAGCATGGCTGCCACAGGGAACGTCTGCGGCAGGGGTGAGCCGAGGCGGGAGGGAGATGAGGTTTACCAGGGAGCGGGGGCCAGACAGCAGGGTCTGGTGGGCCAGCTGCGGGGTCGTCTGAGGGCCCTCCTCGTACGGGAGCTAAGAAGGACACAGTCCCTGCCTAGGTCATCCGTGGAGGCAAAGCTATCATTTGCAAATGCTCTATGCCACCATGGACCTGGAAAGGCCATGAGACTCTGCCCAAGTACTATGAGACACAAAAGGTCAGTAAAGTAGCTGGTTATGAACCAAATATACAGAAACTGGGGCCTCTTAGAGGTCAAGAGAAGCCAATTTTTAGATTTGTGTCCTATTGCAAAGTGAGGAAATGCCAAACAAAGTTATTGGGCAAGAAACTGAGGCATGTATATTTTAAATATTTTAAACGTTTATTTACAACAAATAAACACAAGTGCTCTGCAGAAGAACTATTCTAGCGATCAGCTGCTCATTAGAGGATGAATTCGCAGTGCGCTGCACTGCCTGGGCCAGTGACAGGACGCGTCCCTGAGCCCTCCCCCGCTGCACCGGCATCCTCCCGGCCAGAAGGAGAAACTGAGGGGCGGGGATGGGAGCTCTAGTTTCAGACTTGGTGACAACTCGCAGGACCAGCTCCACCCCCACTGGCAACTCAGGGGAGGGAGCCCGTGGGCACAGGACTTGCAGATCCCGAGGGGAGGAGTGGAACTGGTCACACAAAGGGAAGTCTACTCTCCGGACTGGGTTCAGAGCAGTACAGCTTCTGGGTGCCAACCTGTGAAATTCTTGCCAGGGGGGCCCCTCCTCATAGAGTTGAACTTGGGGCATGAAGTCTCCCCACCAACATGTCCTGGGCCAGGACGCAGAAGCGGCCGCAGAGACAGGGCCCACCCAGCCAAGGGGTGCGAGCTGTGGCGCCGCACACGCTTGCTGCAATCCGGGCCCCAAGGCCTGGGGGGCCGTGGCTCTGGTGACCAGGCCTTGAGCCACACCTGAGACCATAACTCAGTAGGACGGCTGGGAAGGTGGCAGATAGGACCGGGAGGGAAGCCCAGAGGCTCATGGCCTCCTAGTCTGCTCTGCTTAGAATTCTCAATTTGGAAATCTCGTGTGGGGGCTGAGGTGGAGGGGACAGGGGTAACTGGCAGGACGCCAGCCTCGCCGCTCCTGTGTGGGCTCCAGAGAAAGGCTTACCCACTAAACAGACAACGTTCCTGAGCCCGGCCTGGGCACCGACAGTCGGCCTGGCCGTGTCTCCGGGTCCTGGGCGGGAAGAGGTTAGACTCTGAGAGGGGACACACCCTTCTCCCCGCCTCACCCTAACCGGAGTCAGAGAAGATGTCCGTGAGCGACGCATCTCACTAAAGAAGCAGATCTTCACGGCTCCCGCTTATCTCCTCCTTTCTCTCTGGCTCCTACCCTAAAGCTGCTGAAAGGCCGGAGTGAGGCCACGAACCCTCCGAATCTCGCCCTCCACGGGAAGGTGGCTATTCTCCCCAGCACCCGGGGGTCAGACCCGCTCCTCTCCGGCCCCACGCCTTCTGTGTGGCTCTGCTCCTTCACTTTGCTGGCCCACATCTCTCCGCTGACTTTCCGAGGAGGAGAGGACGCGGTGGGTCGCGTTTCCCTTGGCGCGGCTCGACTCCCCTTCATCCTGTGCTTCCGCTCGGCACAGTCAGAACTTGTCCTCTGGGAAGCGTCTGGGCTTGAGGTCCAGACCCCTCTCCCCTCAGCTTCGGACGTCTGACCGATCGCTTCGGCCTCGAGCTTGGTTTGTTTGGGACTCTGGGAGATGTTGTTGGTGATTTCCTCGAGTCCGCTTTCCGTTTGTGGAGCGCTTCTCGGGACGGGCCCGCAGCGCCTGGACCTCTCCCCGCGCCGGCTGCCTCCGACTTCCCTGCGTCCGCCTGTGTTTGCCTGCCACCTTCCGGGAGGTCCCCAGGCTTCGTCTTCCGCCCGTCCTGCTAAGAGTTTATGTTGGCAATCAGCTCTTTCTTGCTCTCAGAGTTGTCTGTTTGCTTCCCCCCAACCCCCCGTAGAATTCTATTGTTTAATAGATGCCATCTTTTCTGAAATGGTTGTTCTGTGTCCTGCATTTCCCCGTGTTTCACTTTTGGCAGTCTGCTTTGCTCCCTGTCTCTCCTGTATCTGCCATCCTCCAGTGTTCGGTGACCTCTGCTTGTGTAGCCACAGAAAGAGAAGAGGCCCTGGGAGGCGATCTCTGCCTTTGTGCACAGGGGCAGGCGGCATCTCCAGCGGGGGACCCGGCAGGATGTGTAGGTCTTGAGTGCGAGCAAGTTCAGTTCATCCAGAGGAGGGCTGTCTGTGCGTTCTGTGCTTCCCGGCGGGGAGGCGGGGACAGGGGCAGGCACGGACTGTCAGCAGCCCCCTCTTTCCCTCCCCGGCTTCTGGCTGCCAAGCCTCCCCAGGACTCTGCGGTGCCCAGGTAGGTCCGTGCTCAGCCATTTCCCCCTCCAGACGCCCTTCGGAGGCTTCTTCGTCATGAATTCATACACCTTTATTCCCTTGTCTATTATTTTAGTGGCATCGCAGAAAAAGGAGAGCTCAGGTGTGGCTTTATATCCTTGACTTTGTGCTCCCGTGGTGACAGCACCCGAAGGAGGCCCCTGGGGCGAGTGTATAGAGGCCAAAGTGTCCTAACAGTGTCCTTGCTCAGGAGGTGGGGGTGGGGTGCACGCAGGAAGCAGTGAGCTCCCCCTCAGACCAGAGCTTCGTGCCTTGGCCCAACCTCCATCCCCTGTGACTGTTAAGTGGGAGGGAGCCTCCTGCAAGGTGAGAGTGGGGTCTGGTCCTCACTGTTGCTGTGCAGGAGCGCAGAGAAGAGCGGGCGTGAGGCAATCTCAAAAGAAATAGATCCCAGCAAGGTCAGGGGATGCAGAGAGACGTTCTGGAGATGCAGGCACCCTGGCTTGGTCATTCTGAGAGCTCTGTCCTCGTCACGGCCCTTCTGTGTCCTTGGACTTGAGGTGCTCGTCTCTTGGGGGGTGGGGGGTGGGTGGCAGAGGGGAGAGGAGGAAGGGAGGGATCCTCAGATTCTCTGCAGAGACGAGGGCAGCGCTGCTCAGGGTGATTCCCTGGCCCGCCCACGTTGGGATCACCTGGGGTGCGTCTTGACTCTCAGACCGGTGACTCTCGGATGCACCGCGCAGCTGAGGCTGCAGGGTTAGGGTTCCCTTAGGACATGCCTTTGCTAACCCCCTTCCTCTGTCTGCAGCATGTCTTTTTGTTCCGTTTCCACCATAAAGTCAAAATGCTGTTGCTCTTTTGATCTGCTCAGATGAAGACAACTCCACCTCCAAAATGCCGCAGGTAGCACCACGAGAACTAGGAAGAGTGCCGCGAAATGCAGACAGTTACCAGTAAAACGTGCTCAACCGAGATGGCTAGGAATACAGGCATGGCCGGTGCTCTAGGAGACCGAATGGCTCCTGTGACAAGGACAGAGGGAGCTATTCACCTATTCTGAGGTAGAGACAACGATAAAAACCCAAATGCCCATTGAAAGGAGATGGTCGGCGTACAAGTAAATGGAGAAGAGGATCACAGAGGTAGAAACGAGTGTGTATCCAGCCCGACGCAGACAGAGGTGCAGCCAGACGTGAAGACGTCAGGGTCAAGGCGCACGGTATGAATGCCAGCTCGCTCCCCGGGGGTCCGACCCAAACCCCACACTCACCAAACGCCCTCTCCCGACCTCTGCTTATTGACTGACTTACTACCTTTCTTTAAAATGGAGGAATGATTTATTTCAGTGAAATGCATCCTCAGTGGAGGATGATTCCTCATGATTCATCCGCAATCCTCGGTGGACCATTGGCTGAATTGTGACACGCGTTCATGCCCATGTCACCCACCCCTCATTCAAGATGGAGAGTGTGTCTGGGAGGTTCCGTGGGCTCTGTTTCGTCAGCCCCTCTCCCCCAAACCAGAGGCCACCGCTCTCCTGACTCTCTGCGGGGTCCGACATCCATCCACACGGCTGTGTGCGCGCTCAGAGCTTTGCACCCCATCTGCCACTCTGCATAACCCAGCGGGTGAAGGTAACCACCACGTCCCTCTGCTCCCCTGGAGATGCGTGTTGGGGACACGGTTTGGGGCTCTTCAGGGGACGGCTGCGGAGGACAGCCTAACTTTCGGGGGTACACCTTCTGTGGCCGTGAGCGAAAGAACGAAAGGTCTGTGTCGATGGCCGGTCCTTACCTTTTTCGCTTGTGATCAAGACGAGAATGTTGGGGCAGATGCTCAGGAAGACGAGTGTGATGACGAGCTTGAGGAAGGCGACGCCTTCGTAGTGAAAGCAGAAGCTGGCCAGGTAGATGAAGGGGATACTGGCCCAGCTGTAGAGCATGAGCACCAAGATGATGGCCGGGATGTTGTCCTTGTGCGTGAAAGCTTCTTCCTTGTGGTACAGAAACACCACCTCGGGAGAGAGGGGGAGAATTTGGAAGAGTCTCTAAGCGTCGATGCTAAGGATCAAAGGCTACGATGATCCCAGCTTTGAGACTAAGTTTGCTGCCCAGCTGTCCCCCCACCTGTGCGTCCTCCTCCCTAACCGCGCCGGCAACAGGCTCCGCCCTGGCACGTCAACCCCGGTGCGGTCAGGAGCTCGGCGACGGCTACAGAACACAGGCAGAGCGAAGGGGGACGTGACCCTCCCGCCCAGGGTGTCACCAGGCAATAGTTGCCCCTTCGGTGCCGGCTCAGCTGTTTCCGGGCTCCGAGCACACATCCCCAGCGTGCTGCCCCTTGCTGGTTTGTGACGGGAGTCATGGGCCTGCCACAGATCGCAGACCCCGGAGCAGGCCCCTCGGCTCCTGACGGGGCCAGGACCTTTTCCCGAGAGCCAGTGACAGAATCACATGTCGCCAAGGACCTCCTTGGCGGGGTCCCCACGGCAAGCCCCCCTCCCCGACGTGCGGGCAGGGGTCCCGGCACCACGCAGCCCTCACCACCAGCAGCAGACTGGGGACGAAGGAGGTGATGAGGTCCCACAGCAGTGCGGAGAGCCAGAAGGTGGCCACGTAAACGCCGCTGGTGAATTGGATGTGCTTAGCCTTCGTGGACCGCTCTTTCACGGTCAGGATGGAAAAGGAGCTGGACAAGAACGCTATTCCAAAAAGCAGGTTGATAAAGAGGAAGTGTGCCTTCGGGCCCCTGCGACAGGACGCAGGGAGAGAGAGAGGGAAGAGACTTCTGAGCAGAGCTGCCCACAGGAGCCGTCCTCCTCAGTGACCAGTTGTCGTTACGAGAAGGAAACGCGAAGCGACAGGTGGTCGAGGGGGCCACGGCGTGGACGCGGCTGGGAAGGCTTTGCCGGGGGAGGGCCGTCACACGTACCGGTACAAGATATCCTCCGAGGCCTCCAGGGTCGACCGGGGTTGAGGGTGGTTGACTACGGTGATGGAGGCTCTGGCCCCGGAGAGCAGCTTGAAGAGAATGTTGTCCACGACCGCCAGTGCTATGGCGGGGGAGTGGTACGCCTGGTTGTTGAACAGCGCCGTCACCGTGGTGTGGTTCCCTGAGTCCTTGAAGGAAGCCGCCACGACATATTTGTAATCAAACTCCTCGGGCTCCTCCTCTGCCTTTTGCAGGAGGAAGTCCTCCACCGAGTCTGCGAGAGAGCAGAGGGTCCCAGAGCTGTGCGCCTCGTGCCCAGACCCCAGAGGGCTCCTCCGGACATGGCTGTGCCTTCCCTTCCGGGACCCCTGCGCCTGCAGGACCGCCCCCCCGCCCGGGCCCCACAGCTCTGGGGCCGCTCCCCAACCTCCCTTTCGTTGAGGGAAGCCGCAGGAAGAAAGCAGACTAGTCATCTTTCCAGCTATCCGTCCCTTGCCCTCCCCAGGGCCGTGCCCCGGGCCCCTTCCCGTGTGCGTGGAAGGCCACGCGTGGTCGCACTGCACGCCCCCCGACCACCGCCGGGGGACCTCACCGCCCGCACGGCCTGCCACACTCAGTCACTGGCCAGACCCCGCTCGTGGTCTCGGGCTCTTGCTGCCCCTGAGGACCCACCGTTCCCCGTGTTTATGAACACTCTCCCTGTGGTTTGGAACGTTCTCCAGTTCTCTTCCCCTTCTGCGGGTCGGCTCAGGCTCACAGCTCAGGCTCTGAGCGCACAGCCCGACGGCCCCGCTCCGAGGCCGAGCTGCGTCCCCGCCATCCCGCAGGGCGGCCATCACCCCAGCTGCCACTCCCTCCCTCATTCCCTCCCACCGCTTGGCCGGGGGCTCACCGCAGGCTGGTAGCAGCGCCATTCCACGCAGCACCACCGAGGACTCCCTACAACTCCCCAGAACTCCTTGGAACTCGGGGTCTTTGGCGTTGGAAGGGGCTGCCCATGGCAGCCACAGTGGTGACTGGGCTGCTGGCGGGACGCTCCCTCGGCCGGCCCTCGCTTGCTGGGGAGGCGAGGTTTCTCCTTCGCCCCATTCGCCACACCACGCTCTGCCTTTGATCTCTTTCCACGATTTAAAGAAGTGAATACTTTACAATTCTACTTGTCGTCCAAGTAACGCATGCAGTAGAACTTTTAAAACAAAATAATGACGCAAGACTCGCAACGACAAAGGGTGAGGCCCTGGCCTACCCTACATCCCCAGTGCCTGCTCGAGGGGGCGCCCCTCCAGACGGCCCAATGGCACATTTACCTACTGATGCCCCATGATGGAGGCACGGACCGTCTCTTACCCACAGCCCCTGTGGGCGCCCCTCCCCGGCCCTCCCCTAGAGCCCATCGTAAGGCTGATTGAATCAGTTCACAGCTGAACCATGTGGTGTGTTCCGATGGGTTTCCTTTTTTGTACAACCTCCCTGCCAGAGTTAATGTCCTGCCTTTTCTTTCTTTTAGGTTTATTTCTTTTTAGAGACACAGAGAGAGGGTGTGTGCACGTGAGCAGGGAGAGGGGCAGAGGGAGAAGGACAATCTTCAGCAAGCCCCCCACCCTCCGCTCCCCCAGGGCTCGATCTCATGACCCTGAGATCATGAACTGAGCTGAAATCGAGAGTCAGACGCTGGATTCGAGGCACACAGGTGCCCCATGTCCTTCCTTCTCACATTTGTCACCAACTCCCCTCAATAGACGTTTAAATCTCCTCTCAGGGCTTGTGCAACACATCAGATAACTCATCAACCGCATTTTTGGACGTGCTGCAGTGCCCAGAAAGACACAGCCTGGTTTCATCTCTGGGCATTCTCTCTTTGAGGATGTCATCTAGGGGTTTAAAGATGTTTTTCTGAGCCTTCTGGCTGTTCGTCTGACTCCAGGGAGCACCGGGTGGCCCCAAGGACGGGGTGTCCCCACCAGCAAGCCCGCGGCACACCCCGTCCCCAGAGCCGTGGACTTACTCGGGATCTCCAGAGGGAGCTGCTCCTCATCTACAAGCATGTTTATAAAATACTCCAAAAGCCGAGGACCCAGCCTGGAATTGGGAGAGATATAGAAGGGGACAACGGTTTGACCGTATGTTCTTAGGGTCAGTTCCAGCGGGACCTCGTCAATGCGCGTCTCCAAGCTGAGGAAGAAGAGGCTGAAGATGGTGATCACCAGCGGCACCAGGACCTGTGTTGTTAGCATCAACATCCAGTTGCGCCAAGAGTACGTGACCCTTTTCAGGAACATGGCGTAGAACTGCTGGCAGACGAGGCAGGGCTGCAATGGAAATGGGGGGGGCACCCCATGAGCGCGGCCGCGGAGAGGAGCCCCCGCCCGGCCGCACTCTCACACCGGGCCCGACCTCTGGGGGATGTTTGGAACTTGCTGCGAGTAAAGATTCTTAGACCTAGTGATTTGACGTTCAACGGCAGGAAAAGAAGTCATAGGTAGGAAAAATCTGGAAGAGCAGCCTAAACAAATGGCAAATGTAAGTATGATGCCATTAAAAAAAATTTTTTTTTTAATCTACCAGATTATCAGAAATTTTAAGTGGGTGAGGATGCAGGGAAAATGCCACCTGCAGGAGCTTTAATGTGGTACGACTGTTGTAGAAAACAAATTAGCTGGAGGAATACTGTCTAAGTTAATATTCATAGAGTCCTTTAACTTAGAAATGACACTTCTGGGGACGGACCCTGCAGGTGCTGGGCACACATCCCCTGTGGCCCGGACAGTAGCTGTGAAGGGTGGGGTCATGTGCGCTGAGGACCAAGACATGTAGGTGGGCCTGGGGTGGGAGAGGCTGGGGTCAGCCCCGTGGGCTCCCGTGCTGCTCCTCTCTGGTGCTGCAGCTCATCCACCTAGAGCCTTGGGAAGAGGCTTGGTGGTCAGGTCTGAGTCAGGCATTCCTACGTTCCTGGCCCCAAACACTTAGAAATCCCTGAGAGTCTCTACCAAGCAACCCAGAAATTTCCCTGCATTGGACATGGCGAAGGCCACGTTCACCAGAAGCGTTTCTCAAAAGGCACGTGGTTGTACCCCGAGAGATATTTCCCGGGAACTCTCCAGAAGCAAAACTTGGCCAAGCGGAGCCCCTATGAGCGTCTGGCTGGAGTCTGGAGAGCCTGGCGGGTGGCTGGCCTCCATGACCCTGAGACCCCTTCCAACTCAGAGGCCCCACGGATGACAGCTTCTCCTTTCATATGTGATTTGAGATTACGAAACAATGGAATCAGTCTCTTCCCTAACCCATGAAAACCAGGCTCACTGTGTTAGGGGTCATACCTTATGGATGGCCAAATTGAGACCATTTTGTAAGACGCACATCAGTATTTTTTTTTTTCAGCAATAAAAGAACATGATAGGTTATCCACATATTTCATAAGGATGTTTAAAAAGATGTTTTAAACTCCACGTGATCTAATATGCGATCCCTTTCACAGTGAAGGATGAAAAAGGAAGATTAAACCTGCTTTTGTGGCCAGTAGACTTTTATTCTTTCTTCTTCTTGGTGAGAGGAAAGGCCAAGACCTTTCCTGCGACCTTTACCGTGACCTTTTCTGATACTTTCCTCCGTTGGGTTAATCCCGGTCAGGAAACACTAAGATGTTGCCTTTGAACTAGAGCCGAGAGCCTGGCATTGCTGAAACCCAGTGGGGGCCTGTCTTTTGGGCTGAAAATCTGCACATTTTTTCTTAGCCCCCTGTGAAAAGTTGACCCACACTTCTTGACGGAAGAGCATGAGTCTAAGAACCGAACCCGAATCCGCCCTCTTGCGTGCATTGGAAATACTTGCTCACCCCAGTGTTCAGCTGGATGGGCAGTCCCGACTGTATCGAGAAGATCCTGGACTGAATGCGTTTAAGCCTGTTGACACGTACTCTTTGTTGGGACTGCATCAAGGAGACCTTGAGGGCTTGGGTGTCTATGTTGCTGTCTGACAACTTGTTAACCCTAAGCCAGGCCGAAACAAAGAGAAATGCAAACTCAGAAAGATCACAGATCCCATCGGTTTGTTTGGATTTAGAGAGCCTTAAACAGGCCCTGAGTAAATACTGAATTAACTGAATACTAAATTAACCGACCAACGGCATTTCCAAAGAATGGAGGCAACGTTATGCAAATTAAGACAAAAATGAAATATCACTTAATGTCTATCTTATGAGCAAAACCATTAATTATAAACATAGCATTGCTGACCCTCTGGGCCAGGGCTGGGTAAACTACAGTCTGGGGCCAAATCTAGCCCAAGGTCTTGTTTTCTGTTTGGTTCTGAGCTCAGAATGGATTTTACATTTTTAAATGGTTACATGTCAGATGGTTATCTAATCACCTTCATACTCTCCTTGATTATGCCCCTGAGTCTACATAGCCTAGAATGCTCCTCTCTCTCCTTCCCAGGAAAAGTTGGCCAAACCCCGCTCGAGGCGAAAAGACGCTTTCATTGCTGGCAACAGACTGTTAAGAAGTCAGGAAACATATTTTTATTCGTAGTCTTTGGGTCAGTTATTCTACTCCTGAGACTATGTCCCAACAAAAGAGTCCAGGACAATGTGGCTCATTTTCCCTCTAGTACAGTTCGGTAAAAGACGGTGTGTTTGTTGGCATCTATGGCTGTGGCACAGATTACTCACAAATTAAGTGGCTCGAAACAACCGAAAGGGTCTATTGTCTATTGTCTCCCACAGTTCTGTGGGTCAGGAATCTGGGATGGTGGCGATGGGCCAGGGATGCGGTCCTCTGGAGGCACGACCAGGGCTAGAGGATCCACTGCCAAGATGGTGCCCTCCCATGGCTGGTTTACCAGCCAGCTCTCCTGAGTGGGGCTCCGCCAAGAATGTTGGTTCTAATTAACATCAACGATCGGGGTAAATGTGAGATAACAAAGACATGTGTCAGAATTTCACTCATTCATCCCTGGGGGCAGCAACACTGTTGATGAATTGAACGATCCTTTTTTTTTTTTTTTTTTTTTTTTAATACGGGAAGGATATTTCCTCAAGTTTTTGTGCTCTTCTTAATGAAATGGCTCCAGCTAGGAGACACTTTTAAACTTCGTTTGCATTATTAACATTTTCTCCATGACAGCTTTCTAAGTCTAGACAGTCAACAAAATTCGATCAACTAAACCCTGATTTATAGTGCGTACCAGTTTCTGTGGTGTAGATGGTCTCACTGCGGTTCATTTCAGACGGTTGGCACGTGCGCCCATCACACAGATGTGGGTCAGTGTGAAGAACCCCACGAGCACTGGTAACAGTAGGGTGCAGCCAGATCAGGAGGAGATGGAGTCTTGTGTGTTACCGTTTGTGATATTGTGATTTGTAGTAAGAAATAGATATTTGGTCTTCATTCTGGCCCTGGCACCGAGCTCCTCAAACACTTCTACTTCCCAAGGGGTGACAGCGGTTAAGGTGTGTTTTTGTCGTGCGAATGGCGGGACTTTCCGAAAGCAGCTGAGGTTCCGTTCCGGGCCGGTTGCCTGGGGAACCGTCCGTTTTATGGCAAAGTTGGAGCTTTCTCCCAACCTCCTGGGAGGCAGGAGGGGGCTGGAGATGAGTTTAAGCACCAGCGGCCAGCGACGTAATCAATCCACTGTGCGTATGTCACGAAGCCTCCGTAAAAACCCAAATGGGCAGGCCTCAGAGGGTTTCCAGGTTGGTGAGCACGTGGAGGTGTGGGGACTTCCGCGCTCGCAGAGCATGTGGACGATTTGGACCCATTCCCTGTGTCCGTGTCCATCTGGATCCGGAAGCACATCCTTTACGATAAACTGGTAACTGAGAGTGTCTCGAGCTCCGTGAGCCATTCTAGCAAATGAATCGAGGAGGGAGTTGTGTGGGGATGTCCAGTTTATAGCCAGTGCGTCAGAAGCTCAGGTGAGCCCCCCGGACTTGGGGCTGGTGTCTAGAGTTGGGGGCGCGGGGCCGTCTTGCCGGCCTGAGCCCGTAACCTCGGGGAGCTGAGCCATTCTTCCAGGTGGAGAGTCTCAGGATGGAGGTCATTGCTTGGTGGTGTGGGGAAAACCACACTCCAGAATGGGTATCGCAATTGTACCACTGTTTTTACCATGACTTATTTATAAGCTTATGCAATTCAATGTTTAATAATTGCTCTGTTTCCCTGGCTCATCCAGTTCTCCATAGTTTAATAACTGGCTCTGGTGAGCCGACGTGAGCCGACTCCAGCATACCTCTGAAGGGGCCTCCGTCCCTCCCTAGGGCTGCCCGAGGGTGGGCAGGAGATGGCAGCTGGCTTCTCCCAGACTCAGCCGGCTGAGAGGGGGCGAGGGAGCAGGGCTCCCGTACCTTTTGTGACCTAGCCTCCTGCGTCACCCAGTCGGTTCTGCAAACTCGTGCTGCTTCCCCGTCAGCCGTGTTTGCGGTGAGGGGCGAGGCTGGAGCGAGCTCCCCGGGGTTTCGCACCCCCGAGGCCCTCCCTGCCTTTGCCGAGGCTGTGCTTCTGCTCTCGACGGTTTCTCCTTGACCTTTCCGGGCTTTCTCCTTGTCCGTTCTTTCGCGTTTCTACACACTGGGGGATCTTAGTGACGACGACCAGGATTTGCGGGGCCTCTTGTCGGGATTTCATCTGGCACCTGAGGTGGGTGTGTGGGGAGAGTGCGACCCCACGGGGCACTTCGCCACAGTGTTTTCTTTGAAATTTCGTGGCACGAGGTCATATTTTTAAGTTTTTCTTCCTCGTTTGGTTTCTGCTCGTAGAGCTTTTTTTTTTTTTTTTATGTTTACAAAAATAGAGTGTCATTTATTAAGACTGAATTTCAGGGAGGGAGGGAAGGACGGGAGTTTTCTACGGCGGAATCTCGGCGAGCACCACACCACGCTTTCCTCAGACGTCAGAGTACGAGCTTCTCCACGGCTTCTGCCCTGCAACAGACGGGCTCTAACTCGTCTCTCAAATCTCTGCCTCCTGGTGTCCACACTCTGTCCTCATCTCCCAGTCTATTGAGGTAGAAGTGACGTATACCGCTGTATAAATTTCCGCTGTATGTATATGCTGTGGAATAATCACCATATTAAGTTCAGTTACTATCCACCGCCTCCCAGAGTTACAATAGCTTCTCCTTGTGTTGAGAGCTTTTACGGTCTCCCCTCTTAGAAACTGGCACATATACAATACGATCACGAGCTGCAGTCGGCATGCGGTACGAGACGTGCCCAGAGACGTGCCCAGAACTTACTCGCCGTAGAACTACAAGTTTGTGCCCTTTGACCCCTTTCACCTAATTCCCCTCAACACCCCCCGCACCCCCCCCACCGCCACCTCCGGTGACCACACAGCTGTGCTCGGCTTCTAGGAGTTTGTCTGTCTGTGTGATTTTTAGATTCCACATGTAAGTGAGATCATACAGGACTTGTTTTTCTCTGTCTGACTTATCTCATTGAACATAATGCCCTCAGGGTCCATCTGTGTTGTCGCAAATAGCAGGATTTTCCTTCTTTTTGATGGCGGAATAGTATTCGGTTGGGGGGCGTGCACACTGTAGAAACGTTTGCGTTTGATACAGTCCTGTTTATTTGTTTTTGCTTTGGTTGCTTGTGCTAATCTCCTCCCCTTGATGGTGAGCTGCACTTAGTGCCCTACTTTTTTTAAGTTGTAGCTTTTTTTTTTTTTTTAATTTTGTTTATTTATTAGAGAGAGAGCGCGGGGGTGAAGAGCAGAGGGAGAGAGAAAGAGGGATGATCAGACTCCCTGCTGAGCCTGGAGCCCGGCACGGGGCTTGATCTCATGACGCCAAGATCATGACCTCAAGCTGAAGCCTGAAGTCAGACGCTTCACCGACTGAGCCACCCAGGTGCCCCCAGATAATTTTTTTTTTTAAAGACGCTGAAGATTTGTACACGACAACCCATCGGACCTTTGATCATACACAAAAGACTGTGCCCAACCCCTGAACAACGCACCTTCTTTTATAAAATCGGAATGTAAGCTGAGCCACAGGCACCAGCATTTTGAAGGAAGGAGGCTCTCCAGAGTGTATACCGGGGCCAGAGTGAAATGAGGTCGGAAACCAAGTGCATTGACAAAACAAACAAGGCAAGACCAAACAAGAAAATAGTTTTAAAAAAATATCTCCATGAATTTGGAAAT
>CM053621.1:1254678-1276878 GCA_028646535.1 Procyon lotor | reverse complement strand
GGGGCTCCCTGGAGAGTGCTCCAGCTGCAGCAGCAGGAGAGCGAGCTATTCCTGGGGGGGCATTCCCCCTCGTGTGTCTCCCAGGGAGTCCCTCGCAAACATCTCCTGATCAGAACCCCTGTGGGAGCCCCAAATCCAGGCCTCACGTCATCACAGCCGATGGGGTCACCTGAGTGGCAAGCAGGTCCAAGGCTGGAAAGACCTTCCACCTTCCAGCTCCCCTTGGAGGTCCCGGGGACGCCTCGGCAACCTCTCCCCTGCCTTGGCCCCACCCCTGCTCCGGTCATCTCTCACTCGGGGTCCCGGCCCTCGGGGTCCTGGCCGAGGCACGCGTCGCACGCTGGGCAGGTTACCTTCAGCCTCTTGTCCTTCTCCAGGGCAATAGAATTGATGATGACGAGCTCGATACAGATGAAGCTGAGCATGAGCAGGAGAGGGAACTCGCTCTGGAGGATCAGCAAGAACGTGTCCTGGATGTGGGCTCCGTGCGGGAACCGCTTCACCAGCACGGTGAGGCCGCTGAACATCTCGGTGGTCGCGTTGTAGGCGTGGTGCTGCATGATGGCCTTGTCCAGCGCGTGCTGTAGGGTCAGGAAGCCTTCCTTGCTGTACCCTGCGTGAGAGCACAGCAGCCATGAGGCCCCCAAGACCGCTGCGGCAGAGCAGCCCATGAATCAGGCGGTCGCGGCTAAGGATGCGTGAAGACACGCAGACAGGAGGGGGACAGGCTCCGCAGAGTCACCGCGGGCCCCCATGGCTGTGATTGGCGTCTTCTACCAGAGACCAGGGCAAAGGTGTCCCGAGCAGACAGGACAAGGGATGTCCCCTACAACACTCTTGTGTGGCGGGCCCACAGCCCTTCCGCTAAGCTCTCGGGCTCCAGGGAAAGGGTGCCTGCTCTGCACTTCCAATCATTCGGCGTGAGATGGTTAAATTCAAAGCATTTGGGAGACACGGCCCCCCTCCCGACTGTGACCTGTCTCAGAGCTGTCACTGCTGTGCCCCAAGAGTAATGGGCCTTGGATTTGCTGCCCAGCCTCACAAACGGTCGTGACCCTAAGCAGCCCTTGTTTTGATGCAGCGTAGTTGGTGGGCTGAGGTCAGCTTTTGGGAAAAATCAGTTGAAGGGCAAAGACGCCGGGCCTGAGGGTCTCAAAAGAGAAAATGGCCCCAACTCCAAGCAAGGGTTCGGGGCCCTCGTGTGGGCAGAGCCAGGCTGGAGCGCGCAGCAGCGAGGTGGAGGTGACCACGGTCTCCCGAGGCCCAGCCCTCCGTGGACCCCCAGATCCGGGAGGATGAACGCAGGAAGGGCATGCAGACGATACTAAACTCTGGGGGCTGTCACGTGGCCTTGACTGCGTACGGAGACTTTCCTCTGCAGAACGGCTGGAAACTTTCTGGAAGCACACGAATCCGTAGGCCCTCGGGTCACACCCCCCCTCGCTGGCTCCGCAGGCCCAAGGTGTGGGCTCCCCCCACAGTGAGGTGCAGCGCATCGGCTCCGTTCCCTGCAGCGAGGCCTCCCGAGCCCCTGACAAAGGGGAGGCCCCCCTCTACGGTGACGCGGGAGGTGCGTCCTTCGGGAGAGGACGAGCGGGGGCCCCCCAGCCTGCCGGAAGCTAAAGCAAGCGTTAGTGCGCATGGAGGCACAAGGGACACCCCCCCCCCGTTTCTGTAAAACCCTGGCACCCTTCCTTCCAGCAGGTCAGCGTCACTGCAACCCAATCACACGCCTCACTGCTGCTTCCTCTAGAATGAAAGCTTTGCCCAGGGACACATCTCTAAACCGAACTCCCTCAACCTCTCCTGAAACGTTCGGGACCAGGTGGCCGCAAACACGGGCTTCCTCACCAGGGAGGCCCCCATCGAAATGTCCAAAGGCCCGGGGCACTTGGCTCGGGTTCGGAGGATAAAGGAGGGATGTGCCCCAGCCTTCCAGGTGATCGTGGTAGGAGGTCACCTTGGCGATTAAGGAGTTCCTCTGAATGCAGCTCAGGCGCAGGTGGTACCTGATCTGTGGGGGAGAAAGGGAGGACAGCTTGGTCACTGGGTCCCGACGCTCAGAGAGGACCCAGGACAGAGCAGCCCCGTGCCTGAGGCCGGTCTGCTCCGGGGGGCGCAAGGAGACCCCGTGAGGAAGGCTGGGGTTGGGCAAGTCACATGACCTTCCCGTGGTGGTTTCCTCATCAGCGCCCACCCCTGATGTACTGTGGGGTCCGGTCGGTGACCCCGGGGCGAGCCTGGCATTCCTAAGTGCTCTCCACGTGTTGCTGGCTGTTTATACACACGTCTGTCTCCGGCTTCCAATGCCCCGTGCAAGTTCGGACACTCGTGACGTGACGGTTATGGCCCCACACCAAAGCTTTCCCATCCCCAGCCAGGCCCTGCCTTTCCCTCAGACAGACAGACCGACCACCTTTGAGTCCGTGCTAGCCACAGCGGCAACTCGGACCTGTCCTTCTGCAAAAGGCCTCTCTTCCCGGCTCTCTCCCGCGCACAAACTCATTTAAGGCTCCAAGTTAGGAACTGCTATTAATCCCATTACACCAGCAAAGAAACTGAGGCCCAGAAAGGCCAGTGCCCTTCCCACGGCTGCAGCTCCCCCCGCAAGAGGCTTCCCTTGGAAGGAATCTGAGAACCGGAAGGGGCCCGTAGGTCCAGGCTGCCAGATGTGAAACCTGGAGCGTTTGTCAGTAACACGGGACAACAGGGGGGCAGCTCAGGTGACGAGACTCCCTCGTGGACACCCCCCCAGGGCCGGGCAGTGGGATCAGGCCACTCCAGAGAGGGGGTCCTTACCTTCAGCGGCAGGGGCTGCTTCCTGTCACTGAAGCTGTGATCCAAGACAATTCCAGCCCACACATAGAAGGCGTTGGGATCCTGGATTATGTAATTTTCAAAGAGAGGTATTGAAGAATAGCCTAGAACTGCAGAGAGAAGATCCAGTCTGCGAGGGGCCGGCGGGAATGCCCGCGCGGCCCGCCCATCACCATCCCCCCTGAGCAGGTGCAGGGGCGCCTGCTTCTCCGCTGAGGAGCGCAAGCCTCACCCGTTCCCTCCACCCTTCTGCAAACACGCCAGCACACGGCGGGTGGGCGGCCATGAGCCGCACGAGGACGGGAAGGAAAGCCCCGGCACCCGCCGTCAGCGCGGCACTCGTCTTAGCAGGGGTCAGCCCCGGGCAGAGGGCAGAACACACACTGCGACGCAATGAGACGTGAGTCGGAGCCATAAAAGAGAAATAAACGTTCAAGACCTCGATCCCAAGAAAAGGTAAACTGCTTGAGCTGGGATCTCAAGGGAAGACGGAATAGAAATGTTTTCTTCTCGGCGGAGGCCACTGCGGGGTCCCTGGAAATGGGGTGGGGCCCAGCCCGAACGCCAAGCCCAAATGTTTTGGGAGCAGGAGGGCCGCCCACTGACAAAGGCCCAAGACGGGCAGGAGGGCTTCTGACCCACCACTACGTCCCACTGCAGATTCTTTAAAATACATGTTTTATTTATTTCAGAGGAAGAGAGAACAAGCAGGTGGAGCAGCAGAGGGAGAGGGAGAAGCAGGCTCCCCGCTGAGTGGAGGGCCTGATGTGGGGCTCAATCCTGGGATCCTGGGATCGCGACCTGAGCCGAAGGCAGCCACCCAACCAACCGAGCCCCCCAGGCGCCCTTCCCGCTGTAGACTGATCTCGAATTCATCCACGCAGCTCTGTCTGCGTGCGTGTCCAGCCCCCTCCCCCACTTGCTCCTGAACAAAGGCGAAGACCATGGGCTCCGCGCTCTCTCCCAGAGGTGGCTAAGCTCCATCACCAGGATGGGAAGGCACAGCCTCCAGGAGGCGTGGGGGGCGCAGGGGAGCCTGGAGAAGGATCTGCCTGGTCCCCGTGCAGTGGGAGCCCCCGGAGGGGCCGGCCAGACCCCACTGACCTTTGAGGGCTCTTCCTGGCTCCCTGCAGAGACTGGACTAGAAGGGGCCAAGAGGAGAAGAGAGACCCATCGGAAGGCTAATTCGCAATCTCTCAAGCCTTCGGGGTGTGGCTGCTCTCCTCCAGCGACCACCTCTGCAGACTTTTTAGGATTCGGAGACCCCAGATTTGGAATCACAACCACGAGCGCCCTCTGGGGAAGGCCTCCGACTCTGGAAAAATGCCCCCCCTCCCCCCCTTTCCTCATCTTTGTGTCTCACCGTCAAAGTCAACGTCAAAGGAGTCCTCCACCATATTAGTGACAACCTTCAGCGACTCGCTCCTGGAAGGGACGTACACAAGCTGGTATTTAGTGTTCATGGGAAAATAGAAGAAGTCTGGCAGCACACTGACGTTGATCGCAAGGTAGTTCAAGGGAGGCCTTTTCTTGGGCAGACTGTTGAGGCGAAGGTACATGATGATCACGGAGAAGAGCAGTGGCGAGAGGATCTCCAGCATGGTGACCAGGGTCTTCCGCTTCTGCAAGGGGAAGGAAGGCGCGTGTTGACCCGGAGCAGAAGGCGAGTGTGAAGTCGCTGGGAGGCGAGGCTTTCCGGTGAAAGCCCCCTCCCTCCCCCAGCACCCTGCACAGCCCGTGACAGAGTAAACGGGAGAACCGGCTAGAAGCGCCCCCCCCCCCCCCCGCCCCGGCCGTACTTGCCAGAAGGGCCCCGTTCCAAGTTGATTTTTTTTCTTTTATCCGTTATATTAGAACCCAGCCTGACTTCACCTTTCAGTCCCCCCCCAGGAGCCGCCCACGGCCCCACGGAGCGCCTTACCCACCTTCAAGATGAAATTCTTCCAAAGAAGAAGTGTTAAATTCCTGCCCATTGTCATGTTTGCAGCTGAAGAGGAGGGATCAGCAGTGGCTGGAAAGCAAATGGGGCTGATGTGAGTCCTCGAGCAGCTTTCAGAGTGTCCTTCCTGACGTGCCGCTCCCCCCTCCCCTCCCCACCTCTCCACACACCCCTGCCAGGCTGGGCTGACACTGCCCTGCGGGTGACCTCGTGGGGTTGCAATGCAGGGACACTTGGATGACCTCTTGTGTGTCTGTCTGCAGCGAGGGCAGGACCGGTCCAGCGACTCCACCACCCCTAGCCCTCCCCTCGGGGCAGGAGAGTGAGTTGTGCGGAGCCCACCCGGCTCCTCCCCTCTCGCACGTCTGCTGGGGGCAGGCCTGGCCGGGACAGAGGGGACAGAACTGGCCTCCGCTCTCGCCCCCCGCCCCCGGCATCACCCCCGACGGAAAGCCGCTGTCTCCGGGAGGCCTTTCTTCCACCCTGTGTAAAATTTCAGAAACCCTACCGATCTTCCCTGTTCATTTTTTTTCTTAGTCCTTTTAAACCACTGAATGTGCGGTTCAGCTACTAACTTACTGGATCTGATTTCCCTCTAGAACGCATACCCCATGAACGCAGGGAGTTGTTTTTTTGCTTTTTTGTGGTTTTTTTGGCCTGTTTTTTTTTTTTTTTTTAAAGATTTTTTATTTTATTTATTTGACAGAGAAAGAGATCACAAGTAGGCAGAGAGGCAGGCAGAGAGAGAGGGGGAAGCAGGGTCCTTGCTGAGCAGAGAGCCCGATGCGGGGCTTGATCCCAGGACCCTGAGATCATGACCTGAGCCGAAAGCAGGGGCTTTAACCCACTGAGCCACCCAGGCGTCCCTGGCCTGTTTTTTTGTTTTCATTCCGCCACCGAGTCCCCAGACCCTAGAGCAGGGCCGGCAGGTGCTGACCTCCCGGTAAATGCGGGGCCCACAGCGAGTGCAGGGTCGGGCCCGTGAGGAAGGACAGACTGGCCGAGCCGCGAGTCCCCCCCCTTCACACTCTGCTTCCCGGGGCCACACACTTTGTCTTCTAGCTCCCGCCACTGTGCGATTTTCACTTCCACGAAGACATTTTCCCCTCGGTGAAAGAAGAATGGGGGGTGCACATTCCTCGGGGGACAGTCCTCCGACTCTGCCCATCAGTAACTGAGGAAACAGCATCGGGAGCTCACTAAAACTCACTGCAGGTATGCTCCGTTATTTATTGTTTTTTAAGATTTATTAGTGAGAGAGAGAGAGAGAGATCATGAGCAGGGAGGGGGCAGAGGCCGAGGGAGAAGCAGGCTCCCCGCCGAGCAGGAAGCCCCATGTGGGGCTCGATCCCAGGACCCTGGGATCATGACCTGAGCCGAAGGCAGAGGCCTTAACCCACTGAGCCACCCAGGCGCCCCTGAAGGTACACTTTAAAGTACCTGATTATGTGATGTGAATTTCACCTCCATAAAACAAAAGAGTGAATACAAGACGGGTTTACATCAGGCAGCCTTGGCTGCAGGCTTCCTATCTGACAACCCCAACCGCAGACATTTACTTCCTGCTCGTGGCTCTGCCGCCCCCTGGGATTGACCGGACTGGCCTTTAGGTCTGGTTAGGGGCTGAGTTGTGCCCCACCTCCCGACCGCGGTGTCCTCATGCCCAGGACCTCAGCCTGTGACTGTTTTGAGAGGCAGGGCCTTTCCAGAGGTGACGAAGGCAACCGTGAGGGTGGCCCGACTGCGTCCTTGCGGCGAGACCCACATCTCGTGGGTCAGGGCTGCGGGCGCAGAGGGAAGACCAGGCCAGCCCAGGGGAGGAAAATCATGGCCGGAAAATCCAACCTCGTCGGCACCTGGATCTTGGACGTCCAGCCTCCAGAAGTAAATTTGTGTTGCTCCCCGCGCCCCGTCTGCCGTGGTCTGTCAGTGCAGCTGGGGGGGACGCACACAGGTCTGTCCTGCCTCGCTTCTCGGCCTTTTGGCTTAAGATCCAGTGAGGTCTGTCCTGCATGTCTCCTCCCAGCGGAGCGAGCTGCTCTCGCGGCAAGACGCGAAGCCAAACCGCACGAACCCATTTCGGGCATCTTCCCGCACACACTTGCTACCCACTCCAATATCAATGTGACAGCGAAGGAGACTCTGCTCTCATGGGGGGCACTGCCGACCCCCACCCCCGGCGAGGGGCGTGGGCATGACATTTAATACAGGGGGAGAAGCAATACCCATGGGCCCAAGCACCCAACACCGAGTTCTGGAGAGGCTGGTGTTAGGGTCTGCCCACCCGACCCCACGCCATGGAGACGAGGAGGTATTTTGGGTCTTTACTGACCCACCGCAGATGAAAGGAAGAACACCCAGGCCAGGAGAACACAATGGTTTTCTCCATCCACACCTGTGGTTCAGTGGAATAGGACAGGAAAACAGAGTAGATGGAGGTCTTCATGCTGAGCATCTGTTAGAATTTGTGAGAACACAGGTAGGCTGTTTCTCTGAAAAGAAAGTTTATTTCAGTGTCTGTGATTGTGTGACAACCAGCAAGCACGCACTGAAGGCACTGTGTCCAGGCACAATGCCATCCTCAAACGATCCACCTGTCATAGGGGGAGCCTGGCCGGCTTCATTGGTGGAGCAGGCAACGCTTGGTCTCAGGGTCGTGAGTTCAAGCCCCACGTCGGGTGTGGAGATCAGTTAGTAAAAGAAAATTGGGGGGGGGGCACCTGGGTGGCTCAGTGGGTTAAAGCCTCTGCCTTCAGCTCAGGTCATGATCTCAGGGTCCTGGGATCACGCCCCACATTGGGCTCTCTGCTCAGCAGGGAGCCTGTTTCCCCCTCTCTCTGCCTGCCTCTCTGCCTACTTGTGATCTCTCTCTGTCAAATAAATTTTTAAAAAATCTTTAAAAAAAAAAAATTTTTTTTTTAAGTTCTGTCAAAGAGCTCATCTTCCTGGAATTCAGTGGCTTCAAATAAGCTTGGTAAGGGAAATAAGACGTATGAAGGAAAACAGGCTAGTACAAGGTAGGAAACGAGTCAGAAGCAGTACACCTGAGGGGTGGCCCAACTGACCGAGGAAACAAAAGTCCAGGAAGAGACCACAGCTACGCGGTCACCTGATTTATAACAACGCCCACGGGCCTGGGCAGGAAGCCCCGTCCCCCTGGGGAGGGATGGCTCGGGCCCACCGGCCATTACTGCGTGAGACCACGGACCCTGACTCCTGTCTCCCGCCACACACAAAATACCAACCTCAGATGAAAGACAGCTCTGAATGTAAGGTAAAGGAAATAGGAAAACATATCCGTGACCTTGAAGTAGTCAGAGACTCCTTAAACACGACTCCAAACCGCTAAACAGGAAGAAAACTCAGGGAAAAATGAGCTACATCAAAATCAAGGATTTCTGTCCCACAAAAGACCCAATAAGAGAGCAACTGCAACCTAGAAGGAGCAAAGAAAAAGACTTCCCGGCAGGAAAATTAGGACGAGACTCCCAGCTTCCCAGATGGCTGGTAACAGACGACAAAGGATTTCCCCAACCTAAAGGATGTCGGGGAAATGCACTATTGCAAAGCCCCAGTGGCCACACTGAGACAGAGTTCTGCACGGACGGTCGCCGGAGGGCAGTCTCCAAACCTTTGGCAGAGTGAAGCAGGCCTATAGGCTGAGGGGTGGAAACCCTCGCCACGCCCCAGGCAGGATGGGACACAGATTACAAAGCACCCACCTCAAGCTCACGTCTGATGACCAGGATAGAAGAAGAAAAAAAAGGGGGGGGGGGGCTGCAAATAAGCGACACAGCAAATATTCAGAATTTCTAGAGAGCGTCACTGCCGGCCCTTGGAGCCGACACCCCCACCTCTAGGTGTCTAATCCGCAGGCCGCCTGTGCAAGGAGGAGCTGACTCCCTACAAGGCCATGCGCCACAAACCGTTCAGCGGAGCAAAGGAATGTCAACAGCCTGGCACTCACCATGGGAGATTCCTTATATAAACCATTACATATCTAGACACCAAAGGAACAGGCATCACAGGGGAAAAAAAAGAAAAAGCTCCATGTATTGGCTACCTTCTGAGATCTGCAGGATAAACGTGAGAAAATAAATTCCTGTTGTTTGGACCACCCAATCCCTGGTTACTGGTTATACAGCTGAGCTGAAGTAGAGAATGTGTGTCTGTCCACACCGGGCTGCCTGTGTAAGGGGCAGGGGGAGAGTGGGACGGCCCTGTACCTTCTCAGCTTTGCTGTGAGCCTAACACGGCTCTTAAAAGATAAAATCTAGTTTTTAAATAATTTTTAAAAAATAGTTTATTTTTAAGGAATCTCTATACCCTATGTGGGGCTCAAACCCACAACCCCAAGATCAAGACGGGCACACTCCACCAACTGAGCCAGCCAAGTGCCCCTAAAATCTATTTTTAAAAAACTGTCTTTTAAAAAATAAATAAATAAAAATAAAAAACTGTCTTGACAGGGGCGCCTGGGTGGCTCAGTGGGTTAAAGCCTCTGCCTTCGGCTCAGGTCATGATCTCAGGGTCCTGGGATCGAGCCCCACATCCGGCTCTCTGCTCAGCGGGGAGCCCGCTTCCCTCTCTCTCTCTCTGCCTGCCTCTCTGCCTGCTTGTGCTCTCTCTCTCTCTCTGTGTCAAATAAATAAATAAAATCTTTAAAAAAAATAAATAAACTGTCTTGACAAAACTGTATCAACAGGAAAATCTATAACCCTAAGCCCCCTTCATTATTAAATCAGAAATTTTGAAGCCCACAAAAATTAAGACTCCATTAGGGATACGTGTGATTTTTTTTAAAAAAGATGTATTTATTTGAGAGAGAGCACGTGAGCAGGGAGGAGGGGCAGAGAGAGAGAGAATCTCAAGCAGACTCCTCACTGAGCAGGGAGCCCCACAGGGGGCTCGATCCCAGGACCCTGAGATCATGACCTGAGCTAAAGGCAGATGCTTAACTGACTGAGCCTCCCAGGCGCCCCCAGGAAGAGACTGTTAAAAACCTAAATGTTTCTGCAGATAAACTGCAGAGAAATTGAGAAAGTTGTCCAAGAGCCTGCAAGGAAGGACAAGCACTAATAACTGAGCCAGGTGAGTTGTTTTCAGCTTCAAGGAACAGTTCATTCTGATGCTATTTGAACTGATCTATAAACGTAAAAACAGAAAATGTCCAGTATTGAAAAACCTCTTAGCATAACAGTGATTCCCAAGCCCTGAGAAGGATAGCGTTTAAAACCAACCAATCCACCAACCAAACAAACAACAACAACAAAAAACTACAACTCGTTCTCATTGAAGAAAAGACATAAAAGCCCTTGATGAATCCAGAGGTGCATGAAAGAAATAATACACCACGAACAAACGGGCAATCCATCGCTGAAACAGAGGAGTGTTTCACTGTTTTCACTATCGTAAGATTTGTTGGTGTCATTCACCATATTTATCAGTCGAAAGATTCAAAACATACTACTGGGTCAATAAATTCCAAAAAGGCATTTGATAAAACCCACCATGTATTCCTGGATCTCTCTCTCTCTTTTTAACCTTAGAAAAAGACTTGCCTATAACATACTAAAACTACACATACATATGTAGGGCCATGCAGGTCTCCCCCTCTGCCCCTCCCCCCACTCACCTGTGCACGCACACTTGCTCACACGTGCACATACACTCTCTCTCTCTCTCCCTTTCAAATAAATAAATAAATCTTAAACTTAGAGCAAGCAGTGGAGGGGTAGAAGGGTGGAGCAACAGAGGTAGAGAGAGAATCTTAAAGAGGCTCCACACCCAGCCCAACATGGGGCTTGATCTCACACCTGAGATCATGACCTGGGCCAAAATCAAGAGTTGGACACTTAACCAACTCAGCCATCAAGGTGTCCCTGGCGAGACATATCTTTGCATAGGAAGAGTCCGTATGAAGATTTTAATTCTCCAAAATAAATCTACAAATTTCACATGGCACCAATAAAGATTTCAACAAGATTTTTAAAAAACTGATTCAGAAATCCATATGAAGCACAAAGGTATGAAATCAGGCAAGAAAATTCTGAAAGGGACAGATCACACTAGAAACTATCCAAATTTTTAAATTTGTTGTTACATAACTTCATTAATTAAAAAAATATCATAGTAGGACAGTAACCACTCAGTTAAAAAAAAGAAGAATCTAGGGGCACCGGGGTGCCTCAGTTGTTAAGCATCTGCCTTCAGCTCAGGTCATGATCCCAGGGTCCTGGGATTGGGCCCCACATTGGGCTCCCTGCTCAGCGGGGAGCCCGCCTCTCCCTCTCCCACTCTCCCTGCTTGTGTTCCCTCTCTCGCCGTCTCTTTCTCTCTGTCAAATAAATACATTAAAAAAAATATTTTTTTTAAATAAAATAAATAAAAAAGAAGAATCTATACATACACCAAACTATTCATGGGAATTTAGTACAGGATAAAGAAAACACTTCAAATTAACTGAGTATTATCAGTAACAGCACTAATGTCTGTATGTTCAACAACCTAGGTGAAACCAGTTCCTTGAAAGACATAAACTACCAAAACTCACCAAAAAATAAATAGGTAGCCTGAATAGTCCTATATCTACTAAAGACATTATATTCCTATTTCAAAGCATTCCAAGACAGAAAACCATGATGCAGTTGGTTTTATTGGCAAATGCTAACAAACATTTAAGAAAGAAATAATACAAATCCAACATAATCTCTTCCACAAAATAGAAGAGGTAGACTACTTCCCAACTCATATTATGAAGTCAGCATTACCTTGATACCAAAGCCAGACAAAAACATTACCAGGAAGGCATATAATAATAATAGTAATAATATGGCAAGAAGAAAAGTGTCTCTACTCTCAGATGTCATGATTTTCCCAAGAAATCTAAAAAAAAAAAAAAAAATTCTACAAGTGATAAGTGATTTCAGCAAGTCCTGAGAGATGAGTTCAGTATACAAAAATCAGTTGCATTTCTATATACTAGCAAGGAACAAATGGACACCCAAAGAGTTTTCCAGGTGTCATTTGTGATAATACCGATAAAATGAAATACTTAGAAATAAATCCAACAGAATACGTGCAGAAGCTAGATGAAAGAACACTAATGACCGTTCTTAAAAAATGAGATAAATGGGAAGATATACCATACTCATGGACTGGAGATGTCTGCATGAAGACATCAGTTCCCCCAGCTGACTTTTAGATTCAATGCAATCCCAATCAAAATCTCTACGGTATCATTGATAGGCATCCACAAGCTGACTTTAAAATTCCCACGGATTGGGAAAGGGACTAAAATAGTCAAAATCATTTTGAAAGAGGAACAAAACGAGGCGACACCTACTGCCTCCTTAACGCTACACTGATGGAGACAATATAGTATTAGCCGAAGCACAGGCAGGCCAACTACAGCCTGTGGGCCAAACGCAGCCCACGACAGTCTGGCCTGAAAACTAATGGTTGGAAGAAGTGCCGTTGACCATCGTGACCCAGCACCGAAGAGCTCTGAAGTTAGCTGGGACAGGGCCTATCGTGTGAGACTTCTTCTGTCGTAGGGTCGCTCTGATGGCAAAACAAGCATCTACCTTCCGAGCTCAGACGACAGCTCCGGCAGCATTTTCCAGACCTCAGTGTATACGCAAAGGAAATTTTCATTAGTTTAAAATCAGTGTAACTGAGCAGCCTCCATCTCACCTTCAACCGGTTGAGGTTAATCTATAATGCAACGACAGGCGACGAGGCAAATTACCGAGAGGAATCTAACAGAATTCTATCAGTGCCTTTCAAGCCATGAAGACACTCAACGGAAATCATAGTCAAGGTGAGATACACAAAACCTTGTTACCGGTCAGCATTAACAGGCAAACATTTACCAAGAAATTCTGATGGTGGGGAACACTATTTTTGAACCCTGGCAAAGCAATACATTAACCCATTAAAAAAAAAAAACCCTCCATTGTTCTCATGAGTATATATTGCAAAAAAAAAAAAAAAAAAAGCATATGCAATTATTACGTTAGTGTAGCTAATAAAATTTTCTTGGAAACGTGTCTCATATAACAAGGATGTGTATGATACCCTGAATTTTGCCTCTTGGCATGCAAAGCCTAAAACATTTGCTATCCAGTCTTTTACGGAAAAAGCATGCCAAACCCGGAACTAAAAGATCAAAGATAGACACACAGACCAATGAAACAGAAGAGTTCAAAAAGAGACCTTCACAAATATGGTCAACTTTCGACAAAGGTGCAATTCAATGGAAAAAGAATTATCTTTTTAACAGAGGGGGGTGGGACAAATGGAATCAGGTATGGGGTAAAAAAATCTCCTTCGAGGGGTGCCTGGGTGGCTCAGTCGTTAAGCGTCTGCCTTCCGCTCAGGTCATGATTCCAGGGTCCTGGGATCGAGCCCCGCATCAGGCTCCCTGCTCAGCAGGAAGCCTGCTTCTCCCGCTACCATTCCCTCTGCTTGTGTTCCCTCTCTCGCTGTGTTTCTCTCTGTCAAATAAAATCTTTTTTTAAAAAAATCTCCTTTGATTGATACTTCAATATATTATACAAAATCAGCTCAAAATACAGCATAGACCTAACTGCGAAACCTAAAACTCTAAAACTTGTTTAAAAAAAAGAACAAAAAAACTACAGGAGAACATCCCTCTGACCTTGGATTAAGCAAATCTTCCTGAGATACGACACGAAAAGCACAGAAGAAAAATTAGTAATTCAGCCTTCACTAAAATGAAAATCTTTTTCTCTGCAAAAGATTAACAGGGTAAGAAAACAAGGTACAGACTGGGAAAAAATACTTGCAAATTGCTTATCTGACAAAGGGGCTATATCCAGAATACATAAAACTCAACAGCAAGAAAATTAACACCCAATTTTTAAAGATGCTGCCCCAAAGAGGTTGTACATATGACAAATAAGCCCAGAAAAAGATGTTCAGCATTATATCATTAGGAAAAGCAAATTCAAACCACAATAAAATACCACGACCAACTACTAGAATGGCTGCAAAAAATTTTTCTAAGTGATGGCAAAATTACAAAGCGACTGGAACTCTTATATACTAATAGGGGCAGTGCCAAATGGTGCATCCATGTGGGGAAATATTTCGGCTGTTTCCTATGTTTTTTTGATAAAGCTAAACATACACTTCCATACGATGATCCCATTCCTAAGTTTTTACTGAAGTAAAATGAGCATTTTTGCTTTCAAAGACACACACACAAAAATTTTTATATAAGAACCTATATACAAATTATTGCAGAAGGCTTTACTCAAAATCTCCCCCAAACTAGGAACTGGGCCCTTGCTAAGTGCCAAGCATTTTTTAAGTATTCCGTATGTTTCGAAGCTTCGAATCCTCACAGCAATACCATGAAGTGAGTACTATGTGCTCCTTGCTTTACGCAAGGGAGCCAAGGCACGAAGAGGTTATGTGAGGCATTAAGGGCTGGGATTCAATTTGAGGCTGTGTGGCCAGAGTCCATAACCGGTTTTAACCAGTACAATATATTTTTTAAAGATTTTATTTATTTATTTGGCAGAGAGAGAGATCACAAGCAGGCAGAGAGGCAGGCAGGCAGAGAGGGGGAAGCAGGCTCCCCACTGAGCAGAGAGCCCAATGCGGGGCTCGATCCTAGGAGCCTGAGAACATGACCTGAGCTGAAGGCAGAGGCTTTAACCCACTGAGCCACCCAGGCGCCCCTAACCACTACAATATTAATGCCTCTCCATCACTGAACGAAGGAGTATGTGTATGGCCTTTGGTCTAGAACGAAGCCTCCAATTATAATATTGTTCCTATGGAAACACTCAGAGAAGCTGTATTCTGAAATTCTGCATTGAATACCACCAACGTGGGCACTGCTGTACAAGAAAGTACATATATATAAGCGTAGATAGATACAGATGGATAGGGAGATAGTACTTGTGTCCTTGCAAAAGAAATAAGAGCTGACATATTGGTTCCATTTTTAAAATGCACAGAGTGTGTATAAGTATGTATCTAAATATGTCAGCCAACTTTTGCAGCGACAAGGTTTCCTGCCTTTTGTAAAGCCCTACGTTTTCTTTATGAGTGCCACCATGCACCTTGATTTTTGCCATCAGTCTTGAGAAATGTCTGAGCCACGGGAACACTGAGGAATATCCCGTGTAATTAATGCCCCAGGATGTTTTCACACTCTGTGAGTGTGAGTCATTTACCTACCAGGGACTGTCAGGAGTCCAGGAGCCCAGAACACCTGGGTTCCAGTCTTACGTCTACTGTGTGACTTTGGATAAATTACCCCCCTTATCTGGGCCTTCACCTAGAAGAAAACCAGGTGCAGCATCCAGGGTTACTGAGCCTTGACCAGAAGACTGATTGTTGGGGATCCACCCAAAGGGCTCACCCCTGTGGGCACGTGTTTGTGACCAGGTGCCCGGAGCCTAGAATCTTCCCACAGAACATCTTCCTTCGCCAGTGGCCTTACACCCTCCTCGGTTCATAGTTGAGATGACTAATCGTAATCACCTCACAGGCACCCTAACTGGATCAAGAACAAAGCTTCGATCACTACTCTGCTGGTGTCTCTCTTGGTCTGCCTGGTCCTTCCTCCTCCTCCCCCACCCCACCCCCGCCTTCACCTTCCGTCTGAGGGAAGTCTGACTCCGCTCCGATCCTGGACGGGGTCATGCAGAAGGCTTTCAGGTTTAGAAAGGGCTGGGGGAAATTGCAAGGGGAAACCGGTATAAGTTGGAGATGGCAAGGAGTGGTTCTTGAAAGAAGAAAGACAGTGAGGAAGACGTGGGTCAGCCAGGTTCATAGAGTGTCCGGGCAGCCCCCTGGGCTGGGAGGGAGGGGGCGCAGGCTGTGAGCAAGGATGGGGAGAGACAGTTTTTCAAGATGCTCGCAACACATTAATAATCCACTGCACCTCGATCGTAATTGTATTCAGTTGGGTTTTCCGTTGTTGGGTTTGGGGGTTTTATTTGCTTCACGGTTGTCTGATGCTACAGGGGCCAGGCGAAGAATCCCGGGACCACCACTTCTTCAGGGTTCATGCGTCAGGCATCGTGATAAGCGTTTACTCGTTTTCCCATTTGACCCGAAAACAAAATCCTTCTGAGTTTGGTATTAATCCTAGTCTATTAGCATCTTGATCTGAGGGACAGGAGGTGGCGGCTCAGAGGGGTCAAATGACATGCGGGCACTAGTCAAGGGGCCGGGCCCAGAGCCACGCCCTCATTCAATAAACATTTACCGGGTGCCTCCTCTTTGCCAGGCACTCCAGGACCCTGAGATGTAGCCCCAAACTAGACAAGCCCCTTTCCTCGTGGAGCCAGGGAAGAGAAGCCAACAAAGGCGTCAGTAAACAGCACCGCTTCTGCCGGTAACAGACAGGGAGACCCTCTATCGCTAATCCGGAGGAGTCTTGGGGTGGCGGGGACAGAAGCTTCCCTACTCGGGTCATTACTTTACGGTTCGCTCAGCCAAGTCCTGGTCGCAGAGGTGCGCTGGGCGCGGCCGGAGCCCGGCAGCAGGTGGCGCCCCAGGTGCGGCCGCCCCAGGTGCGCCCCGGGACCGCTGCCAGGAACGGCTGACGCAGCCAAGCCGCAGGTGCGCCTGTGCCGCGGACGATCCCGAGTCGTAGGCCCCTGGCGGCGCTCAGTCGGGGCGCTGGGGACCCAAGCGGGCCGGCCCGCGACGACTGTTGGCCCCGCGCCGCCGCCGCCCACGAGGCTCCGGCCCAGGCCCCTCGCAGTCCCGCCCCGACCCTGCCACGCGACCTCCCCACCCCCCAGGTAAGCCCAACCCGGCCTCGGGACCCTCCGGTCCCAGCTGATCCCTGCCTGGTCTCGTGACCTCTCTGCACCAGGTGACTCTGCCCCATCCACGGTGGCCTCTCCACGGCAGGTGCCTCCCATCTGAGGCGGCCCCGACCCGGTCAAAGCTTCGAAATACCCCCGTGAAACCAATGAGTCCCTGAAGCCCTAATCAGGAAGCACGGATTGTGCACACACCAGAACGGCCGTGTGCACAGCAGGAACGTGTTAGGGATCTCGGGGGCCGGGGTGGTCAGGGCGGCACAGACCGTTCTGCACGGGCTTGGTGACAACACTGCACTTCCCAGCGCTCGCCTCCTATCAACCTTGGCAAATAGTTCACGTTTTGCTTATCATTTCCAGAGGCACTAGCCAGAAGTGACCCGGGTCAAGCTTGCCCTGCCAGAAAGGGGCGACACTAAGCTCTGCCTGCAGGACTAAAATGGCCCTGTCTGCTCAGACACCCACAAGGTTCGCCTGTTGCTGATTTTAACGACCCTACTCCACGACCTTCCAGCTAAGGTGGCCCCAACCTGGCCAGGACCCCCGGCCTTCCCGCCCTTCTGAACCCCGCCCCATGACCCTGGACACGCCGCAGGACGCTGGGCTTTCCAACCCGCCTCACTGTTTTCTAGAAAGTTCCGCACCCTCCGGGCCCCCCCGCCCCCCGGCAGGCCGCACTAGGTCCGAGGGGACAAGCTGCCCTCCCTCCGCGACACAGGGGTCCGCTCCCAGAAAAGGACAGTGCTGGGGGGAGCAGCTGGACCGCCAGAGAAGGTCCACGCTCGGGAGGTGACTGCTCCCGCGGCTCCGAAGTGCAGGCGGACCCCACTACGCCCCGCCCCGGCGCGCGGCGCCCCCTGCCGGACGTGCGGTGGCGCGGGAGCACTGCGCAGGCGCAGGCGGGGCGGGGCGTCGGGCGGGCAGGGCACCCGCAGGGCTGGCCCACTGCGCACGCGCGAGCCGGCCGGCGCGCCCCCTGCAGGAGCCCGCGCCGCCGGGTCAGCGCCCGCCGCTGGTTGCAGGCGCCCCCTCCCAGCCGGTGGCCCAGCCGCTGTCAGCACCGGCCGTCGGTGTCGCCGCCGCCGCGAGGCCAAGCGCAGCCGGGCCCGAGGCAGGGGACCCCGCGAGAGGGCAGCGCGCTGGCCGCCGCCGCCCTGGCGCCGAGGGTCGGTGAGTGCCGCCGGGACCCCCCGCGCGCGCTCGCTTGCTCCCGGGGCTCGCGGCTCCGGGCCGCCCTCCGCCTGGCGGTCCTGCCCCCGCGGCCGCACCCCGCTTGACCCGCCTGCCCCGGACCTCCCATCCCCGCTCCCGCGCGCCGCCCCGCCCCGCCCGGCAGGTGCACCTCGGCGGGGCCGCAGCGCCAGGCCTCCCTGACTCAGGCTTCCCCTCCGGCCGAGCCTCTGGGCGTGTCCCCCTCCCCACCGCCGCTTCCTCGGCGAACCCCGGAGCCGGACGCGCCGCGGCACCCTTTGTGCCAAGCCGGCAGGGTGGACCCGTTGGCATTCGTCCAGCAGGCAGGCACTCGGGGCACCCCCCTCACCCCCGCCAGAGCCTTGCGGCCCCCAGGCCGGGAGCGCGGAGCAGGGCCGCCCGGATGCTGCTGGCTCATCCTTCGTGCAGAGATTCCTTGGGTGGGCGGGAGTGCTTCCCCACCCCGAGTCCGGCCCGCGCCCAGCCCTTCAGAATGGGGGAAGGCCAGTGGTCCAGTGCTCATGGTGGGAGCTGTGTGGCAAATAGAAAGGCGGAGATGTCTGGTCTAGGTGGAGAGGCCTGCTGGTAACCTCTGGGGTCCGTGGTCAGTGGGTCCGTGGTATGGATTTGCGTTTACACCGGTATTGGCATGCACACACTACATTGTAGCCTCATGAGGGCAGGTCCTGTCTCCTGCACTAGGGTTTAGGACAGACATGTACTTGGTGCACATCTGGTGTGTGAACCAGAGCCCCTGCCTCACTTCCTTGGATGTGACCTAATGAAAGCCCATTGCCTTATCAAGTATTTCTGTTTGTTGACCCCTCTGCCTCCTGCACTGTGAGCCCACTTACTGCCCGGCTTGGGTCTGGTCAGGGCTTGGGGTCCCAGCACAGAGCCAGAGCCTGGCACAGAGCAGGGGATGGAGAAGCGCTTGTTGAATAGGTGACTGACACTCCATGGCGGAGCAGGGACCTGGGCAGGGCACTAGTGAGTCAGGCTGGCTTTTTTCTCCTGAGCAGCAGTGTCATTTGATTCTGAACAGTTGGGGGCTGCCTTGTGTCTACTCGAAAAGATCAAGGCTCTTTTCCTCTAGAAAGTTTGCACCAAGGGAAAATAAGAAAAATGGATGCCCTGGGAATCCCCGCACTCTTTTTAAGTCGTTACAGACTTTTTTTTTTTTTTTTTTAATTGTGCACTTGGTCATCATATGTGACGCACAGGATGACATCGTTCCCTTTCTGGCGATCTCCCATCATGCTGACTTGAGACAGCCATTTGGAACAGGAGAGATCAGCTCAGGTGGCTTTTCTAAAAGACACCAGCCTTACGAGGTGCATGTGTCAGTCTCATGGGACCTGTTCTGACTTAGTCTCAACAGGGGAAGGCCCTGGAAGACTCCCCAGGTGACTGTGTCTTCTCCAGCCCTGCTTCCCAAGACAACGGTAGACGCCTCTGCTAGTGAGTCAGTAGAGGGGAAAGAAAACATTCTAGAACTCAGGGGAGAAGGGTGGGCAAGGCTCTGAAGGATGGAAAGGTTAAGTGGATGTGGTCCCTGCTCTTCGGGACCGGAGGATAGAGCTAAAGAGAATGATTCATTCCCACGTAACTGTGGCATCAGACAGAATGAGACAAGTGCCTCTTGAGACATTGGAGAAGCTGGTGCGGGTGTCCAGAGGAGGAAGGACCTTGTTGGCTTCCAACAAGAGCAGAAGATCTTAACCCTGGCTGCATGGTAAAATCAGCCCAGGATGGGTCCCATGCCCAGGCCGGACCCCAGAAGATTCCATTGTGCAGCCAGGATGAAGAGCCCCTGGCCTGGGCTTGTCCAGGCCTGCTTCGCAGCGGGACTGGGGCTGGGCTGGGAAATAATATTGCAAGAAGACAAGCCCCAGGAGGCCCAGCCCCCCTTGGGAAAGCATGGGGCGTGTCCGTCCCCGTCCCCCTGAAGGGCTCAGTTTTGGAGTCAGCAGGCGGACCGCTGCCTCTGCAGGAGCTGAGTAATGAGCTTGCTGCAGAAGACCCATGGTTACCTGTCCCCAGGGGCCCTTAATCACCTCATTACCTCGTTTCCTACACCTAGAGAGGCAGACCAGCTCGCAGGACAAGAGTGGGACCGAGGCCCCAGCCAGGGCGAGCAAAGCAGGAGGTGGCACAGATTTTGTGGGACTCTCTCATAGCTTCCCTTGGGCCACATCCCTGTCTTAAAAATACACCCTGCCAACCCCCGCCTGAGTTCATTGTGAACTCGGAGCTGTATGATCCCTAGGAGATGGCTGTCCCAGCCCTGGACACGGTGGGTGGTAGTGAGTGTGAGGCCAGAAACCCAGGTCTCTGCCTGGGCCTCCGATGCAAGTGACCAGCCTCCTAGGGCTCCTGGACAATGACCGAGCCTCATGGATTTGTTCCCACCTCATCCACACAAGGGCCACTGCGTAAATACGTTGTCCACAAGCTTTTTCTTGCATGCTGCTGTGTATAAAAGAATTTGAATTTACACCCCCATAGATTTCATTTATTTATTTATAAAATAAAGCCACATAACTACCGTCCTGAATATCGTGGACACAGAAACACACACAAGCACAGACCTTTTAAAGGGACGAGAGGCAAAGTGAACACAGTCAGTTTCATTCAGTGTCTTAGTGCTACTAGATCAATCATAAAAACATATGCTGTTTTAATTTTTTAAGTGCTCTGTATGCGCATCATGGGGCTCAAAGTCAATGTCCCAAAGAGCAGGAGTCATACACCCCAGCGACTGCACCAGCTGGGCGCCCCATCCCATATGCTGTTTTTCGAAGAAAAGCCGTGTGAGCGAGCCTGCATCCCATTTGTGAAGTCTAGGTGAACCCTGAGTCCTTGTCTGAAGGTCTGCTTCTGGGTTGTGTTGATTTCGGTTCCTGGTTTTGGCAGTGTCGCTTGGTAAACGCCACAAACCTCGTGAAGCCACATAGACTGTGCTATGAGCCCAGGACTTGCCTTTCGCTCACTCCCACTCTCCAGTCCCTCAAAGGCTCTTGCTGCTTGGGGTGGTGGTGGTGGTAAGTGCTCAGGGGCTGCTGGGGCAGGTGGAGCATCTGGCTCTGGGATGCCCTTGGTGTGTACGTGTGTGTGTGTGTGAGCGCGTGGGTACATGTGTGCGTGGGTACATTTGCACATGTGTGCGCCCCATGTACACGTGTGCGCTTGTGTACATGTGTGTGCATGTGTGAGTGCGTGGGTACATGTGCACGTGTGTGCGTGGGCACGTTTGCACCGTGCATATGTGCGTGTGTGCGTGTGTACATGTGTGTGCATGTGTGTGCATGTGGGCACATGTGTGCGTGGGTACGTTTGCACATGTGTGCATATGTGTGCCCCGTGTACATGTGTGCGCTTGTGTACATGTGTGTGCACGTGTGAGCGCGTGGGTACATGTGCACGTGTGTGCGTGGGTACATGTGCGCATGTGTGCCCTTTGTGCGTGTGTGCGCGTGTGTGCATGTGTGTACATGTGTGTGCGTGTAGATGGCGCTGCCCCTGGGCTCCACACATCCTTTTTCATAAATGCTCCATTCCTAGGATAGGGTATTTTAAAAAGCCGCAAGTCTCACTCATTGTCACCTTTTCTTAAAGGGACAGTTTTGAGTGTTTCGGCTTAAAAGAAATGAACTAGGTGACACAGCGGTGGTCTGTTGTCGTGGAGAAAAAAGACCTCCAGATTTGGAACTTTCCTTGGAAATAATTATGTATTTCCTTCTTAAGTTCTAAGTCCCAGGACGAGCGGTGACCCTTCCTGTCACCAAGGGTGTTCATGGCCACTTCCCGAATCCCTACGAAGTATCGTAATGCTTCAGCCATGATTTTGTGTGTTTTCATTCCCCTGAACATCGTATCCTGAGTCCTGTGAAGTCCAGCATGTGTGTGAGGCTTAAACCAAACCAGCGGGCGAGGGCCGCGATCCCTGTCGGGGTGCATGACCGCCGACAGGCCAGCGGGCGTGCCACAGTTCGTCCTTCCTGAATACCAGTAAAGCCAATTTCCCCCTCATTTTTAAAGAAAAATACTTCTGAGTGCAGTTTCTCACCATTCCTCCCCTCCGGCAGATGGTGTCACGCAGCCCACTTGGAGGCCAGGGTGGGCTTGGTTGGCGGGGACCACGCGCCTGCTGCTTTCGGCCGATGCTTTACAGCGTGGCTTGGTATTTAGACTTTGCATGTGCAGAATCCACTGAAATAGACATCTTCACATGTTTCCTTTGCACCCCCCAATCTCCCTCCCCTGAAAGAAGAGATCATGTGCTGGGAAAACAGTCAAACCAAAAAAAAACCACCTGGAGAGCAGCTTTACTGCCCGTATGGATGCCCCCACCCCCACCCCTACTGCCTTCTTGGCACAGCATCTGAGGCCTTGGTCGGCTTCCTTTTCTGGCTCACTCCCTGCTGCTCCCTGCCC
>CM053621.1:1226308-1244871 GCA_028646535.1 Procyon lotor | reverse complement strand
CACCCGGTGCCATCACACCAGCGTCTCCCGGGGTCCATGGGCTCGGGGAGAGAAGGCAGTCCTTTGTGTCCGAGACTGGCTTCTGGAGAAGCCACCAGCGCGAGGCCGTTTGGGGACCACTGCGGGGCTGAGGGACCGTCTACAGAAGATGCACCTGGCATGTGGTGGCTCTGTCCAGAAAATAAAGTCCAGGAGGGAACACGACAGGGGTCTGTATGGGGTGACTGACGGCGCTCACTGTTCGGAGGTCTGGCGGCCGGACGGGCAGGGGGCAGGGGCCTGAGCGGGTTAGACAGTGCCCCCCACCCCCCCAGGAGGCAAGAGCCAGTGCAGGGCCAGGGTGGGCGGTGCAGACCCAGCGGGCAGGAGGCCTCTGGCACTGGGGCCACTCCGGGCCTTAGGCAGATGAGTCTTCTGCATCAGCTCGTGTTTTGTTTATATACTCTTATTTCTGACAGCTTTAAGTTTTTTAATTTATTTGAGAGAGACAGAGGGAGAAGCAGGTTCCCCGCCGAGCAGGGACCCTGCGATCATGACCCGAGCTGAAGGCACTTCTGCTGAGCCACCCAGGTGCCCCATTTCTCAGTTTCCTGAATTTCCATGACTTGAATCTCTGCTGTCTGTATTCTCTGAGAATTCACAGTCTCAGAGAAGACTGTCCATCACTTTGTCCTCTAGCACAGCCTCATATGGTTTGACCAGCCTCTCCGAGCTCAGGAACGCTGCCACGTCTCCGGGCGCTTTCTCTTCCCCTTAAAATCCCTTACCCCCTCATCATCTAGCTCCACGTTATGAGACATAAGCTCGGCCGTGGCTGTGGTCCTAGTCGTGCCCCTGAGAAGCATCTTTCGGGAGGCGGGCCTGTGCCCCCAGGGGTTGGCTGGGCAGCGGGGAGAGGGCAGGAGCCAGTGGCCCTCCTGCTCTGCAGCCTGAACTTGCTTTTAAGCCTAGGTGTTAAGAGTTGTAGAAAATTGGGGTTTTCCCCCTTTGAGGGCATGAGGAAAGGCATTCAAGATTGAAGGAACAGCACACCCCTACTGAAGGTGAAGGTGCAAGCACACCCCTACTGAAATCAGCTTCCATGGGTCCAGAGAGAGGTGGTTCATCTGACAGGGCACAAGAGGGAGAGAGAGGGGGCTGTGGAGACGGGTAGGAAGACCACCGTTGGCTAGGGAGAGGGCAGGGCTGAGCTGCCACAGTGGGGATTCCCGGGGCCAGTGTGCCGCACAGTCGGAGAGCCCGCGGGCCCTGGGGTGTCTGTGGAGGAGCGTGGAGCTGGGGCGATGGCAGGCAGGCCGAGGCGACCCCAGAAGCAGCAGGAAGGTGCATCCCCAGGTCATCTACAAGGTTGCTGGACACCTAGCACCGGAGCTGAGAATCCTCAAGGAGCCGGGAGTGGGGCCTGAACCGCCCCCTCCCTGAGCCTAGCTGGTTGGTTTGAGCTGAGGCAGCTCCGGGCCCAGGGGAGTTGGGGAAGGACCCACGGACACCCCAGTAGGAGAGCTGATCTGCTTCACCCCCATCCCTAGCCCGTCCCACTCTCCTCCAGACCTTGGAGCTAGAGGGTCCCCAGAGATGCTGGATCCCTGCCCCTCCCCCGCAGCAGGCAGCCCTCCGATGCTCAAGCCTTCCCTGCCCGTGTGGCCTTGGGTGGGGGGCCCCTCCCACGGGGCTGACACCCACACGAGAGCTGAGTAGGTCTGTGGAAAACCCGGCCCCATCCAGTGCTGTGGCTCGACCAAACCACACACACTGGACTTGCGGATGGTCCCTCAGCCTGACGGCCCACAAGGGAGCAGGGGGCAGATCCTGCTGGACACAGGCCTCAGGCCGAGCCCCTCCACTGCCTTCCCTGTGGAGGCGGCCAGGCAGCAGGTGGAGGGGTCCCCACCCCCGGCCACAGAAACCGCTCCCGTGGGAGGCAGACTGTGGCGGGCTGGTGGCCCACACCAGAAGGCCCAGCCCCTGCGGTTTAGAAAAAATAGGCATTTATTTCTCCGCCGAATACAAAGTCCAGAGTAAAGCGGGTCTGGGCATTCCATCACCGTCTGCTCTGTCCGGGTGGAGGCTCCCTCCTCAAGGTCCTTTCTCGGGGTCAAGGTGTCCCCGAGGCTCCGGGTGGAATCGGCAGGAAGAGCAGGAGGGCACGGCTCCCGGGTGTCCTGTTGGCTGCGCCGTCCACGGGGCCCAGCACGCAGGCATGGCTGCACCAGGCGCAGGGAGCTGGGACACGCTCTTATTTAGTCGGGTAACCCAGATGGAAGCCAGGTTCCAGGACACAACCCCAGCCCCCACCAGGACTGCAAAGTGCAGGCTGGCATCCTCAGCGGGGGGGCCCACCAGGCATGCCCTTGTTGCCCACCTGCGCTGCTGAGACCCCACCTCACTTAGGAGCAGAAGTGACCCACCCCCTGCCCCCATGTCCTGGCCCTCTGGTTGCAGTGACACAGAAAGGCAAACTGCAGTCTTCTGCTGGGCAAATGCCAATCCCAGATACTTAGGGCAGGACTTCAGGCAGAGCCAAGGTCAGCCGCGTCTCGGGGACCCTCAGGCCAGTCTGCCGAAGCAGCTGTCGGGACTGAGGCTGACGGACGAGGGAGTGAGCCAAGGCCAGCACCGGAAGGAAGGCTGGGAGGCTGCTCCGAGGGTGGCCGCAAGCTGCCTGGCCCGGACCCACGTGACCCCGACTGCACTTGGTTAATTCCCTGACCACATAGGGCCCACAGTGTCCCTACGCCCCAGACCTGATGCCTGCAGGGCCAGAGCCCAGAGACGAGGGCCGAGGTTCTGACAGACCAGCAGCTACACTGCCAGCCAGGGTAACTTACCCCACGCCAGCGGCCGTTTCAGCTCCCTTGTGGGGACCAGCGTGACTCTGCTGGGGTAAGCCGGCTGGGTCCCCTGAGACCCCTGCCCCCACACAGACTGGTCATTGTGAATGGCCACGCCAAAAGCCCGAGCCTTACCTGCACACAGGGACCTTCCTGGGCCCAGAGGAGCTGACCCCCACCCGCTCCTGCATCAAGGACACGACCCACAGAAGTTCGGGGAGGTCCCCCAAACACCAAGGTCAGGATAAGCTGCTCACCCCACCCCACAGCTAAGGCCAGCATGCCACATGGGCTACCCCGCTCTCCAGACACGAGGCCCCTTCCCTGAACCCCGGCTCAGGTCCAACTCCACACCCTGGAAGGTTCGATTCCCTTTCCCAAAGGAGGACAAAGGCACCAGCATCCCTGCACGAGGGGGTCCAGGGCAAGTGGGCCGAGAAGCTACCTGAGAAGGGACAATAAGGCAGAAGTCTCGGCCCCCACAGCCCCTCAGGAGAGCACCAGGAAGCAGGGTGTTGGGCCCTGGGGTCCCATCCCCGCCCGACAGCCCCACGCGGCCTGGGCCTCAAGCAGGCACGAGGAGGAGCTGAAACTACAGGGTCGGGCCCAGGGAGCGGGGGCCCTGCCTTCCTTCCTCAACACACAGGGCTGCCCAGGCCCCGCTCCTAGGGCCCGGCCTACACCCTACAGATGCTGGTGTCAGGTGTCAGGGCTGGAGAAGCCCCAAGGTAACTGGCAGTGGATGGCGCAGCGGAGGCCCTGGGGGCAGGGCCAGGGGCCAAGATGGCTCAGTTGCAGTCATCGCTGCCGCATGGCCCGCAGCGCACCCAGGGCTTTAGCACACCAGCTTGCCTGCTGTGTATCCAGCTCTGGCTGGGCCCCATCCCGTCCCCCGCGACCCCCCCCCCAGTTCTGGTGTCACAATCTTTGACTTCCCTGGGGCAGAAATGAACACAGGGCTTCGGCCATGAAAACCAGCACAAGCCCCCAAGCACACTGCTCAGTAGTGCCTGAGAGAGTCCGGAGTTGCTTGCCAGCGGTGGGGGGGAGGGGGGAGGACCCTCAGGACCGGACACCCCACACCTTGGAGACACAAGCCTAGAGGCACAGAAGCCTCCCCACAGCTCCAGACCCTCACTGGTGGTCAGACCCTTTAAGACCCCGCCTGGCCACCCAGAAGGACCAGCCGCAGCTGCTTCCTGGTCTCCTTGAGCGGCTGCAGACGCTCACCCCCCCAGAAAGGAGCAGGGCTTGGGATCCAGCCCCTCTTCTAAAGCCTCCCTCAAGGTCACCAAGCCATCACCAGCTCCCTGACCCCACCCAAACCGCTCTGCTGCACCTGGCTGGGCCACCCTGCCCCTAGTGCGGGGACTATTAGCGAGAGATAGAAGAGCCTTTTTGACAGAGTTTACAAAGGAATCCAAGGCCTACCTGAAGCTCCCGGATGGCCCCGCATGACCTCCAGCACAATCCAGGCTACCACTAAATCCTCTCTGTGTCCCAGGCGACTAGCCTCCAAAGACAGGCACTGTACAGGACACCAGGCCCACAGAGAACAAAGGCAGAGAGGACGTTCTGATTCCAAAGCGAGAACAGCCCCACATGCCAAGAGGTGGCCTTCGACCCTGGGAGGGAAGTGAGGGGCTCAGGACACTGGCAGAACCAGGCCTGGGCCTGGCTGCCAGATGCCCTGTCTGCAGGAGCCCTGCCCCACACCCGGCATCAAACCTGGACCAGAGACCTTCAAAGGTTCCCAAAGTACTCAGCATCCCAGCCCTGAGCCCCCAGAGCCTTAGTAGGTTGGCACAGGGGTAAAAGAAGGGGAAGCCAGAACTCCTGGAAGGCAGGGGCTGGGGGCCTCCAGTTTCTACTTCTTATATTTCTTCCAAACACAGTCTGTTGATCTTCAAAATGGCAAAAGACAAGATGCTCAAATTTTAAAGCTCAACAGCTGATAACACACTTGATAACAAAAACCTATAATATTTAGAAACAAATGTGATTAAACTTATGTGTCTGAATAAATTGTGCTTTAGATTTAACATAAAACGTGTTAAAATTTATACGCATGCCAAGTCATATCACTTTAGCACATTTTTAAAAAGCACAGGCCTTTGTCAGCCCAGCTGGTTGTGTCCCCACCCCCCTCTCGCCAAGGTGGAGTCACTGGCCTGCTCCCTCCCCACCCAAGGGTGTTGGTGCCGCCCTGGGCAAAGGCTCTGCGGGGTCAGGGCCCTTCTGGTGTGCAGAGGGCAATGACTGGCAGACAACATCTGCAGCACCATCCATCCATCCCTGGTCACCAAGCTGCAACCCAGACTCTCCTGTCCCTGCCCTTGGCAGCTAATCATCTCCAAGTCACAGGGGTTCTTTCCTAAAAGAGATCCGCTCTCCATCTGTTCCCGTCTCTTCCTGGATGCACCTACCTGTGCAGACAAAGTCTGGGGTAGGGTGCACCTTCCTTTCACGGAGTCACGGAGTAATGACCGCTTGCCAGACACGGGCGGAGACACCTTGGTGGACAAAATCCGAAAGCTCTGGCCCTCTCGGCGCCTCCCAGCCTGCTGCCCGGGCTCAGGGCCACTACTTTGCCAGAAGGGTCGGCCTCCCTGCCTGCACGATCCACCGGCCAGGTGGGTGACTCCTCCGGGCGGCTGCCCATGCTCCAGGTCGCCCCAGCACCGCCCTGGCCCGCGAGCCGCCCCCCGCCGCGGCTTCCCCTCGCTTCTTCCGACGGGCCTCCGCGCTGCTACACCCGCCATTCCCCCTGCCGGGCGCCCCCTTCCACGCGGGTCTCAGCCGCACGGCTCACTCTGCACACCGCGTGCGGTATTCGACTTCGCCGATCCCATCCCTGCACCCGCCTGGCCCCCTGAGCAGCCTACACCCTGCAGAACCCCACGGCCGGCCGCCAGAGGCCGCCGCTCCCGCCGCCCTGCGCGCGCCCGAGCGGGGTCGGGGCTGAGGCCTGTGCGCACGCGCAACGGGCGGGGCAGGGACCGTGGCTGCGTTAACTCCCTCCGCGCCGGCCTGGGAGCTGCCAGCGCGGTGCGGTCCTTCGGAACGTGGCCACCCAACAATCTGCCAGCCCCATGAGGCACGCACCCAGCCCCAGGTAGCCCCAGATACCTCCCCAGGGAGGGAGGTAGAGGAAGAGTCCCCGACACGGCTCGCCAGAAACGGCTCTGGCCCTTTAACACTTCCCTCGCTCTCTCCCATTGGCTGAGGCGCTGTACGTCATCGCTGCGCGCCCTACAGTAGCGCCTTCCCGCTCCCGAATCCTGACGCCAGAGCGGCGCCAGCCTCAGCGGCTGAGGAGAGCGGGAGGAGGTGGCGGCGGCGGGAAGATGTAAGTTGGGGGAATCCGACCCCATCCGGGCTTCGTGGGCCGCCCTCACAGCTCGGCGGGGCGCGTGGTCGGAGCCGGCCCGCCCCTCGGCCTCCCGGTAGGCACGGCAGCCTGGCGGCGCGGCAGCCGCTGTGAGAAGAAAGAGTGTGGCCCGGGGCGGGCGGAGTGGGAGGCGCCGAGGCCGCGGCCCGGAAGTGGTCGGGGCCGCGGCGGGCGGAAGGGCGCCTCAGCTCGGCCCCCCTCTGCGGCGCGCCCGGGTTGGCCCGCGGGACTCGGAGCAGCCGGGAGCGTGGTGTCCGCCTTCGGGGCTCTGCCGCCGGCGTGGAGACCCAGGCCCACCACGCCAGGCCCGGCGCCTGGACTGGGGAGCTGTGAGTGAACGCGGACGGGGGCGGCGGGGGCAGAGATGCCTTGTGGGGTGCCCCGGGGGACCGGCCGACCCTCCCCGCGGGGCCACTAGCCGAGCGGGCCGAGCCGTGGTCCGGGCGGGCCCCCGGGGACGCGGCCCCCGTTGCCCGGCCGCACGGGCTGCCCAGAGGGGAGGGTACGGGAAGGCAGAGTCGCGGCCTTTTCCTCTTATTCCGCATGACCCGTGCCGAAAGTGCACTTGTAAGCGGGGAAGGCGCCCTGAAGGTGGGAGCCGGAACGCCGTCTGCTCGAGGTCTAACCAATTGTTCTCTCTCTCTCTGGCTGTTGGACGCGCACCTTCGCGGAGGATGGGGGCGGTAACCGAGGTCCCGTGCTGTGACCCGAACTTGTGTGAACAGAGAGCCTCAGTCTCTGCTGTCTAGCACTCGGCCACGCCCGGCACAGCCCGCCCGCCCGCCCGGGTTTGAGAGTTTGAGAATCCCGGTGGTGCTCGTGGGCACGGGGTACCTCGGGGCCGACCTTCGGGCCGGGGGTGGGGCCCGGGAGTGTGCCCTGCAGGTCCGTGCTGCTCAGGCAGGCGACCCGGGGGCACCGCAGCGATGGGCCTGATGTCCAGGCCCGGCGGAGGTGTCGGAAAGGCCCGGGGCGGGGCGGGGGGAGTGAATGATTTACCAGTGAGTTTTGACCCTGGTTGAACGTGGGAAAGATGATGTTTGGGGCATGGGCCGTCCGATACTTCACTGGATGTCAGTCTCATCTGCTAACTCTTTTTGCACTGTGGCTGCTGGGACATTTCAGGATGTGCTTGTAGCTCACACTCTGTTTCCCTCGGACAGTGCTGCACTGGGTGAGCGTTCAAGAAATCACGTGAGACTATGGACACAAGAGTATTTGTGGGGGGAAAGCCTCCAAACACGGAGACCTCCCTTTCTTCTGACATAAGCTAACCGTTACTGAGCCTTAACTAGGTGCCAAGTTTGGTAACTATGGAGGTGTGGGAGCTGTAATTGTTACCGTAATGCCCATGAGAAGTGGAGGTTCAGAAAGGTTATGTGACTTACCCAGGGTCACACAAAGCTTTGAATCGGACAGGCAGGCTGAGTCCACAGATTCTTACCCACCGGACTATACTTCCTGCTTGTCCAAGGCCACTGATGTTGTCCATCCAGTGTTGCTTGCTCAGTACCTATAGTACCTTACTGTTTTAAGGCGAAACATCATAAAAGATATTACCAGCCTGGATAAGAGCAGCAGGGGTGACTTTCTGCTTTCTTTTGCGCTAATTTGATTGTCGAAAGCTGTCCTTCTTTCTTGTCAGGACATTTATTCAGCATTTCGGGCACCCCTACACGTGTGAAAACAGAATACCAAGTGGTTGCCTTATCCACGTTACTTACAGGCTGTTGAGGAAGATGAGATAGAAGTACTTGACGTCAGCATCCTCACATCTTTGCCTGCAGCTCAAGCACATTAGGGGAGAGCTCACTGGAAATACTGACAGTCGAAGATCCCCTGGGAGACAGGGCACATAATGGATTAGTAGTTTGTTTCAAGCCGTATTTACTGAGCACATGCTGCAATGTGGGCACTTTCTTAGACCCTTATGAGCATTGTCCTCAGATTCCAGTGCCTCCTCACTCACAGACACACACACACACACTCGCTTTATTTTGGGGGAGCAATGTAAACATACAGAAAGGTCAAAAGAATTGCACAGTGAAGACCCACATAACCACCACCTAGGTCCTACGAGTCACATTTCTGCCATAATTGCTTTATCATATACCAAACCACCCACTGATGTTCTTCTGTTGCATTTTGAAGTAAATAGCAGGCTTTGGTGTATTTTTCCCCATAATACTTCTATATGCATTTCATTAACCGAAGTTCAGCATTTACATTGACTGCTTTCTAACTTAACTATTGTACTGCTTTTTCAGTGTTCATATGGGAAATTTTATCTGTTTCCATTTGGGTTTTAAATGTTTTGATGCTGGTACCTGTCACTTTTGAAATGATTTTTGCTTCCAGTCATCATATATCCAATGTGTCCTACAAGGAAACTGCAGCAAAGCAAGAGATCTAACCACACCAATAATCCTATGAGGAGAGCCACACTTGGCTTTTTTGCTGTTCTGCATGCAGATGTGGTGTTGTAGTATTTCTAAGGGGATCGTAGAGGGCTTATCAAATTAGTGAAAAACAGGTGTTAGTGAAAAACACCTGTAACACAACAGTGACAGGCACCACCACCATTTCCTTAAGGAAAAGACGATGAGGTGAGGTGAGGGTCTACCTGTGGTGGTAGGACCCTCCCTGAGGAAATGGAAGAGGTCCCTATATATTCCTGGCTTTGTGGACGCTCACTGCGTTCCTTGCCATCTTCTCGTGTGCTCACCTTTTGACTGCAAAGTAGATTTGTTGCCTTGCAAACTCGTTCACTCTGTAAATCCTTTTATCTTGTTATTAGGCTGCACTTTGGCGTAAATTGCAATCGATTAGGGATCGTTTCTCAGACTCAAGTTAGAAGTGAGAGTTCAGATAAGTGAGGCCACCATTGCTGCTTTGAACACCTCAGAAGGGGAGAATGGATTTATCAGGAGTGAAAAAGAAGAGCTTGCTAGGAGTCAAAGAAAATAATAAAAAGTCCAGCACTAGGTAATCATTCTGTCAGATTTTTCTAGTGCTACTTTGGGGGTGCTCGTTACTAGGGACCCTCAGAAAGGGGAAGATTGGAAATGTCTTACATACTACAGTGACGTGTCCTAAGCCACAGATCATTTTGCTCTGTGATCCCCTGGGATCTCTGTGTAGCCCTTTGGATCCCCCCTTTTGGGTAGTGTTTCCGGGTTTGGCCAGAGGGGCATGCAGTCTCACGTTCTTCCTTACCATCCAGGGCTCCTTCTCCTACCAAACGCAAAGACCGCTCTGATGAGAAGTCCAAGGATCGTTCTAAAGATAAAGGGGCCACCAAGGAGTCAAGTGAGAAAGACCGTGGCCGGGATAAGACTCGGAAGAGGCGCAGTGCTTCCAGTGGTAGCAGTAGCACCAGGTGGGACCGGGCAGGGCAGAGCACCGAGCCAGCTGCTCTTCTGTGGCCGCGCCCCTTTCGTTGGTGAAGGGCCCGCGGGGTGCTCTGTGGTCCTCACTATTTACACAGAAAACACTTTGAGCTCGTCAATCAAGGCCCTAATTACGGTAGACCGACTTGGGTCTGCTCTGGTTGTATGTGGAAAATGGTGCTTGGGTGTTTTCTTTCCGGGAGATGTTAAAGAAGGGGACATCTTGGGGTATATGTTTCTCTCAAGTACTTTTTATTCAGACTCGTGATTGGATTACCCTAGCCTAAACCTTATTTTTACTTCAGTTGAAAACCAGCCTGAGTCCCTCGTTAGCCCCCTTCCAGGCTGGGTTGGTGCTTCCCACTTGCCAGGCTCTATCCATACCTCCCAGTAGGCAAAGCCTCTGTATAGCTGGAAAATGGCTCCTTCCTTTCCTGTCACTGCACAGCGTGAATGCTGTTTTCTGTCCCCACCTAGGGTTTTGGCCAGGCGGGGGTGAGAGTTAAATATCATCACTGCTCCCTGAGGAGGGGAGACACTGAGGCTTGAAAATAGGAGGACATGCTCCTCTTGGGAGCCTGAGCGCGTGCAGGCTCGTCTCTTAGGAGGAAAGGCTGCCGTCCCTTATTGCCCATGACACCCGTGTCTCACTTGGCAGGTCCCGGTCCAGCTCTACCTCCAGCTCGGGCTCCAGCACCAGCACGGGCTCCAGCAGCGGCTCAAGCTCTTCTTCAGCGTCTAGCCGCTCGGGAAGTTCCAGCACATCCCGCAGCTCCAGCTCCAGCAGCTCCTCTGGCTCGCCGAGCCCTTCTCGGCGCAGACATGACAACAGGAGGCGTTCTCGCTCCAAGTAAGCTCCCTTGGGAGTGCCTTGGTTTGAGGGGGGATTGCTCCCCAAATTTGTGAATTATCTGGAAACTTAAGTTTACAAACGGAGGGCTATTAAGTTACAGTTACTGTAAAAGTAGACATAAAAAGAAGTTTTTCTATCTTAGTGGGATTTCTGAAGCAGAGATAATATGAATATACACAAACTGGTAGGGAACGCTTCCTTATAAAAAAAACTGTCGTCGTAGCAGTTAGCAGCCCCGCTAAAAGAAATTTTGACTTGACAGAAATTGTTTCTGGTGTTTTGTTTTTTTTTTTTTCAATCAGATCCAAACCACCCAAAAGAGATGAAAAGGAAAGGAAAAGGCGGAGTCCTTCCCCTAAGCCCACCAAAGTACACATTGGGAGGCTCACCAGGAATGTGACCAAGGTGAGGGTCCTGGCTCCGTCCGATGGACAGTAGGGTGTGTTTCTTCTGCAGATATTTTAATGGAAAACTAGAGAAGCAGGCCTCAGCCACAGGTGAACTGAGAACAGAGGCTCTCAGAGGACTGGCGGGCTATGGTGCGTCAAGCGGAGCAGTAACTTCTTTAGCGAGGTCATTCCGTGTGAGAGAGACTTACCGCAGGTGCCAAGGCATAGTCGTGGTGTGGTGACCTCTCGGCTCCCACAGGGGTAGTTGTGGGTATGCACCAGAGTGACCCCTCTTTCCTCTATCTAGGACCACATCATGGAAATATTCTCCACCTATGGGAAAATTAAAATGATTGACATGCCTGTAGAAAGGATGCACCCCCATCTGTCAAAAGGCTATGCGTACGTGGAGTTTGAGAACCCCGATGAAGCCGAGAAGGCACTGAAGCACATGGATGGAGGTGGGTGACCCTGCCAGCCTTCTGCTGAGCTCTCTTCTCTGTTCCCTGTGCAGAACCAGCAACCTGCCACACGTGGGGACCTTAGAGCCGATTTTCAGCCTGGCTGCACGTCACAGTCTCCCTGGAGCTCTCTCGGGGCTCTGGTTCTTAACCAGGGGCGTGTGTTTATTGAAAACAAGTTTTATGGGACATTGTTCTTGGAAAAAGATCAGCAGATATGAATGAATACATTAGCATTTTTAGAATTTTCCAATCTGTGAAAGCTTAAGGATTAAATGAAGGGTTGGGGTTTTTTTTGTTTTGTGTGTGGTTTTTTGTTTTTGTTTTTTTGTTTTGTTTTGTTTTTTTTATTAAAGACTACATTATGAGTGAGTATTGAAGCATTTGGCTTTTTATACGGGAGTGTTTCCTTTAATTCTCTCAGAGTCATTTTTTATTGTACTAACATTTCAGCATTTTTAGGATTACTTTGCTGAATTCACCCATTTACCCAGTTCCCTAAACCTCTGTCTTACTGTTCGTGACAGTCATGGCTGTTCTCTAGGGAGCAGAATGGTTTTAACCACAGTTGAACACTTGCGAATAGTTCTGGAGGGCCAGTTTTGTTTTGTTTGCAAGCCATTGTTTTAAGGAGCTTGGAATTTGTCTCGGCCCCAGCTTGCTTCTGTTGTAATCTAGACAGCCGAGGTCAAGAGCCAGGGCTGCCTGTAGCACGCCGTGGGCTGCTGGGCCACCTGGGGGGAGCGTCTGAACACCCCAGAACCTCGTGAGGCCCTGTCACACGTGCAAAAGGAATGCAGCAGTTTGATGGCTAGGTGCCCTTGAGCCTTGGTAGAGCTTGGATATTAAGAAATTTTACTTCCGCGGGGCGCCTGGGTGGCTCAGTGGGTTAAAGCCTCTGCCTTCAGCCCAGGTCATGATCTCAGGGTCCTGGGATCGAGCCCCACGTCGGACTCTCTGCTCAGCAGGGATCCTGCTTCCCCCTCTCTCTCTGCCTCCTTCTCTGCTTACCTGTGATCTCTCTCTGTCAAATAAATAAATAAAATCTTAAAAAAAAAAAAAAGAAAGAAATTTTACTTCCGCTAAGCTAGCTCTCTTTCAGTCTCCTTAAAGAAACTGTGGCCCATCAGGCTATACCGAGCAACTGTTGACCTTACAAGTCACAGCTTCATTTTAGAGATCTTCAGTCATACATCTTTCGAGTTTGAGCACTTGCTAAGAATCCAAGGACACTGGCCATATCCAGGGTGCGCATGGTTGTACATATTCCACATATTTTAAGATTCTGGTAGGACTCAAGTACGTGTCCATGTGCTGTGCAGCGCATCACAAGTGATGGAGCTGGCCATATTTGTCCTCATGGCTGTATGGTCAGTGCCTGTGAAATTCCTAATTGGGGCTGGCTTTGTCAGTGGGCCAGGGCAGGGTTGGGGGGACCTTGGGCTCCATTTAGTTAAGTCTTTTGAGTGTGTTCTGAACACAGGTTTACATGCCTAAGTTATTCTCTCAATACCTTTGTTATTTCTTTGAAAATTGAGAAGATAAAAGAATCCTTCACCCTTTGGGAGCACACAGGGCTGTGCTTAGTGCCCTGAGCAGTCCCTCCACTGGGGTCGGGGTGCGTGCTCCCCTGGGGTTCCTAGGTTTGTGCCTTGCCTTTCTTTGCTCTTTCTTTTTCTGAGGCCCTAAAGATTGCTCCGGCCTCCATCCTTCACTATTCTCATTCAGTTGCATTCACACACCTCATTTTTTGGTCTGAGGCACTTTTTCCAAACTCTCAAGATAGACGTTACCTCACCTCCCAGAAGTCTTTTCTTCCTCCTGAGCTATGATGCATGCAGTCATAGCTCATCCGGAAACTTGGACGCTGCTCATCCCTCCCCAGTCCTCTACTGCCAAGCTCTCGTGGTACGGTGGCCCAGTTAGAGTGGGCACTGCCCTCATGGGAACCCAGCACCCTGAGGCCACTTTCTGGTCACCTAGGAGGTACCAGGTGAGGGGCTTTTACAGCACAAGAGAGGACCAGGCTACCTGGTTGGAGGCCACCTCTTCGAGGGCAGTCCCTTTTGATTTCTTACATTTCAACCCCCATCTCAGTCCTGCAGAGCCCCCAGGATGTCCCCACTCCTCTTGCTTGCCCCCTCCCATTGTTCTGGAGGAGGAAGTTCAGGGTCAGGGCACAGCCCTTCCTCTCATTGAGTGGATTCAAGTGTTCACTTAGAGGCTGCTTCCTCTTGGAGGTGGTTGTGCATCAGGTGCTCCGGGCATTTCAGTGGAGTTCCCGATGAGGTTCCGTGTTCCCCTGCAGATTTCCAGTAGTAGTAACTGTCAGTATTTCTGTGACGAGTTTCGTTCCCCTGTCCTTTCTAACCACACTAGGCCTACAACTGGCACAGGCTGGTCTAGGCTATAGGGGCTTGTCAGATATTTTGTGACTTGATCCCTTTTTCAACAGGACAAATTGATGGCCAGGAGATCACTGCCACTGCTGTGCTGGCCCCCTGGCCTAGGCCGCCCCCCAGGCGATTCAGCCCTCCTAGGAGAATGCTGCCACCACCTCCCATGTGGCGTCGGTCGCCCCCACGGATGAGAAGAAGGTAGGTCAATTTGGAGTCTTAACAGGGCATTGCTTGGAGCCAGTGTAGATTTGTTTCATTTACAAACACTGTGATGATGATGACTTTGGAACTTGACTCAGCCCTGCCCGCCTCCATGCTACATGGGGGCGGGGTGGGGAGCCGTGTTGGCAGAGGTGGCCCTGCTGTCCCCCCCGGCTGACTGGGGAAGGAGGAGCGGGGCTGCTGCTGGAGGGAGGGGCAGGCCGGAGGTACAGCCCTGCACTTGCACCAGTTGTCCCTCGAGTGCAGTTCCCTTTTCCCTTCCTAGCTAAGAAGACAGGAAGGGTAGGGCATGTGGCTGGCTCAGTCGGAGAAGCGTGGGACTCTCAATTTTGGAGTTGTGGGTTCAAGCCCCATGTTGGGTATAGAAATTATTTAAATATTAAAACGCGCACGCGCCCCTGGGTAGCTCAGTGGGTTAAAGCCTCTGCCTTCCGCTCAAGTCATGATCTCAGGGTCCTGGGATCAAGCCCCGCATCAGGCTCTCTGCTCAGCGGGGAGCCAGCTTCCCCCACTCCCTCTGCCTGCCTCTCTGCCTACTTGTGATCCCTCTTCTGTCAAATTAATAAATAAAACACACACCCACACAGGAAGGGTCAGGAGAGGAGGCTGACTCTGAGTCCCTTGGTAGAGGCTAGAGGCTGGCCCTCCTCTTCTGGGGGTATTGAGCTGCCTGCCCTTTCCATAGTTCTCAGGAAAGGGAGTCCCCACAACACATACCCTGTCCCTTCCCCGGGGCTCTGTATCGGTGCCACCAAGGGAGCCGTCCTGACTCATAGCATTGAAGTGTGAAACCATACAGGATTGTTCCTTCAAGAAGCCAGCTTTGCCCCTGCTGTCCGGGACGTCGGCCTCTGTGTCTGATGTGGTCTTTCCTCTTCCCACAGGTCACGTTCCCCGAGGCGCAGGTCCCCCATGCGCCGGCGATCTCGCTCCCCCGGCCGCCGCCGCCACAGGAGCCGCTCCAGCTCCAACTCCTCCCGATAAGCAGGGCCCCCAGAGCTCTGCACCCTGACTTCAATCCCATCCACTTAGTTTTGTCACTTTTCTAGCCAGAGGAGCGTTGGTAGGAAAGAAATTCCTCACTCAGGGCAGGCTTCGAAGGCAGCAACCAAGACATTTCCTCTGCAGCAGAGTTCCAGAGGAGTGTTAGTGCTTTGGGGTTGTGCCTGTAAGAATGCCCTCCAGTTTTCTGGCTAGAAAGCTCCCACGTTTCCAGTTCCCAAGAGAGGCCATCCAGTGGCAAAGCCAGCAGGGGCAAAGCAGGGCTCCAGGTGGTAGTGTGGCCCCAGCCTGGGGGTGGGGTGCCTGTTTCATTTCCACACACGACTGGGGGCCGGGCTGGGGGCCTGGCCCAGCCCTCACGTGGCGGTCTGCAGGGCCCCTCGGGACAGGGCGCGCTCGGGTGCAGCTGCTGTTCCTGCTCCCCTGCTCGGGTCCTCTTCCGACACCTGTGGTCCAACAGCCCATGTTAGTTCCCGGAAATGGTTCTGTTTCCACGTGTGCTCACACGCGCACCCCCAGACCCCCTTCTCTCCCTCTCCCCCTCTCTCTGAAATCGTGAGTGAATTGAGGGCGGGCTCTGCTGGGTCATCACGGACCCCCTGCTGCGGCTCTGACGGTGGTCTGGCAGGTTACGTGGGCAACGTGTACATTGCTTTTTTTTTGGCTTTTATTGTACAGTCAGTACTATAAATTTGTTGTTTTGAGTTTTGTAACTTGTAGCATTTTAGGCGCTGTTGTGTTTGTACTTTGTTGTGTAGAGTGAAGGGATTGTGTTGAATAAACAGGATTAGAATGCAGATGAGTCCTGGCTTCGCTGCCCCTTTCCTGCCCTTGGCCACAGAGAGCGGCAGTTGTGAGGGAATTGGAAGCACATGACCACATTCTAGTTTGGTTCCAAGAGCCACACCTCCCACGGCTCCGACCCCAGAGCAGCAGGCCTCCTCCGCGGGATGCCAGGCCCTGCCTCTGGACACACAGATCCGCTGCGTGCTCCCAGGGGCTCCGAGTTCCGCCACAGCAGACACGCAGACATGATGTGCTGCCACTCAGCCACACTTGTGTCTCAGGGAAGATGTGGAAACACAGCAGACGTTAAAAACTAAGGTCTCAGTGTGCAGACTGGACGGTCAGAGCAAGGCCGTTTCCTGCCAGTTAGCACACCGGCCTGCTCCTCCCAGCTCATCCTGCCCCCAGCCCAGGGGGCAGTGTTTCTCGGGGACCCTGCCGGGGTCTCCTTGCAGGCCGGAACCAATAAACACCACTGTCCCTTTGCGGAGGAGGGGGCCACTGAGTCCTGCCAGGAGTGTGTGGGCACCTGCCGCCCAGCTCCAGAAGAGGAAGGCGGATGGGCTGCTTCCCCATGCCTGCCTCGACCACCAGCTTGATCCTGCGGCCGGAGTTGGACAGACAGCCCTGGCTTCATCTGGCTGCCTTCCCTGCGGTAGCTGGGATTTCCCCCAAGGCCCCCCGACACCGGCTAAGCTCGCACCCCTTTCCGGGGCTCTGTGCAGCCAGCCCGGGCTCAGCAGTGCTGCCCAAGGGGCTCGATCTTAGCCTCGGCCGCCGGACGGCCGGGGAGGCGAGCTCACTTCCCGTCGCGCCGCTGCGTGGAGGGTCAGTGGGGAAAAGCCTGTCCCGGGTAGGGGCCCACACCGGGCCTCCCGACCTTGGCCGACCTTGGCCGACCTTGGCCGCAGCCGGCCGCGGCCGAGACGCTGCGAGCCAAGTGGGGCGGGGACAGGGCTTCCGGGAGGGGCGGGGGGGCGGGGCGCGGGCTCGGGCGGGCCCTGACCCCATCCGGGCCGGTCAAGATGGCGCTGACGGTGGGGATGCGTGTCCTGCCGCGGGCCCTGCTGCGACCCTGTGCGTGACGGGGGCGAGGGAGGGAGCCGGAGGGGGGAGGGCGGGGGCCGCGGGCGGCGGGCGGCGGGGCTAACGAGCCTCGCGCTGTCGTTCGCAGGGCTCCGCGGCCCCGGGGCGGCCCCCGGGCGGACGGGGCCGGCGGCCGGCGGCGGGGAGGGCGTGCGGTGCTTCGGGAGCCCGCGGTTGCTGGTGGAGCCCAACCCGGCGGCAGGTAAGCGTTCTTGACCCCGGGCCTCGGGGGCCTTTGGACTCCCACAGGCCGGGATGAAGCCCGGGACTGAGCACCATTTCTGTTGCTTTCGAAGCTTAAGGGTCCTCTGTACGTGGTTTAATTGCTGTTTTTCCCCCGTTTTAGAGAAAGTGTGTGCACACGCGGGCGGGGGACGAAGGGACAAAGGGGAGGGAGGCCCAAGCCGACTCCCAGCCGAGCTCCATGCCGGACTCGTGACCCGAGCCAAACCTAGAGTCCAGCGCTCGGAGGACTGAGCCACCCGGGCGCCCCTCCCCCAATTCACTATGAAGTTTAAAAGGATTGAGTTGATGAAGTTGGCGGGGTATGCCTCTTTAGCTAAACTATTGAGTTGGAAATTGAAGGGCTCCTGGTTGGCTGAGTCGGTTCAGCATCTGCCTTCAGCTGCGCTCCTGATCCCAGGGTCCTGAGATGGAGCCCCACATGGCACTCCCAGCTACTGGGGGGCCTGCTTCTCCCTCTGCCCCTCCCCCTGCTCACTCTCTCTGTGTCAAATAAAATCTAAAGAAAAGAATTGGAAGTATTTTGGAATAAAATATTTTAGTTTCTCCACCATGGCACAGAACCTAGCAGCTATTTTACTAATTAAAGCCCAGAGCCACAGTGCAGTCCCTGCTAACCCACCCCAGTTCCCATCAGAGCAGCTCTTAAAACTGCAGAGGGGACAGAGAAGGTAGGAGAAGCACCGTTCAAAGAGAAACTTCGGTTTCCTCTAAGTGGGAAAGCATGAGAAGGCATGTCCTCAGAGATGGGCACCCATCCAGGTTTTAGGGCGCGCCGTCCCACGACCTAGTTTTGACAGGACTGGAGCGGAGGGGCCTGGGGGGCTGGCGCCAGCATGCAGTCTCAGCCCTCCTCCCTGCCCCGGGCCAGCGATGGGGCTGCTTGCCCCGAAATAGCCAGGTTGACTCACAGTCCTCTTCCTTAACGCATATTCACCTTTGGCCTATTTACCTTTCCCTCAGTGCCCTCGATTCTACTAAGCCAGGCCCTATAAAAATCCCGTCAGCCTCGGGACGCCCGGGGGAGGGGGGGGTTCCTGTGGTTAAGTGCCCAACTCTCGATTTTAGCACGGATCGTGATCTCATACTCGCTCCACACTGGGCCCCGTGCTTGGCTTGGAGTCTCTCCCTCTGCCTCTCCCTGTCAGGTGTGGCCAGCCAAAGAAAAGATGACTCCAGACACCAAAGCAGCAGAAAGGAGAGGGCGAGGGGGACCAGATGCTCTAGTGGCAAAAGGTCTTGAGCCAAGCTGTCTCCACTGTTACCGTGAGTCTTGTCAGTACACCACGTGCACGAGCAAAACCAGAAGGAAGGTGTAGCTTTAACCAGCAGGACAGTAAGCTGCGGGACAGCACATGCTAGGAGCCACAGTCCTCGGGACGTGCATGCGGGCCCGGAGGTCGAGAGGGATGTGACCACTACAGGGGCGTGTGTTTCAGACATTGACTCCCTGGGTGAGAACCTTGAGCCACAGTAACAATCTGGCCGCGTTCAGCCACGAAACTTCTTCG
>CM053621.1:1172692-1210714 GCA_028646535.1 Procyon lotor | reverse complement strand
CCCCTCCCCCTCCTCACAAAGCTCGACCGGTCCAGCGGCCCCGGCTCCAGAGGGCCCGCCGGACCCCGCCCGCCTCGGCCCCGCCCCTCACGGCTCGACTCCCCCCAGCACCACGCGGCTCGACCCCGTTGCGCCGTCCCGCACCACAGGGCCCGCCCTCGCCCGCACGACTCGGCCTCGCCCCCGCCCCCCGGGCCCCGCCCCGCACGGCCCGCCGCCGCCCCCCTGCCACCCCGCCCTCGACTCGAGCCTGTGCACTACAGCCTCGGAGCGCGCGCGGGTGAGGGGGGCGCACGGACCCGGTCCCCCGCCGGACCCCGCCCCGCACCTACCGTGCGCCCTGAGCGTCCTCCTGCCGGATCTTTTCCTCTACGGCTTGCAGCGCCGCCGCCAGGCACGCGCTCGTCTCCTCCAGCTTCTGGCGAGCGCTGTCTCCCGGGGACGCGCCGTCGGGCGCGGCGGGGGGCCCTGCGGCGGCGGCGGCGGCGGCGGCGGCGGCGGCGCGCGGCGGCTTGGCGGGCACGTGCAGCGCGGGCGCGCCGGGGGACGGGGGCTTGGCGGGGCTGGCGCTCAGCGAGGGCGGCGTGCTGGCCGGCTTGGCGAGGGCGGCGGGCGGCTGGCGAGCCGGCGAGGGCGCGGGGGACGGGCTGGCACTGCCCGACTGCAGCCCCGCCGCGGCCTTGGCCGGCTTGGGCGCCGTGGGCGGCGGCGGCGGCTTGGGAGACACGGGCGGCGGCGTGCCGTGGGCGCGCTTCACCTCTGCGGGGAGGAGGAGACTCGCACCGGGGGGCGGGAGGCGGCGCTACGCGCGCGCAGCCCATCCCTCCAGGAGCCCTACCGCAGCGCGGCGCCTGGCCCCCGGGAGCGGAGACGTCGCGGTCTGCACGCTGTGGGTGGGACGCGGCCCCGACCGCAGCCCTGGCCCCGGGCCGCAGCCCCCCGCTGCTCCGCCGACCCTTGGCTCTCCGCACCGGCCAAGCGGCGCTCTTCCCTATTCATACCTGCCCGTGTCACCGCTTCAGGCCCCTCCCGGTCCGCCCCCTACCCCGTCTCCTTCAGGTGTGGCCTGCCTCAATCATTGGCCCTCAGGTTGCTTGAACACCACAGGGCCTTTGCACCTCTGATCCTTCTGCTTGGAAGCCCGTTCCCTCCCTCTTGCGCTGGGGTCACTCTCCAGCCTGGTCAGAGTCCTCCGTGACCCAGCATGGTGCACCTGACCTCCCTCCACAGGTGCGGTTATCCACGGGTTTCTGTGCCTCCTTCACTGAGCAAAGGGAGGAACATCCACCCTCCTCCCAGCTCTGGCCCAGCGGAGTTGTCCAGTGGGTAGGTGGATGAGAGGGTCCGAGGACACTTTCCCACCCCATTCCCCCTGGCCTTGCTCAAATCCAAGAAGAGGAAAACCCCTCAGACCACGGGGTGAGGAGGTGGGGAGGGGCCCTTCCACAGCTGGCTCCTGCACCTACCTGGGCTGCCAGGACCTGGCAGCGGCACCTTCTTGGAGGCAGGTGTGGGTGAGCCCTGGATCTTGGGCACAGGCTGAGCCAGCACGGGCTTGGGAGAGACTGGCGGCTTGGCCGGCTTCCGCGTATCCGTGTCAGGCGGGGGCAGGGGGGGAAGGTGCAGCAGGTCGGAGGGCGGGGGCTCTGCAGGTGGGGGTGGCGGGGGCAGCTCGGGGGGCCCAGCCTGCTCCGAGGTGGGTCTGCGGCGCACGGTGCCTGTGCCATTCTGGTAGACCGACAGTGGCGGGGGCGGCTCGGGACCTGCCTCCCGATCCTTGGCCTTGGGCCGGCGCTTGACCGTGTCAGACTCCGTCAGGATGAACTTGATGTTCTCCTGCTGGCTCTGCTTGGCTCGAATGCGCCTTTTGAGCGTGGCACTGGCCTCCACCCGGGCCAGGGGCGGGCCCTCTGCGCTCGCCTCACCCTTGGCTGGCCCTCGAGACCGCTGCCGGGTGGCACCATCCTCCGCAAAGTGGCCGTGATCCGCAGGCCCCCCTGACTCCCCAGGCCCCCGGCGGGCAGTGGCCAGAAGTCCCGTGACGGGCCCGCTGAGCGTGCGGCGCCGGTTCACCACCTCGCCGTCAGGCCCAATGGCTTCCTTGTGCTTCACGGAGGCCAACGCTGTGGCAACCCGGCCTGGCTCCGGGCTGGCAGGGCGAGGCGTGGGGTGGCCCTCCGGGGGCCTGCGGGCCGCGCGGCCCCCACCCCCAATGGAGGACAGCTCTAGCATGGCTGCGATGCTCTTCACGCTGCCGGCGCTGCCCGTGTCCACGCTGCCGGCCAGGTCACTAGCCCGCCGGCGCTGCGCCCGCACCCCCAACCGGCCCTCCTCCATCCCAGCCCCCTCCGTCTCCGCATCCGGGGCCGATTCGTCGGCCAGGTTGGCGCTGGCCATGGCTGAGCTGGAGCGCTTGGGCGGCGGTGGGGGCGGCCCCTTCTTTCGGGGCCTCACGGCAAAGGACTGGCTTCGGTTGACGTTCTTGTCGGTGCCGGCGGGCGCTCGCACCGAATGGCTCCGGCCCACACGCCGCTGGACAGTGGCATAGGGCCCCGCGGCCGCCGGTACCAACAACTCGTCCCTCTCCGGCTCGCTGTCAGACGCTGCGTAGCGATTCAGGCTGTGGGCGCGCTTCTTGGGCCGCCCTGGCTCTGCCTCGGCCTCCGGAGGCAGGCACAGTGTGGGCACGGGCGGGGGCGCGGCCGCAGGGGCAGGCCCGGGGGCCGCGGGCCCAGCATCGCTCTCCACGGGCTGGGGGAGCACGTAGGCAAAGCCACGATGTGTGGGCGACTGAGGCAGCGAACGGGGTGACATGGGCCGCTCTGTTGGTGGCAGCAGCTGTGGGGTGGGCTTCACCTTGGCTGTGGCTGGGATGGGACCGTGAGGCCCCCCCAAGGCCTGAGGGGAGCCTGGCTGGGCTTTAGTGGGCGTCTGAGGGGGCGTGAAGTGGCTGGCCCCCGGTTGAAGGACTTGCCGCGGCTTGCCGGGCACCGGGGGTACGCTGGCCCGCTTGACACTGTGGCCGTGGCGGCTGGGCCGGCTCTCCTTGGGAGGGGTGCCAGGGGCCGGCCCCTCGTCCAGCAGGTGCTCCTGGCTTCGTGACATGGGGCTGCCAGGCCCGGGGGGCCCGTCCCCCAACAGCTCCTGAGAGCCGCTCATGTGCCGGGCCTGTCCCCCCAGGCTGGGCTCCGGCCGCGGGGAGGCCCTCGGCGTGGGGGGCAAGTGATTGGAGGGCTTCTCGGCAGTGGTGGCGGCAGCGCCCTCTGCCGGGCCTGTCATGGCAGCCTGCAGCTCGCCGCTGAGCTCGCTGTCCTGGAAGGTGGTCATCTTAGGAGACTGGCACTCAGCCGGGGCCGGCTCCGGCGGCGTTGGCGACTCGACGGCCATTACTTCGAGTGACTGCGGGGCCTTCCGGCGCGAGGGTCCCCCCTCATACTTGGCATACTCTGCCTTCTGCAGCTCCGCCAATTTCCTCACCGCCAGCATCAGCTTCTTCTGGTGTCCTGAGTGGAGCACGGAGCCGGTCAGGCCCAGGAAGGGGGCAGGGACCGGGAGACGAGGGGCCCGGAGCCCGTGCCTCACCCAGCTTGGTGATGCCGATCTCCTGCAGGTCCTCCCAGGTGATGTCGGTGATGAAGTCAATGTTCTCGTAGCCGTTGTCCACCAGCACCTTGTAGTACTGGGCCAGGCCGATCATGGACAACCACACGGCCAGGTTCGCCTGTGGGGTAGGAGGACACGGAGGGCAGCGCGAGCTGGCGGGCCACACCCTGCTCGCTGTTCCGAGCTTTCGGGGGTAGGGGCACCGGGCCAGCCTGGCACAGACAGACAGAAGGACAAAATGGACAGGCCGGAGGTGTCAGCTTTGGAGACAGACCAACCTCAGTGGGAGCCCAAGGCCAGCTCACACGCCTGTGCAAACACATGCAAACACACACACACAGGGACGACCCTATCCTTGGGACACCGTTTGGGGGAGGGGAAGAAAGTGCTCCCTCACCTGCCAAGGCAGCCACGGGGACAGCACCCAGGGGGACACGGCTTGCAACGTCACGGACACAGACACGCGGCGCCACTGGCCAGATACACACACACATACACACACGCACAAACACACGCAGCCTGCATCCCGGCCGTACACGGGCACCGACACCCTCCATGTCATGCTCACGCCCATTTCCACACCCACGCGGGGCACCAGTCACGCAGCCACGGCACACACGCATGGAGCTACCATGACGCTCTTCACCAGAACCACCTGTCCACACTCGCGGCTGGACCCCACTCACCCACCGGCACGCGGCACACTCGGTCACCCCCAGGTGCACAGAGCAATGTGAGGCCCACGGGAGGGGGATGTGCTCATGGGGAGCACCCCCGAGAGCGCTGACTGAGTGGGACCCCGCCCGTCACCGGCGCACGGCCCTGGGCACTTCGGGAGGCGGTGGGATTGGTGGGCTCTCTCCTGAAACTCGGAGCGGGGCTCCCAGGCAGCGTAGATGCGACGGGCCCCAGGCCCGCCTTCCCCAGGCCCACACTGTCGCACACTCTGGTGAGTGCTGCTCACAGCTCGGCCCATGGTCCTTGTGGGCGTCGGCCCAACACACAGCCAGCACCTGCACCCTGAGTGTGGGGGGCGGGCGTGCTCACGTCAGCACGTGCCTGGATCGTATTTGGTCCACGCGTGCTGTCAGTGTACACGAAGTAGACACACGGCCCCCTGTGCACCAGCCTGGACGCGTGCCAGCCCTTCCCGTCCACACGGGGTCCTCTGTGGGGTCTGCGTGCGTACGCGATGGGCAGTGCTGCCGGCTGCCACGTGCTGTGGCTGCGGGGCTGCCTAAGGCGGGAGGGGTCTGGGTGCTGCCAAGGGGCACCGCCTGGCTTCAGGGTCCCCTTGCCCTGACAGCCCCTGGAGGCTGCCGCCCCTGCCCCCACCCCGGGAAGGCTGGCTCCGGTGCCCGTGACGGACAGAGGCCGTCCTCTGTTCTCTCCCCAGAGCCCCAGAGTGGAGTGAGGGCTGTAGTCAGACAGTCTGTCTGTCTGTCTGAGGGCCCCGGGCGCAGCCCCTGGGGTGCAGGGAGCCTTACGGGTTTGTGCTCAGGCAGCCAGTCGGGGATGCTCAGGCCGCTGATCTCCGCAGTGATCTTCTTCCGGTGGCCTGGCTTGGTGACCCCAATGGCCGTGAGGTCCTAGGCAGAGGAGAGGCAGGTGAATGGGAAGCCGGGGCCGCCAGCTCGGTCACGCCTGGCAGCCGGCCCCTGGGCAGCTCACCTCTGGGGTCATGCGGCTGATGGTGGGCAGGTCGTAGCCAGCGCTGACGAAGTTGGGGGCGTAGAGCTGCAGCTGGAACGTGGCGAGCCACTGGCTCACGGCCTCCGCGCTCTGGAAGACACAAGGCAGCCGCTGCAGGCTCGCCCGCCCGCTCGCCCGCCAGCCGTGCACCCCGGCCACCGGGCCGGCTCCTCCTCTGCTCAGCCGCTGGGTCCGCCGTCCGCTGGTCCCCCTGTAGCCACGCCTGGGCCAGGCTGGCCCCGGGGTTCCTCCTCGCGCTGTGCTCCCGGATGCCGCCGCCGCCAGCTCCGTCGGCCATCCTGCCTCCTCCCGCGGTCTCCGGCCGAAGGGTCCAGCGGCCGGCCGTCTGAGTCGCAGGCTTCCCTGCCCATGCCCCTGTCCCTGCATCAGGGACACCCCACGGCGGCCCCACTCGAGGGGCTGGGGGAGGCTCGGGAATGCGGCCGCAGACGGCGCCGCCCGGGGCAGCCCCTCCACTCCCGAGCAGGTGGGCTCTATCCAGAGGTGTGCGGGAGGGCACGGGGGCCGCTCGCACCTTCCCAGCACACGGGCCCCTTCTCACCCCAACACACGCCCGCTCTTGCCTCACACCTGTGCCTCTGGCACACACACGCACGCACGCACGCACACACACACAAGCGCACGTGCCCGGCTCGCCGTCACCACCGCAGGCACACTGCAGGCACCGCAGGCACAGCCCCTGCTCACCTCACACCCACGTCACACTTCCCGGACGCACCAGTTCACACACACGACCCACACGAGAGACGACACCTACACGCACAGACTGACAGATGGACAGAAGTACGGGCCTGGCCTGCCAAGGGCCCCCAGCCACACAGTGGCCCGACCAAGCCGGCTGCCCGGGACCCCTCCCCGCGGCCGGGCCGGGCCCTGTACCTTGCCCTCCGATGCCGGCTCCGGCTTCCTGGGCGGCTGCTCCCCAAACACCTGCCCGGCGTGGCCCGCTGGAGGCGGGGCCCGGGCCGCACCTGCAGAGGAGAGGGTGTGGTGGGGCAGGGGCTGCTCAGGGGGGCTGCCTCCTGGCCAGGCTGGTGGTGTTGCCTCCTCGCTCTTACCTGTGGAGCCCTCCGGAGGCTTGACGGGGCTGTCCCCGGGGCCGGACTCGGAGACGGACTTCTGGGAGAGCACGGTTGCCAGGAGCTACGACCCAGACAGGCGGGCTGGCCGGCGCTGCTCGGCGCCCTGGCCACCCCGGCCCCGCCCCCAGACCACCTACCTTGACCCCTTCGGAGCCTGCGTGCAGGGTGTGGCCCGCTCCACCTCGGGCTCCGGCCACGCCACTCAAGCTGCCACTTCGGTCCCCACCTGCAGACACGAGGGAGCCCCGTCAGCCGGCGCTGGCCGGGCCAGAGCCCGGGAGACGCCGCCCGCCCTGACCTCCAGAGCTCCCCCACTTACCTGCGAAAGGCTTCCTCAGCACCCAGATCTCCTCGGGGGGTGCGGAGGGCCCTGATGAGCTGCCCACCTGTGATGGGCTTGGCTCAGCGCCGGCTCGAGGACCTGTAGGCCAAGCACAGCCTCCCTGAATCTCGGACCAGCCTGGCCTGGGGGCCAGACATGGTGAGGGGACACCTCCGGCCTGGCCCCAGAGCCGGGGGCGGAGCAGAGGCCCTTCAGGTCAGCGCTGCAGCCTCCTCCGGCCCTCGCTGTCTCCGAGGAGCCGAGAGAGCCTCAGAAGACCCCCTCCCCGCCCTAAACGTTTGAGAGCAGGACACCCTGGCAAGAGGGCCCAGGCCAGGCCGTCCCGCCAGTGGCCCTGTGGTCCTGGTTGGGGTGTGGGGAGCACTAGATGTTGTACCTCCTCTCCGCCAGGGGAGCAGGGAGAGGTGTGTGGCCCCCAGAAGCCTAGATGGCCCTGGGCAGGCCAGCCATGCCTCCTCACCGGCCGCCTTCTGTCCCCTCACCTCACCTGTTGATGTCCACGTCCCTTCTAGGAGGTAAGCCATCTCACCGATCCCGTCTGAAAGCAGTCTACACCCTGTGGCCTTGGCCTACACCCCCCTTCCTCACTCTGGCCGGCCGTGCTATGCTGACCTCCTTTAGGGCTCCAACACCTTGTGCCTTCTTCTGTCCCAGGACCTTTGCATATGTCAGTCCTGCCATCCGGGTGCTCTGCCCGGGGCCAGCCCCTCCCACTTTGCAGCGCCTTCTCCGACCACCCGTCCCAATGGATGAATCACTACATGTTACCCGAAACTAATAAAAATAAGTAGAAAGTGGGTCTCTACCCATGCTGTCTATGGCATTAGTGGGCACGCTCGCTCGCGTATTTACCCACTGCCCCCTATTCCCCTCCCTCCGTCAGGGTGAGTGTGAGAGCAAGAATGCCACCCCCGGGTCACTGTCTACTCCTAACGGCTGGTGTGCCCTGCCTAGTAAAGAACTGAGGGACTCGGTGTGGGGACGCTGACGAGACGGCTGGCGGACCCCACTCGGGGCCCCCCAGCCAGCAGTGGGCTTGCTTCCTTCTGGCCCCCCAAGCCCAGGCCTGGGTGGCACTTGCCTGCTCGCTTCACAATGGCCTCGCCGAGGGACGACGGGAAGTAGCCCACCCGGTCGTTGCCCGTCCGGTTGTCATGGATACAGCCCTTCCACCGGCCGTCGGGGTGCTGCTCGAGGACCTGGCCAGACGGGGTGGGGGGCACACTCAGGGGACACCCCTCCAGGTCCCGCCCAAGCGGGTGGGCGACCTGGGCCTCCCGCCCAGAACCCCACACTCCCCAGCTGCTGCGCGGCTGTGGGGTGAGTGCCCGGGGTCCTGCCCACCCCTGCCCCGCTGGCCCCAGGCCGGCCTTACCGTGATGATGTCCCCAGCTTTCACATTGAGACTGGTCAGGTCGTAATTGTTGCAGTAATCCTTGGTCGCCCGGACCTGCAGGGCCGCCGAGGCCTCTGGGGACACAGGAGGCAGACCCCCCCAGTCCTGGGGGCAGGCCTGACCCAGACCCCCTGCCCCCCCCGCCCCTGCCCCAGGCCCACCTCGAAGCAGCTGCTTGATCTCCTTGCTGGCCTGGGATGTGGTGAACTGGTGCACGATGTCCAGGGCAGTCTGGCTGTATGTGTTCCTCACGTGGGCGTTAATCCCATTCTGCATGTGCCAGAGGGGCTGGCCTGTCAGGGGACCCGACGCTCCCACCGGGCCCCGCCCCCTCGGCCCCCTGACTCACATCCAGCAGGAGCCGAACCACTTCCGTCTTCCCACAGAGTGCGGCCTCGTGCAGGGCCGTGCCGGCCTTGGTCTGGCGGTTAATGTCGATGCCGGCTTGGAGGAGGAGTCTGGAAAGAAGGCGGGCAGGCGGGCGGGCGCAGGGAGCCCCTACAGCAGGTGCCTTCTATCTCATCCCCCCGCTGGGCTCCCGTGCCCAGGACCCGCCCAACACTGAGCACTTGTGGGAGTGCTGACACCCCCATCCCTCCCCACCCCCGCCCCTGTGCTGATGGGAACAGCTGTTACGTCATCCTGGCATAGCCGCTGCTGGGATGCCCACTTTACAGATGGGCAAACTGAGTCTCAGAGACAGTAAGTGTCTCCGCAAGATCGTCCAGCACGTGGCGGGGCCCCAAGAGAGCCCAGGCCTAGGGCCGCAGACGTCATGCACTCCCCAGCCCCCTCCAGGGCACCCTTTATGGGGGGCGGGCAGCCTGACTACATCCCTGTGGCTTATGACGCAGCCGGGTACCCCCCCGCCTCGCCCAGCCCTGGGCACGGCTGGCCGTACCTGATGATGTCGATGTGGCCATTCTTGGCCGCCAGGTGCAGGGGGCTGGTGCCGTTGGGGTCTGTGGTACCCCCCGGCCGGGGCTCCAGCAAGGCCGCACACATGTTGCTACTCAGGAGCAACTGGACCACCTTGAGGGAGGGGTCAGAGAAGGGTGCGCCCAGGAGCGGGATGGGAGGTCACGGGGCTGTCCCCCCGATGCCATCCCTCCGGGGGGGCAGCCGGGGCAGCCGGAGTCCCACTCAGCTCTCTGGGGACACTTACCCCGACACGGCCGAACTCACAGGCCAGGTCCAGGGGCGTCTTCCCCGAGTTGTCCACCATGCACGGGTTGGACTGGTGCTGTAGCAGCATCTCCGACTAGGGGGCCAGGGGACGCGGTCAGCACCCCCGCGGCCATGGGGCTCCGGCCGCCCTGGCGCCCTGCTCCCTGGGGGTGCCCCTTACCACGTCGTAGTGGCCGTGCTGGGCTGCCAGGTGCAGAGGGATGTGGCCCTCGTCCGATGGGATGTTCACAGCTGAGCCCGCCTTCAGCACCAGCTTCATGGGCTCCTTCCGGCCCTGCCAGGCCGCGTAATGCAGCGGCCGCATGCCTGGGCACAGGCAGGGGTGGGGGTGGCGGCCGTTGGGAGCTGGCCCTTAACCCGGCGCCCAGGCCTGGCCTGCAGGACGCCGAGGCCAGCAAAACCTGCCTTGACCCACAGGGAGACTGTGGGCTGGGGCCTCCGCCGAGGGAGCGTCTCGGTCTCTAGGGACTCCACCCTGGCCCTCGACCCCCCGCCCCGGGCTCTGGGGTCCCTGGCCGGCCTTGCCTTTGTTATCCTTGATGTCCACAGCAGCCTGGGCCTCCAGCAGGAGGGTGATCAGTTCTGTGTTGCCATTCAGGGCCGCGTGGTGCAGGGCAGAGAAGCTGGGGCAGGCAACGGGCACGAATGGGCAAGGAGCCTGGCATCCGGCCTTCCGCAGCCCCCTCCCCCCCCACCGCAGCCCATGCCAGCCTGGCGCTCCCCGTCTGAGAACTCACCCGTCGGGGTCCTGAAAGTTGACATTGATCTTCTTGGTGGAGCCCAGGAGCTCTAGCGGAGGTGGGAGAGAGACGGTGAGGGGGGCTCCGGCCAGCCCGACCCCAGAGCCAAAGCTGTCCTCCGTCTTTGGTCAAGAAACATCCCTTCGTTCATTCAACTCCGTCCCCTGCGCCCAGCTCCAGATGCCAGCTTTTGGACCCCGGCTTCCCACTGAACTAAGGGGTTGGCAAGTTCAGAGAGCCAAGGGCTCTGGGCCTTTCCCCACGCAGGGACAGAAGCCAGAGCCGTGCACCCACACAGGCGCACACACACATGTGCTCGCGCACCCCCTCCTCGGGGACGCTGGCGAGGCACCTGCCGGTGGCGGGAGGGAGAGAGCCGGCACAATCTGTTTCTCAGAAGGACCCAGATGGGGCCGGGGGTGGCCTGGGAAGGCTGGAACACCCGGAAATTGGGGTATCTCTGGGGGAAGATCTGCATATTCAGGGTGCAGCCTCCCCCCATTCCCAGCCCTGGGCCTGCCCGTGTGGATGAGTCCCGCCTGGCGGGGGGGAGGGGAGGCAGGCGGGTGGGCTGGTGGCCCTGAGTAACCACACCGGATTGGCGGCCACCTCTCCGGGGGCCCATCTGGGTCCTGGGATCAGTCTGCCCAAACCCCGAGGAGCCCAAGCCCTCCCTTTGGGGCCCCAATTTCCTCGTGGGCCTCCTCGGTCCTGGCCTCCCCCAGCTGACTGCTGGAGGAGGGGAGCCCACCGACGCCCTCCCTGTGGGCTCGGGGCCAGCCGGACTCAGGCCAAGCCCCTGCCTGTCTGGGCCATGGTTACATAACCCATTTGTGGGTCAGGCACTCCGTGAGGGAGGGGCCAGCAGGACAGAAGCCCCTTTGTCCAGGCCCAGGACAGGGGTGGGGGTGGGGGTCCCCAGAGCAGGAACCCAAGGGAGTCAAGTCACAGAGGGGCTGCTCCAGGACCCGCTGGCGGACCCACAGCACCCCAAGGCTGGGCTGCTCCAGCCTCAGCCCCAATGGCCCACAAAGCCCACGAAGGCAGATGGACCCAAGTTCAAACTCTCACTGGGCCCTTACTGGCCCTATGGCCTTGGCCTTGAGCTCAAAGGGGGCTAAGGGGGACCAGCCTCACAGGCCCGAGGGCGTGTCCACCCTCAGAGCATGAGGGTCTGGCATGGGGTCGGTCAGTAGGAGGCAGTTACTACTATTCGCTCTGTGGGACGTCCACCCCCACCCTCTGCAGCGAGGGGCTCCTCGTGCCCAGAGTAGGGCGGAGGCTTCTCCACAGCCCACTCCTTCCCCTCTGCTCAGACACTCTGCTGGCCCTGACGTCCATCTGAGGTGGCAGCGACGGCTCCCTTCCCTCGGTGGTCCAGGCCAAAACCTCAGAGTCAGCCATAAGTAGCTTAAAGTGTCTCCATCAGCAAATCCTACTGGTTCTATGTTCAAGACCATCTCAAAGCACACTTGGAATCCTACCACTTCCCACCACGGCCGTGTCCCCGCCCTGACCAGGCCAGCCTCCTCTGAAGGGTCACTGCCATTACTTCCCTACGGGCACCCTTGCTTCTACTCTGCCCCTCGGTCTGTCCTCCCTACCACTGATGTCTGGGGACCCTGTGAGAACATGAGTCAGGTCCCACCGCCACCCCTCCTCTCCTGAAGACCCTCCAACAGCTCCCGTGGCACTGGGGCTGAGGGCCCGCACTGGACAACAGCCCATAAGACAGAACCCTCCTGCTTCACTTTGACTCTCTCATCACCCATCTTCCAGCCACACAAGTCTCCTTGTTGATGCTCCCACATACCAGCCGCCCCTGCCACAGGGCCTTTGCAAATGCTATGTATATGTGTGAGGTGCTATTCTTCCCCCAGTTGTCCCCATGACTCCCTCCTTCATGTCCCTCAGACTTTATCCACATGTCACCTGCTCCGAGGGGCCCCCCTGGGCTCCCCATATAGAACGGCAACCCCATCCTGTCCTGTGTCTGCTGTATCTCTCTCTCTGGCTGCTATCGCTACCGTTTATCTTGGCTGTTGTCCATCTCCATCACTAAAGTACAAGCTCCAAACGAATGAGGGTTTTTTTAAATCTATTTTGCTCACTGTTGTATCTTTGGTGGCTAAAACAGAGCCGGGCACCTACGAGATACTGGGCAAACTGGCCTGAACCAATACCCTCGATCTCCCAGCACTGCTGTCCCCTAGCGCCCCCTCCCCCACCCAGGGCCACGCTCAGGCGGTTCTCCCCCGGGGAACGCTCTGCCCAGCTCTGAGGTTTGCTGCCCCTTCTCATTAGTACCAGTGGAGCCGGGTCTCCCCGCCCCCAGCCTGGCCACGGCTGCAGGCGCTGACATTTCAGAGGGGCTAGAGGTCAGGACCCAGGACCAGGCAGAGACACCAGTGGGGAGGGGGGAGTCTCTATCCAGAAGACTACTCCCCATGCAAGGGAGGGGGTCTCACGAGGTCATCTCACCCCCTCCCCGCTGCAGGTCTCCTCAGAGTAGAAAGCAGCTGAGATGGGTGGAGGGGAGCCTGAGGCCGTGGAGCACCCCCAATTCGTGGGGGTGGACCCTGGGTTCCCCGGGGGACAGGTGCTCTGAATGAAGCTGGGGCAGGCATGGCGAGAGGGGCCTGGGCGGGGAGGGGAGAAGGGAGCATCAGTGCGACGACAAGTGGGACCGAGATGAGGGCCCCAGAAACCCCTCCTGGGAGCCCCCTTTCCCTTTTCCACAACGGCGCTAGGTCCTGCATACCTGGGTAACGGGCATAGACGTCATCCCCACCCCACGTCGTGGGCTCTCTGACCGCTCTCCGGGGACCATCCCCGCCTTTGAGGTCAGCCCCAAACCCCAGGCGGCAGAGGCCCTAGGGGAGCTGGCTCAGCCCCTCTCCCTCCCTGCCCTTGAGGCCTCCCTCCACCCCCTGCCCAGAGGCCCCTCCAACCACAGAAGCCCCTGGTCTGCTGGCCCACAGCACCACGTCTGTCCCCTGTAGGGATGTGGTCCCGGCCTCCGGTGGCAGCACACGGCAGGGCACGGCCTCAGCCTCTCCGGGGCAGGCAGGGAGCTCTGGGCCCAATGCCGTGAGGGAAGCATTAGTGGGCCAAGGTGAGAGGACGCAGGCGCGCTGGTCTGCAGGCTGCCGTGAATTCGGGGTAGGGGACGTGGGGCCAGAAGGAAGGGCAGATGTCCCGCGCTCAGCAGAAGGCCGGCCCCACCCTGGGAAGCGCCCTCCAGACTAGTGTCTCCTTCCTCTCAAGGACAGCGGCCGAGGGTCCTGGTGCCCGGGCACGAGGGCCAAGGGAGGCTCCCTTTGAGGAGGGATGGCAGGGCCGACAGAGCCCAGGGCAACATTCAAAGGTTGGGGTGGTGGGAAGGTGCCGGCAGGGGGTAGAGGTCATGGAAACATGAGTCATGGGAAGACCTCCAGAGTCGGTGGGGACCCGAGAGAGCACCGCTGGGTGCCCCCCACCCCATGGCCCAAACTCCAGCTGTACTTTGCTGAATCAAAATACATCTTACTCCAAAGCAGGCCAGCGTTGCCATGACAACCGAGCTAATTCATGGAGGGATTTCTCTGTCTGATTTATTATGCCCGCCCCTGTGAGTCAGAGAGCCCAAATACGGGGGGCCAGGCCAGGTGTCTCTCCCAGAAAGCAGACCAGGCAGGGACACATGCCAAGGTCCAGGTGGACACCCAGGTAGAGGGACAAGTGCCCGCACCACCCCTGGACAACCGAACCGGATGCCCCACTTCCCTGGAAATCCTGGGCTGCCTCAGGAAACAGAGTTAGCACTTCCTGAGCACTTAAGAAGTGCCCGGGCTTCCTGTGTGCTTTCCCGCTGTTCTTCCAGCAATGCTATGAGGCATGGACCCCAAATGTCCCCATCCTACAGGTGAGGAGACTGAGTCCCCGAGAGCTGCAGTCCGAGGTGCCCAAGGTCCCATGGCCACTAGGTGGGAACCGTTACCTCGCCTTCCACCTCTCCATCCCTCCACCTGCTTTCAAGGCTCGGCTGCGGACTACCTCTGCCTCGAAGCCCTCCCTTGCTGAGCCCTGAGGCCCTGAAACCAGCCCCAGCTGGCAGACCATCTCTGGGCCCCGGTTTGGAAGGCAGAACCAGCCTGTATGTGTGACCCTGCAAGGCTCTGGAACCGCACGGAGCAGAGGGGTCTCTCTGCCGCTCAAGGACCTGCCCAGACCACCAGCCCCAAGGCTGGCTCAGTTCTCAGCAGGCTTCCTGGAGAAAGGGGAGGGGCCTCACCAGGTTACCTAGAGTCTCTAGGGGTGGGGTGGGGCGTGGGGCACCCCGACCCCACGGGCCATCCTGTGGAGCCCTGCCCGCGCCTGCACAGGTGCCCCGACACACTGACACGGCCATACGGGCGCAGCCGCACACGCAGCTGGTCCACACACCCATCCATCCATCTCTGGTGGCCCCCGGGGAGGCTCTGGGCTGAGCTGGGATGAGTGCTGGGATCAGGACTCCAAGCTCCCAGCCCTTCCCAGGGGCACTCACAGCGCAAGCTCAGGATGGCTAGTGGGAGCCCCCTCCCCCCGCTCCCCAGCCCCTTTCCCAGCAGGAAAGCCAGAGAGGACCAGGGTCTGTGGCAGGGTCTACACCTGCCTGGAACCCAGCCTGCCCTGGGCTGGGCGACCTTGGGCCTCTGCTCTCCCACGAGTAAAAGGCCCCAAGCCGGCCATGCCTGGGCAGCCACACCCCCAGCATGGTCCTGCCCCCCATTCCCTGCAAAGCGTGTTATTAAACATGGGGCGGGGAGGGGGTCCAGCGGCCCTGTGGTCGCCCCTTACCGCCAGGGCCCCCTCCCTCTCTCCACGGTGGGGAAGGCGGGGAGGCATCTGCCTCGCCCTTTGACGGTCCAGCAGAGCCCTCCAGCTGTCAGCCCGTAGCCCGGGAAGGGAGGGGGACGCCCGCGGCCAGGTGCCGTTTGGGGGGGGGACCTGGGGACCGCCGGGCGCTCGGTGCCGCCCGTCCTCCGGCGCTGTGGGCGGGGGTGCGGACCGAGGGTCTGGGCGCCGCTGGCCCCGCCCCGCCCCCGGGGACCCGACAGCATCCCCCTCGCCGCCCCGCGCGGGGAGGGGTGGGGGGCCCGGCACCCCCGGGGGCCCCCGCCCGCCCGCGCCCCCCGCACTCACTGGCCTTCCCGGGCCGCGGCCTCTGCAGCAGCCTCTGCGCGGTCCCCACGTCCTCCGCCTTCACCGCCTGCACCAGCTCTTGCTCCTTCCCCATGGCGCGGCCGGGCCGCAGCGACGCGGCTGCGCTCCGTGCGCTCGGCGCGGCTCAGAGGCGGCGGCGGCGGCCCCGCGGCCCCGGCCGCATCCTCCTGCCTCCCCCGCCGCCTCCTCCGCCGCCCGCGCCCCGCGCCGTCCTCGGGCTCGGGCTCCGGGCTCCGGCTCCGGCTCGGGCTCGGGCTCGGGCTCGGGCTCGGGCTCGGGCTCCCGGCGCCGAGGGGCGGGGAGCGCGTCACGGGCGGGGGGCGGCCCAGGGCGGGGGCGCGGCACCTGGCGCCGCCTCCCGGACGCCTGGGTCCCCCTCCTGCGGCCGCTGACCTCCGTCCGCCCGCGCCGGCCGCGCGCCCGGCTCCTTGGCTCCGCCCCTACACCGGCCCCGTGCTCCCGAGACGCCCCCTCCCCACGTGCGGGCCGCGCCGGCCGGCCGGGCCTCTGCGCACAACCGGCGGCCCGGGGCGACCGCCGGGGGCCGGGGCCGGCAGCCTCCGGGGTGGGGGCCGGACACTGAGCCCCGGCACGGCGGCGGCGCGAGGCTGAGCCTGAGAGAGGCTTCCAGAGGCTGCGGGACCCGAGGGGGGAGGGACTGGGAGGCAGTGGGCGGGCGGGGACCCGGGCGCCGAGAGACCCGGGCGCTCGCGGCGGCACGGGAGCCGGCCTGCCAGAGGCTGTCAGACATTTCTGGCCCGTGGTTCCCGTGGGAGGTGTCGAGGGATTGTGAAGAGGAATCTCCCAATAATGAATTCGGTGTCAGGGAACCCGCACCCCCACCCCCAACTGCCGCTTCTTCCCTTGCAGCCGCTGGCTCTCTCCATAAACAACGCGGGGCCGCAGCTGCCTGCCCCCAGCCTCAACCTGAACCCTAACCCCAGCGCCGTCCCCCAGCGCCAACTGGGGTGCAGCCCCCCACACCTACCGCCCTTAGGGGCTCAGTTCCCCCATCCCCAACACCCATGGGGTCACAGTCTTGCCCAGCACCCACCTGATCCCCCACCAAGCCTGTTAACCCTCCAGCCGCAAACCCTGGGAGCCCCCGGGGCAGGAGAGTCCTGCTCCACAGACACGGACCAGCCCCCACTCCTTCCCGCGCCCCTGCATGCCCCACATGCAGGTGTGAGCACGCCCACACACACGTACACATGCACAGAGGTCTCACCCCTCTGACCTTCCGGGCACAGTCTGGGCACTCTTGTCGAGGCCGCAGTATTCTACAGACACATGGGTTGGGGTCTGAGTCCTGGCTCAGGGTCACTTTCCTCATTTGCAAGACGGGCAGATCACCACCTCTCCAGGCCAAAGCTGTCCAGAGCTTTTGGAGGGGCCTGCGCATATGATGGCCTGACATTCCCCTTCCTACGGCCAGACCATCAAGCAGGTCCAGGAGGAAGGTGGCCAGGTTGTTGCGGGGAAGTGAGGGAAGCAGCAGGCTCTAGGATCCCCTGATCCAGGCAGCTGATCAGTCCCCACCACGGGGTCTTCCTTAGAGTTTAGGAAGCAAGTCTAGGTCTCCCAGCACATGCTGGGCTCCCAGGGGGTGTTGTGGAGGGGTCCCTAAACACAAAGGCCCTTCCCTCCCATTCTTTATCATGACCACTTCCGGGGGGATCTGCTGGCTCAGGCACCAAGCTGATCACGTCACAGACTTACTGTGCCCATTTTACAGATGAAGAAGGCTGAGGCTCAGAGAAGCCAAGTGACTAGAAAAGGCCCTGGAACCTCAAGGTCATGAATCTGAGCTTTGAACCAACACTCACCTCGGCATTTGTCTCAGTTCTGCCTCTTACTGGGTTTGTTTTACTGGTCACTCTGTCTTTCTGAGCCTTGGTTTCCCTTCTGTAAAATGGGGGTCAGAATGAGAGCTTTCTGTAAGTTGCTTGGGGATCACTTGTGATGGGATCCATAAAGCACTTTGCAGTCAAGCTTAATAAGCGCTCACTAAGTGGCTTCCGTGGGCATGGTGACATTCTTGGCTCTCCGCACAGGGGAGCGACAATATTTTACTCATCTTCGCATCTGCAGAGCCTAGCACCGTGCCTGGCATACGAGAAGCATTACAAAAAATACAAACAAAAAGCTGCGTATCGTTCTGACCATCGTCCTTACGTTCTGGCTGACTAAGGGAAAGCACTCCGGTCTGAGCCTAACACGTGCAGAGCCCGGGGCAAGGGTACAAGACCGAGGCCCACACACCAAATGTCAAAATATTTACAAGTCATAAATCATGCTAATAACTCATTAAGACAAATAGGTCCTATCCTCTCGCCTTCACAAACGCACCTTCGTCATGACCTGAAAGGCCAAGTTCCAAATGAGAAATCTCTAATTCCTCTGGGTAATGAACTGGGCCTGCCTGCGGCTGCCCCACCCCCAGCTCTGTACCCTACGAACAGCACCCCACAGTCACTTCCCGGACCTACGAGGGGGTGCCGTACCTTCTGTGGAGCCCACCTTCAGGAGCACAGACCTGGGAAGAGTGCTGTACACATTTTGCTGGATTCACTCTTCTAGGTGAAGGTGATGGCCTAGGGGGGCCCAAGGGGCCCGAGATGGGATACCGGCCAGCCCAGCCACTGTGGATGAGGCCCTGACACTCAGCTGCCTCATCTGTAAAATGGGCCGGCAGCTCTGCCCGCAGCCCAGGGCTGATGGGAGGGTCCACCTGAAAACAGAGACGTGCGTTTGCCTGCGGTCCCCCCAGCCTGAGGACAGGGGCTGGCTTGGCTGGGGGAGGAAGATGCGGAGGCGGAGGCGTGGGACTCGGGCGGCCCTCCAGGAAGTCAGGCCTCCGAGAATCCCGGGAGGAGGGGCTGCTGAGCCAGCAGAATTGGCCGGCCTCATGAGCCGGCGGCCGCCTCACTGCAGCCCGGCTGGCCCCCTTCCCAGCTGCACGGCGGTCTCCCCCGGCGGCCCGCGCAGCCCCTGCTCCTGTCTGCCAGCTGGAGTGCCCCTCCCAGCCCCCCAGAGTCCTGATGCCCGGCCCCTGCTGTCGGACACGGGGAGGACGAATGTACCCTCCCCACGGGCTGCGGGGAGCAGGCAGCATGTCAGCTGCCCGGGTTGCTCTCATTCTCATAGACGCCGCCTCTGTAAAGGGCTCAGTTGGTGCTTGCTGCGTAAGAAGGGATGGACAACCGTGAGTCCCGGCCCCTCTTCTCACCCAGTAGAGGGGCTCAGGTTGGGGGGTGGAGCCCGCCTCATCCGTCTGTTAGCCCTAGGCAAGGGACACGTGCGGTTCCCAGGCTCTACCCAGAGCCCCAAAGGAAAGGCCTAGACCTCAGGGCCTGGCCTCTGGGACACAGGTGGGACCCCACAGACCCTTAGGGGGAGTCCTCGAGCCTCCCCTTAGCAACCCCCTTGCTCCCAGGCTCCTTGGGGGCTTCATACCACTCTGGATGTCCTTCGGGTGCTGGGGTGCACAGAGCTCTTACTCTCCCAGCCTTCTGACCCCACATATTCACCTGCCACTCCCAGAGCTGCCTCTGAACCTGACGGAGCCCCAGTACTCAGCAGGGAGCATGAGGAGGACGGGCAAGGTGCGGGGGCTGCCCAGAAGGGGCAAGGTCAGTGGGGAGCTGAGCCAGCAGGATGGGTTCCATCATGTTCTGCTGGTGCCCCCTGCAACGTATGAGCCGACATCTCTGAACCTCAGTTTCCTCGTCTCCCAAATGAGGGTGGTTTCTCCTTGGCAGAGCCATTAGGAGAACCTGATGCATAATGCAGGAAAACGCTCAGCACGGTCTGGCGGTTCCTCAAGAAGTTAAACATAGAGTTACCATGTGACCCAGCAATTCCACGGCTAGTGTACAGAGAAATGAAAACACACACTCCAAAAGACACTCGTGCGGGAATGTTCACAGCAGCATTATTCGTAATAGTCGAAAAGGGGAAAAAAGTCCAGCGTCCGTCGGCAGATGAGTGGATAGACAAAATGTGGTCCAGCCACACACTGGAATATTATTTGGCCATAAAAAGGAATGAGGCTCTGACACTTGCAAGCACCTGGATGAATGTAGAAAACATGATGCCCAGCGAGAGAAGCCAGGGACGAAGGCCGTGTGCTGTGGGACTCCACAGATCCGCGACACCCAGGATAGGCAAATCCATAGAGACAGAAAGTAGATGGGCTTCTGCCAGGGGCTGGGGGGTTGAGTGGGGAGAGGTGGGGAAAGACTGTACAGAGGTTTTCTTTGGGGCTGATGAAAATGTTCTGGAAGCAGACAGAGGTTAGTGATTGCATGGCACGGTGAACGTATTAAATGCTACTGAATTGTTCACTTTAAAAGTGGTGAATTTGGGGCACCTGGGTGGCTCAGTGGGTTAAAGCCTCTGCCTTCGGCTCAGGTCATGATCTCAGGGTCCTGGGATCGAGCCCCGCATCAGGCTCTCTGCTCAGCAGGGAGCCTGCTTCCCCCTCTCTCTCTGCCTGCCTCTCTTCCTACTTGTGATTTCTCTCTGTCAAATTAATAAATTAAAAAAATCTTTAAAAAAAATTTTAAAAAGTGATGAATTTGAGGGGCACCCAGGTGGCTCAGTCGGGGAAGCATCTGCCTTAGGTTCAGGTCATGATCCCAGAGTACTGGGATTGAGCCCCAGGTTGCGCGCACTCTCTCTGTCAAATAAATAAATGCTTATTTCTCTCTCTTTTACCCTGCTTTCTCTCTGTCAAATAAATAAATAAAATATTTTTTTTTTAAAGATTTTATTTATTTATTTGACACAGAGACATCACAAGTAGACAGAGAGGCAGGCAGAGAGAGAGGGGGAAGCAGGCTCCCTGCAGAGCAGAGAGCCCGATGTGGGGCCTCGATCCCAGGACGCTGAGATCATGACCTGAGCCAAAGGCAGAGGCTTAACCCATTGAGCCACCCAGGCGCCCTAATAAATAAAATCTTATAAATGAAGTAAATAAATAAATAAAACCTTAAAAAGTGGTTGGTTTCACAGTGTGTGAATTTTACCTCGGTGAAAACAAAAACACCAGCATAATGCTTCCCACGGATGCTACAAAGGTGCTGACAACCCCCCAGTTTGGCATGTAAAGAGGTATCGGGGAACACACCCTCAGTGGGGCACGGGCGATGGCTCAGAAGGGAGTGTGTAGTGTGGGTCGAATCCCAAGGCTGCTGTCCACGCTGGCGGGATGGAGCATGGGACCTCTGGAACGGAGAGAGGAGAAAGTCACAGGGGCCAGTGGTCTGGAGGGGGAAGGGGGACTCGTGAAAGCTTCTGTTTTTACAAGGCCGCTCTGTGAAGGACGGCCTGGATGGGGGCAAGAGTGGAGCTAGGGAGGCAGGGTAGGAGGCCATTCTGGCAGAGGGGGTGACGGACGCCGCTGGATCACGCCGAGCTGTAACACGGGAGGGGCGCTGGCACACAGAAGGGAAGCCGTCGGGGAGGTCCACAGTGCACTGTCTGGGCCACGGGAAGTGGAGCTATCGGGGGGGTCACTGTCACGGGGGCAGATGTGAGCTGGAGACGGGGTGGAAGGCCCTGGAACGCGTGGTATTGGACGTCCCAGAGAGTGCACGGAACCCTCGGCGTGAGTGGCATGCAGAGACTGGAACCCTGCAGGGGACCGGGCTCTAGGGGAAGGCAGAGAAAGACTGGCAGGAAGCTGAGCAGCCAGGGGAGATTTCAGGACCAGCCCTGTCAACCGCTGCGCAGATGCGTCAAGATGCGAAAGAAAAGGTATCCACTGAGTCTGTCAGTGTGAGGCCGCCAGTGACCTTGCGATCTTTTCACTGGAGAGCTGGGGGCCAAAGATGACAGTGAGCTGAGGAGCGGGTGAGAAATGAGGACGCAGGAGTCAGAGAGGTGGGGAGAGCCACGCACAGTGCCTGCTGGAGGGGGAGCTGGGGGGGAGGGGAAGGAAGGAGGGAGGTGCAGCAGGGACCCGGGGCGGGGGGCATAGCGAGGGTCTGAGGCCTTGGTCAAGGAGCCAGACGAAGGAAGGAAGGGGGTTGTGTGAGGCTGGGAAGAAAGCACCGGAGAGCTGAGGTCACAGTGACTGGACGGCAGGAGCACTGAATGGCACAGGAGGCATGAGGGACCTCAGCTTTGGAGGGGTCACTGAGGCCAAGCGGGCCGTAAGCGGTCAGGTCGGGGCCGAACAGGACTGAAAGGGCCCAGACTAGGATGGCCACGTCCAGCAAATAATACTACAGAACGCCCACTTACACTTGAATTCCTCACAAGCAACGAGTAACTTTTTAGGATAAGTATATCTCACGCAGTATTTGGGATATACTTATACCAAAAAAAAAAAAAAAAAAGTACTGCCCGTTGCTTACCTGAAATTCAAACGTTAACTGGGCAGGCGTCCTCCAACTTACTTGGGCATCCTAGCCAAGGGGTCGAGAGGAGGGGATGGAGGGGGAGGGGTGGTGCTGCCCCGCTTCGGGACCAAGCTTGGAAAATGAGGAGAAGGCTGCGGCCAGGGATCAAGGGAGGCCTCTACTGCCTCCTCCCGCCCCAGAAAGTTGGTCTCGCCTCAGCACCCCCACGTAAGTCCCGTGGTGTCGCCTTAAGGGCCCATCGATAACTCTACGCTCGGCCGCGGCCTCTATCGATTCGCTCTGGCTCCGCTCGCCGTCCTGGGCCGCGGCGGAACGCAGAGCCGCATGTAAGGTACGGGGGCCGCGGGACGAAGGCCGGAAAGCGGCCGCTGGGTGGCCGGGAGAGCGCGCCTGGGGGAACTGGCCCAGCGGGACGGAGCCAGGGCTGTCGGCGGAGCACCGGGGAGCCCGAGGGTCTGGCCAGAGAGCACCCCCTCCCATCAGGCTTAGCCGCCGGCCTGCTACGCATGCGTGGCCGCTGCGTTCGGCGCTCTGCTCCGGCCCGGCCGCCGCCCCTGCGCATGCGCGGCCCGCCCCTGCGGCAGAGCGGCGCCCCGGGCGTGACTGCCCCCTGCCGGCGGCGGGTGGAGTGGCGTCCCGGCCGGGGCCGTGGGGCGGGGAACGGAGCACGCGCCTTGGAGCGGGGAGCTGTCCGCAGGTTGTCGTGCGTCCCCTGAACCTCTGAGCCTCAGTTTCCACCTTTCTAAAATGGGAATGCTGATGCCTATCTCTCAGCACCGAGTAGGCCTACAGGGTATTCCGTAAACACCCCACACCCCTCTCTTCTGCAGATGCTCTGACCTTTGACCCTTGCCTTTCAGAAGTCGCGACCTGTGTCCTGTGCGGGCCAAGTCTTCTTCCACACCATGAACACGTCCCCGGGCACGGTGGGCAGTGACCCGGTGATCTTGGCCACTGCAGGCTATGACCACACGGTGCGGTTCTGGCAGGCCCACAGTGGGATCTGCACGCGCACAGTGCAGCATCAGGACTCTGTATCCTCCACTGGGGAGGTGGGGAGGGCGGGACTGGGAAGGACGCCTGGTCGGGGCAGGAGCGTGGGAAAAGGAAGGGGTGCCTGGGGTAGAAAGGCTGCAGCAGCCGGGCCAGATGGGGGGCCTCGAGGGCTCCGTTCATCCCCCTCCTTAACAGACCTAGCAGGTGAATGCCCTGGAGATCACGCCTGACCGCAGCATGATCGCTGCTGCAGGTAGCTGTACCCTCAGCCCGCCCCCCCATCCCTGCTGGGCCGGCCTGGGCACAGCCACCCTGCAGCTCAGCCTGTGTCCCCAGGTTACCAGCACATTCGCATGTATGACCTCAGCTCCAACAACCCCAACCCCATCATCAGCTACGACGGGGTCAACAAGAACATCGCGTCCGTGGGCTTCCATGAGGATGGCCGCTGGATGTACACGGGTGGGGAGGACTGCACGGCCCGGATCTGGGACCTCAGGTGTGAGGCAGCGGGCAGGAAGGGCCTGTTGCTGGGCGTGTGGGGGTGGGGGGCCAGGCCGGGGCTGTCTGGGGTCAGGGCCCTCCAAGCAGAGGCCCAGATGGGGTTTTCTGTGCGGGTGGTGTGCTGAAGGCAGTGACAAAAGCAGGATAGGGCAGGGGGTGAAGCCACACAAAGATAGGCCCGGCCTCAGCCTGATCCCCGAGGGAACTGTGGAGAGTGAGTGGCATCAGAGTGAGGCCCACGCAGGCCGAGGGGCTGCCCCCGGGGCGCGGGGGGAGTTTCCCTGGTGTCTACTGTGAGGCCTCTGCTATCAGCAGAGGCACGAGCATAAGTGGAAGGGGCGAGAGCGTCTGGGGGCACCAGCAGCATCCAGTAGAGTGTACGTGCTCCCCCCAAAGGTCTCGGAACCTGCAGTGTCAGCGCATCTTCCAGGTGAATGCACCCATTAATTGCGTGTGCCTGCACCCCAACCAGGTGAGGGGTGCTCCCAGGGCCGGGCACCGTGGGGCTCTGGAGGGCAGGGGACTGGCTCTCCCTCACCTCCCCTGCACCCTAGGCGGAGCTCATCGTGGGTGACCAGAGCGGCGCCATCCACATCTGGGACTTGAAAACTGACCACAACGAGCAGCTGATACCCGAGCCGGAGGTCTCCATCACGTCCGCTCACATCGACCCCGACGCCAGCTACATGGCGGCCGTCAACAGCACCGTGAGTCCCAGAGGCGCGTGCACCTGGGGGAGCCTGGCTCAGCACCCCGTCCCTGATATTCCTGATTCCCCACACGTGGCTCAGTCCCCAGATGCTCCTCAGACTCCCCGCCCCCCTCCCCGGGCCTGCTTCCTCATCCTGGGCTCCAGCTCCAAGCCAGCCAGCCAAGCCAGAAAGCGGGGTGTCGCTCCTGACGCCCCCTCTCACTACTGCCACAGCTCAGCCAGCGGGCGTCACTTCCACCTCCACAACTTCTCGAGTCTGTCGACTTCCCTGTCCTCCCCGGCTCCTCCTGGCCCCCGTTTGCCTCCGCTCCCCGCGCAGCGGCCCCTCCCTCCTCACTGAGGCTCTGCCCCCACACCTGATCCTCCCTCCCTCGGGCTGACGCCAGCGTTCCCCGCACAGACCGCGTGGCCCCCTCCTCGCCATGGCCGCGGGACACTGCCGTGTGGCCCCGCTCTCTCATCCGGCCTTGTCTTCTCCCCTTCGAGGTCCCTTACCTCTCGATGACTCGCTGGTCCGGTGGCGTCCCCGTGCCACCCTCCCGCTGTTCCGTCTGACGTGCCCCCCCTTCATGCTCCCGCGGTCTGACAGCTTTCTGCTCGAAGGCCGGGACCCGTCTCCTGCTCTCAGCCTGCCTGGGGCTCCCTGCAGCCCGGCCCAGCTGTGCCGGGCACGCGTCCCCGGCCCCCGGAGCCCAGTGTGCAGCCCTGGGTGGGACGGCAGCCCCTGGATGCCAGGGCCTCCTTTCCCAGGTGTCAGACCGAAGCCTCTGGGTGTCCCATGACTCCCCTCTAATCGCAGGGGAATTGCTACGTCTGGAACCTGACTGGGGGCATCGGTGACGAGGTGACACAGCTAATCCCCAAGACCAAGATCCCGGCGCACACCCGCTACGCCCTGCAGTGCCGCTTCAGCCCTGACTCGACGTGCGTGCGGGGCCGGTAGGGGGGGTGCGGGGGGGTGCAGGGTCGGAGTGGCTGCTGACGACCCCCCGCTGCACCCCTGCCCACCCCCAGCCTCCTGGCCACCTGCTCGGCTGACCAGACATGCAAGATCTGGAGGACGTCCAACTTCTCCCTGATGACAGAGCTCAGCATCAAGAGCAGCAACCCGGGGGAGTCCTCGCGCGGCTGGATGTGGGGCTGTGCCTTTTCGGGGGACTCGCAGTACATCGTCACTGGTGAGCCCCCCGCCCCCACCCGCGCCGGCGGGCCCCTGCCTGGGGCTGCGCCCTGAGCCCCTGCCTCCACCCTCCCTGCAGCTTCATCGGACAGCTTGGCCCGGCTCTGGTGCGTGGAGACGGGAGAGATCAAGAGAGAGTACGGCGGCCACCAGAAAGCGGTCGTCTGCTTGGCCTTCAACGACAGCGTGCTGGGCTAGCCCGGGGCCCCCGGCATCACGGGCGGCTGTGCAGGGAGCACCTACGGACTCGGTCTGCTCGGCTGTCCAGGCCAGAGTGAACCTCCACGGGCCGGCCCCTCGCAGCCGAGCCAGCCGGACCCTGCGGCCGGCTGTGACGGGCCAGGCCAACCTGCCCTGGGATTCTCTCAGCTGCCGTTGCTTCTGTGGTGTGACGAGGCCCAGAAGCCTGCCCGAGCCAGCCTTCACCTGCTTCCAAGATTCCAGATCCACAAGGCCTAGGGGGTCCCAGGCTGGTGCCCAACCCCAAGCCAATGTTCTTCCCTCGCCCTGCCCGTCTTGTGCCCCGAGGCCACAGACAACAGCGTCACGGCCAGATGAAGGGTTTATTAGCTCCCGCCGGCAGCTGCCCTCCATGACCGGTGATGGAGCCGGCCTGGGGGGCTGGCCGGGCGCGGCGCTTAGTCGGGGAGGTAATAAAAACAGACGGACACGCAGATGTTGCTGGGGAAGCAGATGTCGATGCACAGGTAGATGAGCCGCTGCCTCCGGGGTCCTGGGGGGGAGGGGCCTGCATGAGTCCCCCCTGGCTCCCCACTTCCATCTGGGTCCCACAGTGGGCCCCACAACAGCACCCCAACTCACCCTCCGCTCGGTGGGCCCAGTAAATGGGCGTCTTGCTGCAGAGATACCGCACAGAATCTCCCACCCGAGCGGGGTCCACCTCGCGGCTCCCCAGCACCGCCAGCAGCTCCTGGGTATAGTGGGTGTCCCGGCTGGGGCCGGGGGGCCCGTGGCCCTGCAGACGAGGCTCTGGTGGGCCATGGCGCAGCCTGTGGCCCAGGACGTCTGGACTGGTGCCAGCACCACCCTCCGCTCTTGTCAGCGGCCTCGGCCAAGGGAAGACAGGCCTTCTGTTCCCTGAAACCAGAGCTCCAGCCCGCCCCAGGCCTGGGCCGTACACAGGACCCTTTGTCTGTCCCCTGGCCCGGGGAGCCTGGCCGCATGGGGCTGCTTACCCTGGACGTGTTCACCAGCAGCTGCAGGGTCTCGCGATCTCGGGGCTCCATCGGGCGGAGGAAGCAGGCCGGGTGTTCCGAGGGGCGGTAACAGACGCAGCCCTGGGGAGGCAGGCGGGTGAGGCAGGGCCACCGGAGCCTCCGCAGGTGCTGAGCGCACCCCCAGCCCACTCACACTCTGCCCGTCGAACAGCACTGCCCAGCTGCGGTTGCTCTGAGCCGAGGTCACCCGGATGGTTGCCATGTTCTGGGCCGCATCCACCTGGGCAGTTTGGTTGGACCGGGGTGCCCCAGGGCTTGGGGGGGTCAGACGGAGCATCTGCAGCAGAGGCTGAGATCGGGGAGCCAGAGCTCACTAGGCAGCCCCCGACCCCCCCTCCCCCCCTCCCCCCGCCCCTCTGGTTTTCCCGCCACTGCTCTGAGCCCTGGCCCCACTGGAGAGCCGGGAGGTGCTGGCCTGCCTTTCCCCGTGCCACTGTGTGTGCCCCTGGCCGGGTCTCCAGGAGGAGCTCACCTTGGGGGGACTGTGAGCGAAGCCAAGAAGTCCTCCAGCCACGGCCCCGGCCGTGGCCAGTGCCAGCAGCAGCAGCAGCAGGCCGGGGACCCTCCAGCCCCCAGGGCAGCCCTTGGCCTGCTCCTGGGGGCGCACTGCAGTCCGTGGGACCTGGAACAGAGACCGGGGAGCAGGCTGCTCAGGAAGGTGGGGGCTGAGGTGGGCCCTGCACTCCCGTGGGCCAGGGCAGGCCCGGGTTCTCCGTCCTAGGTGAGGGCGCTGGGTGGTCGAAGGCACTCACCTGGACAGGTCCGGGGCTCTCCTCCCAGCAGCGGCCCTGCTCCATGGTGCAGCCCTGGTGACAATGCGGGAATTGTCTGCCGCCCCTTGGAGTCAGCTAGGGAAACCTTAGTACAGCCTCGATGAGCCAAACCACTGTCCTGGCCCCCTCCTCTCCTGGAGCCAGGTCGGCCCCCCCTTGCTTGGGCTGGAGGGTGCTCGTCATGGTGCCTGGCTCTCCTGACACCGGCCTGTGCAGACCGGAGAGTGTGGGGGCCTGAGAGGGTGAAGAGCGCGGCCGGCGGTCAAGGAAATCAAGTCTCATGGATTGGCACGGAGGACAGACAATCCAGGCCAGGACGACTTTAGAGAGTCTGTTTGGGGACAGACTTCATTTTCCTAGAGGCTGTTCGCCCTTTATTGCTATGTGTCTTGAGTTATTTCTGGATTCCCAGGGCTCAGACCATCAATAAACGCGTTCCGCCAATGATTAGTATGGGAGTCCACGCTGCCTCTGTACGCTGTACCCTCAGCCACTTCCCAGCCCCTCCGACGGGCCGTCCACAGCACTAGGGACGGGGAGCAGGACGGCTTCCTGGCAGCCGACGGGCACGTCCACGTGCCCCGGGATGGTCAGTCACATCAGCCAGCCCCTGCCCTCCCCTGCCCTGCCCGGGCTGGCTTCCTCTGCTCCCAGCGCACATGTCCAACTTCTCGACGCTGTGGATTTCAAGTCAGGGCTCCCACTGGCACCGGCAGGATGTGCGGGCTCCATGCCCCCTTCACCCGTGGCCCTTTCCTGCTTTTGGCTTTCCTGTGTCTCCGTCTTGCCGATTCTTCTGAAGCCGGCCCTCTGTGTCACAGGCCTGGGATGCGGTGGGATCCTGGGGGTCAGCATCCCAGCTCTGGAACGAATCCCAGAATCCCTCCTCCTTAGACAGCACCCCCCATACCCCCTTGCTAGGCAGCTGTAGCTTCTATGCAAAGGCTGCTATCAAAACAAAGGCCAAGAACGCCAGAGTCAGCGCAGTTGGAGACTTTAATATGCATTTGGGTTCACACAGTGCAACGAGGGGCAGGGGTGGGGTGCATGTGGGCTCCCGGGGTGCCGCCCGGCAGGAGAGGTGTTGCTGCTTGCCGCACCTGCTGTGTGCTCCTGGTGTGGGTGACAACGCCCTGACAGGCCTGCTCAATATCCAGACCCACCTTGAGCCGACCTCGCAGAGCCAACGTCAGCACCACCAACCTCACAGGCGCTGGCTGCCCTCGCGATGCCCCACAGCAGAGTCCACACCCCCAGACAGCCCGGGCCTGGGAAGAGCTGCGGGTTCGGGACGCCCTTTATTGCTATGAGAACTTCGAGAAGGAGGAAAGGAGTCCCACTGGGGCTGCGAGAGAAGCTCGCGGGCAGATGCCACTGGGGACAGAGTGAGGCGCCGGGAAGGAGTCTGCCAAAAGGAACAGCTTCCCAGGCCCCACCCTACGAGTGCGGCCGGACCGTCTGCTTATCAGGTCAGCAACTTTAAGGAACAGGCAGGAAAGGCCAGGGCCCTCTGCCAAGACCCCTCGGCTGGCAGGCAGACCGTGTCAGTTTTCCCGCTGGCGTCCGACAAGGAACTCCAGAGCCAAGAGAAGTGGCCTCAAGGACCACCGGCATGTAGCCCCTACCCCAACCAAGGGTATGGGAGGAAAACAGGAAGAGACTGGATGTTTTGTGAAACCATTTCCTGTTCCTGGGGACACCTTCCTCCCCCACCCAGAGGGCGCCCAGGGCGACAGTCATTCCTTGGCCAGCACACGCCTTTAGCCGTGCCGCTGGCTGCGGGGCACGCAGACTTCTTCGGAGGGATTGTCCCTACGAGACAGAGCACAGCTGTTAATTAACACACTTAAGATTCAATTCCGCCGTTTGACAAAAGTTGTTCAAAGTTTAAAAAAATACTTTTTGGTACCAACGCTACTGAGCTCTCTGCACAGCTGCCTAGAGTTCAGCAAAGGCATCCACACTCTCTTGGCCGCTCAGCTAACAATGTGCTCAGTCCAGAACAGCTAGATTTAAGTGCACATTTGAGAAAGTTGAGACTTAGCAGGACTGAGTTTACAGAACTCCGTGACCACGTAAGAGTTGTGGCAGCCTGGGGTATCTGAAACGGAACACACACTCGATTGTGACATCAGAGTGGTTTTTACGGAAGTGTGGGGTTGTGGTGGTGGTGAGATCAGCACCCCGCACCCCAAGGACAGGGAGACAGCACTTGGGAGCAGCGCGGTCCCCCACTCCCACCCTCCAGCTGAGGGGCTGGGACACCACAGCAGGCTCACCTGCAGATGACCACACCAACGGGCTCTGGGTCTGTCTGCACAAGTTTCTCACAACAATCAAGACATCAGACCGTCCTCCCCTTTGGCCTGTAAGGAGGGCCTGATGCCTGAATGAAATCTTCAATAAAACATATAACATCCCTAGACCTGCCTGGGTCCCATCAGCAGGCTGGGTAACCACCCTGAGGTTACCTGAATCTTGGACAGATGCTAAGCCTGTCCTTGTCAATGGCACCCGATGCCCAGGACCCCCACAATGCCCTCCAGGTTTAAAAGTGCATCTTCCAATAGAAGCATCTGTAAACAATATCGCCCCCCCCCATTGTTTACTTCCAAGGTTAACAACTAGTGCCTTTACTTAACTCCAAGTTTACTGTTTGAAGCCACCTAGCTGAAGCGGATACTTAAGCCCCACCTATTAATTTGGGTAAGTGGTTTTCAATTCGTTTTATTCTGGAGATTAAAGACACTAAATCTTTAACCTCGAAGGGCAGGCAAAAGGTCAGCTATGCTGTCAACATAGAAGTCAGGGACCATTTTCTTCTTAGACATGCAGTCACTTTCCTGATTACTCTTCACATCCCCTAGAGTGGAAACGCCAGTGAGGGTCAGGATGGTCTTCAGGCCACAGGTGACGCCCAGGAGGATGTCCGTGTCCAGGCGGTCTCCCACCATGACGGTGCGCTCCGGGTTGATGCCGTACTCCTGGGACACGCAGTCGAAGATGAAGCGGCTGGGCTTCCCGATGATGTCGGCCTGGCGCTGGGCGGCCATCTCCACCGCTCGGACCAGACAGCCGGTACCTGCGGGGCGAAGAGGTAGGGGAGGGAGGAGAGGGAGGCACCCGGGGTGAGAGGGCAGGAGGGGCCCGCGGCCCGCCCCCACCCCCGCGCCTCCGGGCCGCACGGACCCGCGATGAAGCGGCCGTTCTCGAGCGGGAGCCGGTTGTCCATGTTGGTGCCCACGAGCAGGCAGCCGGGCTGCTGCAGGTAGCGCACGGCCTTGGTGAGCTTCATGTAGCTGAAGTGCGGGTCGAAGCCCACCACGACGGCGCGCACGTCGGGATCGAGCGGCACGTCCAGCCAGGCGCCGGGGCTGTCGCCCAGCAGCGGCTCGGGCCCCACGCCCACGCAGGCGACGCCCACGGCCTCCAGCTCCGCGGCCAGGGCCTCGCTACCCAGCACGTAGGCCTTGGGGGCCGGCGCGCCCGCCAGGCGCTGGCGCAGGTAGAGCGCGGTGCAGTAGGCCGTGCCGAAGACCTCGGGGCCGGCGCCGGGCCCCGCCGGGCCGCCGAAGCCCAGGCGCCGCAGCTTCTCGGCGTAGGCCTCGCGGGTCTTGCTGCTGTTGTTGGTGATGAAGCCGAGGCGCTTGCCGCGGGCCCGCAGCGCCGACAGGGTCTCGGGCGCGCCGGGCACGGCCGTCTCGCCGCGCCACAGCACGCCGTCGCAGTCGAACAGCAGCGTGTCCACGTCGGCCAGCAGCGCCTGGGCCCGCTCGGCGCTCAGCCGCACGCAGCGGGCGTCGTCACCGCCGGCCTCCGCCGCCGCCATGGCCGCCGCCGCCACCGGCCGCCGCCGCCGCCGCCGCCGCCACCGGCCGCTCCTTGCAGCCGCCCGCCGCCGCGCCCGCGCCGCTCCCGGCGCGCTCATTGGCCCCGCTCCTCGCGCGCGCCGCCCATTGGACGCCGCCTGCGCCAATCCGCCCCCGCCGCCCGCGGGCTGCGGGAGCTCAGCGCCAACCGTCGCGGCCGGCGCGGGGAGGCGGGCGGCCATTGGCTGCCGGGCCCGGGGCACCCCGGTGATTGGCTGGCAGGGAGCCAACCGGCATTCGGAGTGGAGCGTTCACTGCGGAAACGCTGCGGAGCCGCCCGGAGCCGGCGCAGGACGTAAGGCTGCTGCTCATTGGCGGCCTCGGGGCGGCTCGCGCACTGGTGACGCGTGGTCAGCTTAGGTGACGGAGGCCCTTAGTGGAGAGACCCCGGGCCGGGCCGGCTGCGGATTGGCTGGCTTCTCCGCGGCCGCGCCGCTGTCCCCCGGCGGCCGGAGTCACGTCCGCACCTTTGCGTGGGCGGCGCCGGGCCGTGGCCTCCGCCCGGGACACGCTGCGGACGCGGTGCTGGCGCGTGGCCGAGTGAGGCCGCTGCTGAGGGCCAGCCCGGGGCTCCTTCCCGGCAAGCCTGGCGGTGCCGTTTGCAGCCAGCCCTGGGCAGAAACCCCCCCGGTGCCTCAGGGTGGCCGGGCGCGGGGACTGCCTTGGTGGTCACGTGGACCGGTAATTACAAGGCGGTGGGCGCGCCGTAGCGGTCCCGTGCGCAGGTAATGACAGGCGCTGGGATCGGGGTCTGCGGAGGCGCCGCTCGGCGTCAGCGACATCCTTGGGGCCCGTGGTTACCTTCTATTGAGACACACACCCGGTGGAGTGCGTAAGTCTGAAGTGTGCAGCGTGAGGGAATTGTTACATAGCCGTACGCCGGCGTAAACACGACCCAGACCGAGCCGGAGAATCGTTCCATCGCCCCAGAAAGTTGCCCGGCCGTCCCTCTCCAGGCACCAGCGACTCCCCCTCCCCCAGCCGCTTCCCTGACTCCTGTCACCGCCGAGTGAGTCAGAGTCTCCTCCGCCTGTTCCAGATGGTCTCACCAACGGGATCTAACGACGGGTCTTGCTTCTGCGGATCAACATAATGTCTGGGAAACCCATCCTGCGCACACGCGCGTGTTAACTGTCACGTGGGCCGTTTTAAGACTACACCTCTGTGTGTCTGTTTTCCGGTAGAGGGACATTGTGTTGTCTCCAGGTTGGGAGCATTGTAAATAACACTTGCATGGACGTTCAGGTTCCCACGAGGTCATTTGTGGTCGCAGGCACTCATTTCTCTTCGGTGAAGTATACTTAGCAGGAGAGTCGCAGGTTCACACAGGTGGGGGTACTCTTATTACGCTCAGTCGGGGAGGTAGCAGAGCTCTGAACCGCTCTGGTTTCCTGAAAGTCTACCCTGTGCCAGGCGATCCAGCCCCCCAGCTCCCAGGGTGTCACACCCCTGCTCTTCTCTTGGGCCCCGGGTCTCCATAAAGTCTGCTGGGACCCACCGCCCCCACCCCCAAACCCATGAGGTAAAGCCAGTGACCTTAGGGCCCTGCTTATTTACACACGGCTTGTTTCTGTTGGTGTCTGCCGGCCCCAGGAAGTCCTGGAGGACATTGGAAGGGCCATGGTCCACGAGGACAGGGCGCACAGAACATTCCTGCCTGACATACCCACTACCCACAAGCGGAGCCTTCCTCCCTGCGTCTTCCCACTTAGCTTTGGTGTGGAGCTGACTCTGGGAAGAACTGGGTTCACGGAGAGTCACTAGCTGGACAATGCAGAGCTGGGATTAAACCCAGTTGACCCGAAGCTGGAGCTGTGTCACACCTGTTCGCCTTAACATCCCCTGTGAGTTGGAGAGCCTGAGCCAGCGTAGTGGGAAGGGCGGAATGGTCTGGAACAAGAGAGGAGGTGGTTATGGACAAGGTCCTACCAGCGGCTGGAAGGGATGGTGCACTTGGTCCACTACAGGGAGGCGGGTGGGGGAGGTGAGGTCTGAGGTACCCTGTGTCTGGGTGAGAGAGGAGCACCTCACGATCATGAGATGTTCCTACACACAGTAGATGCTTACTGTATACCTGCGAGTGGTTGGCACCAGGGTTCCCCCAAGTGAGGAAGCCCTGCCTACAAGCTGAATGGGGCATAGATGGAGATGGCCCAAGAACAGACTCTATTTAATTTTAATAGCCTTAATAGCCTTGCAAGTATTTAAATTGTATTAGAAAATGCAAGCAGCAATTGAATCTGTGTTTTCACGGATGGTTTGTTTCTAATGAGCCAAGTAAAAATGGGAGTCATTGAAAAAGGATTCAAGTGGAAAAAAAAATTGGAAACAATCTAAAAATTTTTCAACATGGGATTGGTTAAATAAAGTACATCCAAAGAACGGAGATTGAGCAGTCCTCACAAAGGGGGATGGCGTTTCCGTGGCCAGAGCACTGAATGTCAGTGTGCGGCTGGAGCCCGTGCTGAGGGCTGGGTGGGGCAGGAGGAGGCCATCTGGGGAAGGGGGACTCTGGTTTTCCCATCTTCCTCCGGCCACTCTGCCTTTCAGGGACCTCAGGCCTGTCCACTGGCCTGCCTGGGCTCTGGCTGAGGCAGGACATGGCAGTCACGGGATCAGGAGACCCTTTTCTGACTCCCGGGGAGCCTGACACGACTCTGGAGCACACAGCAGGCAGGCCCTCGGTCTCCCCTGGGCCAGCTCCCCCTCCTCCTGTTCACTCACACTCAGGCTGTCCTCTCCACCTTTGAGACCCTTCTCTACTCCATTCTCCTGGGGCTTCCTCTGTCTCTCTGACACCGGCTTGCCCAGTACTCCTCAGCACAACCTGCAGTGAGGTGTCGTCCCGGTCCTCCCTTCCCAGAGCCCCTGCCACATGCCCCCACCTGTCCTTCCTCCTGCTGGTCCCTCTCAGAGCCCATCCGCCTGGGATCTCCCTGCCTCGGTGGTCCTTTCTCTGCACAGTAGTCAGAGGAATCTTTTTGAAACGCTGTCACTCCATCTGCTTAAACTCCTGCAACGGGGAGCAAGTCCCCCGCAGAAAGTAGCCTCATCCTTACCCCAGCCCCACCTCCAGTGATCTGACCTGTGCTTCACACATCCCTGCACCTGCCAGGCCAAGGGTCCTCGGGGCCCCAGCTGAGCTGCCCTGGCATAGAGACAGTCTCTGCTTGGTGTCCTTCCCAGGGCAGAGCTGCCTACGCTCTGCCTGGGCCCTTGTGTCTCTGCCTGGTCTTCTCTGGAGATCAGTCTTCCTGGAGGAGATCAGCTCTGATTCATCGGAGTCTCTGGCATCCAGCACTGGGCTGGGTCACAGAAAATAACTGAGCCAGGAGAGCACAGCCTGTGGGTTTCCGGCCCATGGCTCTGGACAGACTTCGAGTCTCCAGCCTGCCCTCGGGCAAGCATCCTATCAGTTCTGGGCCTCAGTTTCTTCATCTTCAAAATGGGGTTGACTGATACCTTAAATGAAAAAGTCCTGTACAGTCCTTAGCTTTGGAGAGCTAACTAAATACTGCTTTAGAAAGAATAAAAGGGATGTGTCTGCATGTGTTCATGGCGGCATTATTCTTAATAAGTACAAAAGGTGGGAACAACCAAATGCGGTGGAGGAATAAATTGTGGTCTATCCAGATAATGGAGTATTACTCAGCTATAAAAAGAAACGAAGTATGGTCACATGGTATGACCTAGATGAATCTGGAGAACATTATGCTGAGCAAAACAGGCCAGACGAAGGACTACATGTGTAATTCCACTTAGATGAGAATGTCCAGAAAAGGCAAATCCGTACGGACAGAAACTGGCTTTCAGAGGCCGAGAGTGGGGGAGAAGAGGAGTTACTGCTAAGGGCACAGGTTTCCTTTCCTTTGCGGACAAGGTTCCGGAACTCGATGTTGGTAACGCTCCCGCAACACTGTGAATGCGCTAAATGTCACCAGTGGTAAGTCTCATGGGTAGTTTTTACCATTTAAAATAAATGCATTAGTGTAAAAGGGTTAGCGAAGCTCGCTGAGAGCCAACTCCAATTGGAGTTCTTCCTTGGGACGCGACGACCAGCAAGGGACGTTCGGACCCGAGGCGGTGGGGCCGCGGCGGTGAGCACCACACTACTTGTCGGAGCCGGGGCAGTGTCCGGCGGGCCGCCCGCCTGCCTCGACCACCCCTGCGGGTGCCGGGCCTGACGGCGCTCGAGAGCCCCGCCCTCAGCTCCTCTCGCGTGGCCACGACCCTACCGCACCAAGCCCCGCCCCGAGGGCCCGCCTCTGACCCCGCCCCTCCGCCTGTCAGCCCGCTCCACTGTAACCACGCCCCCGAGCAGCCCCGCCCCGTGCCTTCTCTCCGGGAGTCTGGCGTCGCCTCTGCGGTTCCAGGCTCCTCCTCCCAGACCCCGCCCCGCCAGCTGTCTGTCAAACCCACCTGGCTCCGCCCCGTCGCCCTCCTCTCGTCGTTCTCTCTCGCTCTCCTCAGCGCGGCCCGTTGTTATGACGACACGGTCGTAAATCCGCCATCTTCCTGCGGCGCGTTGCGACATGGAGGGCGCGATGGCAGTGCGGGTGACGGCCGCGCATACGGCAGAAGCCCGGGCCGAAGCCGGGCGGGAGGCGGGCGAGGGCGGGGTCGCGGCGGCGGCGGCGGCGGCGGCGGCTTTGGCCCCTGGCGGCTTCCTAGGCCTCCCGGCGCCCTTTAGCGAGGAAGGTAACAGGGCCTGACGGGGCCTGATGGGGTTAGGCGCCGCCGGGGTGGGGACGGCTCAGTCCTGGCTGGAGGAGGCCCCGATGGCCTAGAGCTGCGGACGCGACAGACCGTCCCCGACCCCAGTTCTTTGCGGATCTCCTGGGTCTCCAAAGGGGTCCTGCGTAGCCCTGCACGAGCCCCCCGGGCTTCCTCAGACCCTCGGGCCTCTCCTGCGGGGCGCTCATCTCCCCGTGGGCCTCGGTGCCCACTCACGGATACCCGCAGGTGGCCAAGCCTCTGGGGCTGTCTGTGTAGACCTCTGCCATCGCCTCCACGGCCAGCTTTGGCCCCCAGGCCCGTCGGTCTGGGCACGGCCCCGCTCTCCTCTGGGCCCTCTCCCACTGCACCTGACGAGCCCCTGGAGCGCTGGCCAGGGTGGGACTGGAGGCTGCAGGGGGCGGGGCTCCGGGGCTCCCGGGCTCCCGGCTGGCGCTTGGGGCGGCTGCAGAGCCCAGGGGTGCGGAGCCGGTGCTCTGCAGCCAGCCTGCGAGCTCCCTCCCAGACCTGCCACTTTCTGGCTAGTTGATCCTGGTCAGGTGAGCCTCCCCTTCCTCTTACAAAATGGGGAGGGGGCTGCTGCTGCTAATAACGTATTAAGCACTTACCCCCACTCGGGGCTTTCATCCCAAAACCAACTCTGGAGGCTCTTGTTGTTGTGGTGGTTATTCCCATTTCGTGGATGAGGGAAATGGAGGTCCAGGGATGTCGGGGTGACCAGGTCACGCAGCTAGTAAGTAGGAAGGACTGGACTGTGGCTTCTCATTAGGTTCCCTAACTTCTGAGCTGTGCTGCCTCCCAGGACTGTGGTGACAAGGAAGATCAGAGCATGTGGGGACCCGCTGAGAGCGGTGCCTCATGCACACAGGGCTGGCGCACAGGTGCCCTGATAGCTTTTCAGACAGAAGGAGGGTCTCTATCCTCAGCTCTCCAGGTTGGCCCGAGAGGAGGGGGCTGGCTGGTGATATTGGGGTGGTGGTGTCTGTCTCCATAGAACTCACTTTCTCAGGATGTTGTTTTCCTTGCTTTCCTCCTTCCTCTTATTCTGGCTGGGGATGGGCAGGACCATTAGGGCCAGTGCAGACCTGGAGAGGGATCTCTTTTGAGGTTGCCGAGCCCTGCTGGGCACACCCCGGCCCTGTCCATGTATGGGCGGGGCCTGGCCCCTCCTGCGGTGGGTGACCCTTCATCGGCAGCACTGACTCACACTTGGCCAGCAAGGTGGGATGGTTAAGAGGGTGATGGGCACCTCGGTGCTCGGCTCGTGACTGTGAGCCATCTGGAAGGGACTGTGGTCTTCTGTGAGCCACTCACAGCTGTGGTTAGGCTTTCATTTGCTCGTTAATTCAGAAGATGTTGACTGAGCTCCTTCTCTGTGTCAGCCCTGGGTTTGACCTTGATGTGGGACCGCATTTGAGGTGGTGGGAACTGGCGGCCTTTTATGGAAGCACCAGGGACATCCCCCTCATCCCACTGCAAATGGCAGTTCATCTGGAGTAGACCCTCAGGTTCGGCCTCTGGTCCGAAAACTTGGCAGCTGGGTGGCTTTGAACCTCAAGTCATTTTTCTGGAATGAGAATAGTCATATTTATTTCCCCAGAGTGCTGGCTGGACTTGGTGACATCCCAGCGAGGTCACCCGGCACCCAACAGGGACTCAGTGAGTGGGACCTGGGGCAGCCAGCCCCCTAGGTGGTCAGGGGCTCAGGCGCGATGTTCCCGGGGGTGGAGCCCCTCTGGGAAGTTCCACCCTGAGTGTCTTCAGGAGAACAAGGACCTTTTCAGAAGCAGGAGCAAGTCAGTGAGGAAAGAGGGTTCTGGGGTCGGGTGTCCTGCCTCTTGTGTGTTTGCTGAGGGCTGGCCTCTCAGCCAGAGCCCTGTGGGCATCAGCGCACTGATCCCCGCTGCACCGTACCCGCACCGGGTGGGCCCATTTTACCAACGAGCGGATGGACCTGGACGCGGTCACCGAGGTGCCGAAGGGCACACGGATAGCCCAGTGGTCTTAATCCCTGCTCCTCCACCGTCCCCGGACTGGCGCGGGCGAATTCCTTCACCTCCTAGCTGCCCCTGGGGCCCTGTCCCCTCATCTCTGAAGTGGGGGTTTGGGACATACAACCTCAGCGGATCTCCGCAGCCCACCTGTACGTTCAGGGCCCCTGCCTGCTGGGTGCTGCCCTCGCTGGGGCGGGGCTGCTGCTGCAGACCTCCGGAGGCAGCTCTCCTGCTGATGGCGCCCCGGCCTGGAGGCCTCGCGAGCCCCCATGACCACAGGCTTGTTGCAGATGAGGACGACGTGCACAGATGTGGCCGCTGCCAGGTGGAGTTCACTGCCTTGGAAGACTTTGTTCAGCACAAGCTCCAGAAGGTGTGCCAGCGGGCCACCCAGGAGGCCCC
>CM053621.1:1154199-1172192 GCA_028646535.1 Procyon lotor | reverse complement strand
GGGAATAGTGAGAGGAGCACGTGGCAGTGGGAGTCGCTGGCCCAGCCGCCTGTGCTAGAACAGCCGCGCCCGGGGAACGAGGTCCGCTGAGCACTAGGGACAGGCCCGCTTCCGATGATGCCAGGAGGCCCTCCAGGGAATCTTAGCAGGAGCTCAGAAACACATGAACGTGACTAAGGTATCCTCAGTCACCCAACAACCAGGGGAGTCCCCAGGGACAACTACGAGGGTGTACACTCCCATTTGACCCCTGGGCCCAGGAAAGCCAACAAGTCTGTAAACACCTTCGTGGCTTAGGCCACCCCAGACGTGCAGGAAAAGCTTGAGAAGCTGGTGGGTTTTGTCGGGATGGATGAGTATCACCCAGCTGATGGGGGTTGCCGGTAAGGTCTATATGAACAGAGAGATCACAGCCAAAAGGGAAGCGGAAAAGAAAGCCTCCTCACCACCATCCTAAGGGGAAAGGATGATCGTGTCCCGGTCAGCCTGCCATTAACACTCCATAGCGACAACGGGCCCACGTTTGGAGCAGTCATCGTACAGGTCTTGACCAAATCTCACCATCATGTGGAGACCACACTGCCCGCGGGCCCCAAAGCTCAGGGGAAGTAAAGCAAATGACTCGCACCCTCAAGGGAACCTCAGCCAAGTTTTGTTAGAAGACTAATCTCCCACGGCCGGATCTGCCACCCCGAGTTCTCCGTGCTCGCTGCACAACTGGGGCGCTAGGTGTTTCCCTGCTCCCCCCTTTCCGGTTAGTATATGGACGGCCTCCCCGTGCCCGGGGGCCTTCCAGAAAACATACCAGGTTGGAGGTAAAGGAGCAGCTTCAGTCTCCCGGGGGCTGACGGGACCCACCCTTAATGAACTACAAAGATCCACCATTGAGAGGGCCCCGTCTGCTTAGGGTCCCAGGTGCAGTCCTTCCAGACAGGGGACTTGGTTTGGGTCAAAGATTGGAAGAAAGACCCCCTCCAACCGCGGTGGACAGGACCCCACACTGTTGTTCTAAGCACCTCTGCTGTCCTCAAAGTCTGAGGTGTCACCCCATGGGTCCACTACTCCAGAGGGAAGAAAGCTCATCATTTGGATGAGGAGTTGAGCCAGTGGAAAGTCCAGCCAGACCCTGCAGACCCACTCTGGCTTCGCCTTCGGCGGGTCCCCAGCAACTGGTGGACATCTGTTCACCGTGGTCCCTAGCTCTCGGTGGCGTCCTATCCCTCCTCTTCAGAGTCGGACTCTACACCGGTCCCCCTTCTGATTAGATTCCCCCCCAGAGACTTGCCATTGTTGCTAGTTGGGTCATCCTAGAATGCATTGCTACATTTACCTGCTTACAGGCTTCCTCACCTTCCTCCCCCCTGCCCCTGGGGAACCTTTGTGTTTCTGCATCTAGTCAGACTGATGGGGCACTGGCTTCAGTCCTCACGGCTACATGCCTGCCACACATCACCAACAAAATAAGGCCACCGTCTGCATAGATAACAAGAAAATATTGGACGCATTACTAGCATAACTAGCAGCCAACAGGACTGTAAAATTAGAGGTGACAAGGGTGCCACAGTTTGCTGGACCTATCTAACCCACTATGGGATGTCAGATGGGGGAGGAGCTCGGGATCGGGCAGGAAGAAAGGAAGACAAGGCAAAACGGACCTTAAAGGCACTCTCCTCTCCGTCCTCCGCCTCACCAGTGTTGGCCCATGCATCCTCGATACCCTCCAAGTTCATAGAAAATACTCTCACCAGGCGGGCCGCTGCAAACCCAGAGTAGCCGGAGATGATGCCCTCTGAACTAAGCGTTTAAAGGGGCGTGAAAGGAGGGTATGATAAGGAAAACCTGTGTTCTGAGGTGGCCGGCCAGGCCAGCAGGGGAATCCCAGTCCCTGCCCCAGTGCCCTTCCAGGTTCTTCCTCCTGCCTCGCTTGCCACACCCGCCAAAGTGCCGCATATACGGAAGCAGAAATGTACGAATGAGTCCCCTTGCGTGTGCTCGGGGCTCAGACCTTTGGAGACCACTCTCCTCCGAGCCCGCTGGTGTGTCAAGTAGCCCTTCTGTTCTCCAAGATCTCCAAGTGCCACTTGGTTCTTCCATCGGGCCATCCAGTCCGGGTTCCGCAACGCAGCGCCGGCTCGTCCCCCGGCAGACTTGGGGACGGGGCCGAGGGACATGGATGGTCATACCGTGACTTCCCCACCGTTGGAACTGCCTTCTCCGTATTTCCCTATAAGGCCAAAAATACTGGGGCTTTTTTGGCCTGTGCTTTGGGTAGGTCAGGAACTCTCACCAGGCCGTGGAGCTGTGTTTTCTATTCCGTTGGGTCTGGGCGGGGTGGGGGGTGGACATGAACCACCTCGGCTCCCCCAGGCTCCCTAGACACCATTGGGGTTCCAAGCAACCTAGTTGTGGCCGGGGGTGCCACTCTGAGTGTTGAAGACGGTCTGTACTTTGCTGAGAGGGTCTAAAGGGGGATTTCTTTGAGCAGAAGAGAGAGGCACTCCAGAAAACACAACTTTATTCACTAGGACTGAAAACAAAGGTTCTTAATAGGTTTTTAATCTAAAGACCGACTTGGAAGATTTGAGTACGACGTGGAACGCACTACCGCCCTCCTGGCTTGACCTCACCAAGCACAGGCCTTGGTGGGGCTGGCAGTTCTAGTTTCCCTGACGTTTCTGTGATTTCCCACATGCTGTTCGTCTATTACAGAGCCCCAACCTTGGCATCCGCCAAGGTAGCACGAAAGAAGGACCCTGTTGATGTTGGAACCAGAGTCTCCTAGAGTGAGCTGGGAGCAGATGGCTCTGGTCCTTGGGGCACAAATGCAGGGTATGCTTTGCGGTGAAGCCCTCGGGCCCAGGCATGGGCAGGAGTCCTGCCTTTCCCTGCCTGGGCAGCGGGAGCAGCCAAAGACCTGGCTTTCTCTAGGGGTTAGGCACTGGGGCCCAGCCTCGAGGCCAGGCATGTCCAGGAGGGGGCAGCAGAGGGCCCTGCACTGCTGCCCGCTCCTGCACGCAAGACCCTTGCTTCTCTGGCAAGGCCCCCTGGAAGCAGCAGGGGAAGTGGGGGTGCAGACCCACTGGCTCCTTGAAGCCTCTTGGGCCTGAGGCTCTGGGAAGGCAAGGCTCCGTCTGGGAGTCCCAGGAACAGACATCCGGGGAGTGAGTACGCGATGACTGAATCCGGGGTGGGGGGCCCTGTGGAGCCTCCATCCAGCCTTGCAGGGCCCTCCCAGGCTCAGGGTGTGCAGCAGGATGCACCCCGGCCCTCCCTCTTGATATAGTCGTGCAGCCGGAACCGGGGTTCACTAGGAACCTTCATGGAGCGCTGCTTCAACTCCCTGTGGGGCGGGGGGACCATGGAACAGAGTGCTTGTACCCTAGCAAGAAGACTCAGACTCCATGTCTGGAGGGGGTCATCCTGGCGACCGCCAGGACTTACTTTGCAACAGCTGTGAAGGCCAAGTCCACGTTGAGCCCCGTCTTGGCGCTGGTCTCCATGAAGGGTAGCCCAAACTCCTGCAAGCAGCTGCTGCCAGCCAGGTGGCAGCCTGGTGGGGACAGCCCGAGCCCCCGAACCCCAGGGGCACCCCTGGCCACCCACTCTACCCTGGCTCACCTTGGCCAGCTTCTCCCCATCCTCCCTCTTGACTGCACGCTCCTGGGCAGAGTCCACCTGGCACGGGGGTCTTGGTGAGCGCTGGCCCCCGGCTTGCCCACCCCCTCACCCCCCTGCAGAGCCAGGGTGGAGGGGGGCGGGCCGCGGTGCTCACCTTGTTCCCCAGCAGCATAAGCACCACATCGTGCTGGGCATACTCCTGGATCTCGGTCAGCCAGGCCTGGGGGTTGGGGGGGAGGCTGGGATGGACGAGCCTGGAGGCTGGCGTCCCGTGCACCCCTTGCCCCACAGAGGGCCTACTGGGCTCTGGCCAACAGGAGGGGCCCAGAAATAGTGGTCTCGGTGCCAGGCTGAGGCTTCGCTGACAAATACTTTATCCAAGGTGTTGGACTGACCAGAAGGTCAGTCCCCCTGACTGGTCCCCCAGAAGGTCCCCCTGTTCAACTCTCAGGCACCCCGAGGCGCCAGAGGGGCCGCCCTTCCCTGCTGTCAGGAGGGTCCGCGGCCCTCTGGACCCTGACGCCGACTCGGCCTGTTCCCTGCCCCCGACCCCCGCCCGGGAGGAAAGCACTGACCTGGATACTGTCGAAGGAGGCCTTGTTGGTGACATCATAGAGCAGCAGCAGTGCTGGGGGCAGAAGGCCAGTGAGGACACCTCCAGGGCCCACAGCATCTTCCTGTCACCACACCCTCGGGCATCGCAGCCTCCGCACTGCCTGCCACACGCGCTCCCCGGGCACCTTCCTCTGAGCAGAAGCCAGGGAGCAGGCCGCCCACGGAGCACAGCCTCCCATTTCCCGGGGCTGGCACCCCTGCCCACAAGCTCACCGTGGGCGTCGCGGTAGTAGGCGTGGGTGACACTGCGGAACCGCTCCTGGCCTGCTGTGTCCCAGATCTGCAGCGACAGGCACGGCCCGGGAGTCAGGGCTGCCATCCCTGCTCCTCACACCCCCGCCTCCCAACCCCCCCCACCCCCCGCCTCTCACCTGCAGCTTCACCTTCATGCCATCCACATCCAGAACTTTGTTCTGAAAGACAACCAGCCAGCAGCCGGCAACTAGAGACAATGCTGCCCCCTGGTGGGCGGGTTCCCGGGGGTGCAGTGGGGGGGGCAGCAGTGCCAGGCCAGGACTGAGCCTGAGACTGAGCGGCCCCTGGCATGTCCCTGAGCCCACGCTTATCCTGTCTGCCCCTCAGCTGGCTGGGTTCTGTCCCGGATGCCCACTTCCTGGTTCTCCTCGTCTGACCACCTCGCCTCCCGGTACCTGCAGGTAAACTTGCGCCTCGAACCCACGTCCTGGGATCCACCCAGCTCTCCCCGCCCCCATGCCTAGGGATTCCTGGGTCCCTCTCCCACGAGATGGCCCTCCTCGTGGACTTGGAGGGGGTGGCCCTCCACGGCCGGCCATGTCCCGTCCTGGGCCACGTGTGTTCTTTGGGAGGCCTGGCACACGGTCCCTCGGCTCCACTGCCCTCAAAGTCCCTTTACCACCACCCAGCTCAGTCCTGCTGCTCCGGCGCTGCCCGCTCCTCCCTGCCTTCCCCCAGCACCTCCGGCCCGGCCCTGCCGCCTCGCCTTCCCCTGGCGCCTAGCCCTAGTCAGCGTCCCCGCACCTCCTTGCCAGCTCAGGCTCACCACGCACATCTGTCCCCAGCCCCTCTGACAGGCCATCGACTGCTCACAGCTCTGCACGTGATGCTGCTTCTGCTCAGAGAGCCACCTGCACGACTTCAGTGAAGTCATCCTGGCATAACCCCAGGCCCATTACTAACGTTCTGTGCCTCAGTCTCCCCATCCACAAATGGGGATAACCAGGGTGCCCGTCACATGGCTGCTTCAGTGGCTTTCTGAGCTACTATGGGCAAAGCACAGAACGCTGTCTCTGGCCAGGAGCAAGAGCTGAATGTTTGCTCTAGTTTAAGAGCCTGCCTTCCTGCTGGGGTGACAGCTCCCCGAGGAGGGGACCCAGTACAGTAACCACAGCGCCTGGAATTCGGCCTGGTACACAGTGGGTGCTCACTGAGTGTTTGCTGGCTGGCAATGTTCCCCCGGCAGCCCTCCCAGCTCGGGACTAGTGGCAGGGAGTGGCCTGGCCCCACGGTTCCCATCTGCTGGGTAGGGCTGGGGCCCCTGGTAGCCTCGGGCCCTGGCAGCTGGGACCACACCGCCTCCCTCTTCCCCAAGCTCCTGCTGTCAGGGTGCTTCTGGGTCGCCCAGGAACCAGTGGCACAGCCATCTGCCAGGCTGAGAGGAGGCTGGGGAGGATACCCCGCCTTTACTGCCACCCTTGAACTGGGGTGTGAACTGAGCGGCCTCACCTCCCTCACCACCTGCCCCAGAGCCAAGAGGGAGGTGAGAAGGGGGAAGGTGGGGCCCAAATAGGCCAAGGACCACCTGTCCAGGGCCTACACTGTCCCTTTCTGGCACCTGAACCCTTGCTTCATCTCAGAAGACTTGAGGGGACCCTCACCCCCAAGCGGGGTAACTAACAGCTCCCCAGGCTGGAGGGAGCCCCCTTTCCCGTTCCCAGAATGGGCCTCCCTCCCAGCCTCCCGCCAACTGGGTCTAATTAAAGGGTGAGAAAAATGCAGATTTGGGATCTGTCTAGAACACGCCAGCACCTTGGCAAGGCACTCAGACTTTAGACTGGTGGGTAGAGGTGGGGGCTCGGCTGCTGTGGCCCTTGTCATTCCCTGCTGGCCCCACAGGCTGTGTGGGGAGCCCTGAAATCCAAGGGCACTCCCCCACCCCAAAACCCCAGGGACACAGCCCTCCTGCTGGGGGCAGTGTGGGAGGGGGCTCTGGCAGGGGGCAGTAGCCAGGTGGGAGCATTTCCTGTGAGCCTCCTTGCCCAAGGGCAGGGACCCCCTCCCAACTCCTGGAGGGGGTGTGTGCCCCACGGCCACTTCTCTCTTCGGTCCTTGGCAGGCTGCCTGGCACCTGTGTACAGTGGGGCAGTGACGTTAGCCTCCCAAGGGACCATGGGCCTGGAGTTCCGTCTGACGGCCACCCCCTGGGGCACCGGGCCCACCCACCCTGAGGCACAGAATACAGCCCCAGACTCAGGGGTGCCACCCCCTGCTTCAGTCACATGCCGCCATCACCCGTCTCCGGGATCCTTAGGGTGTCAGGAGATGGGGCATTTTGGTGATTAAGGCATCCCGCCTCAACCACCTTGACCTTGAGCACCGGGTCGTTGTCCAGACAGGACGTGTCCCAGGGCTGAGGGAGAGCCTGCTGCCCAGGGGTGTTGTGAGAACTTAGCTGGTGCCGGGGTGTCCAGGGCATGGCTGGGTCAGCTCAGTGCCGAGGACGGTGGCCTCCACTCTCACCCGGAAGTCGATGCCAACAGTGGAGATGAAGGTCCCTGCCAGGAATGCCCCATCCTTGAAGCGCACGAGCAAGCAGGTCTTCCCCACACCTGAATCCCCCACCAGCATGACCTGGGGCAAACAGGAGGGTCCGAGGTGTTAGGGCCACGGGACCGAGGTGCTGGCCCACCTTTCTGTGAGCTGGCCTGGTCAGGAGTGGACAGACTGTCCCAGGCCTGCAGGTTGAGCAAGACCCGGGGGAGACAGGGTGGCTATGGTCCCGGCCTCCACCTCCGGAAGGTTGGGTCCCCTTTCACTTGAACAGTGGCCCATCAGTGGGGAGTGGGGGCAGCTGTTTCCATCCAGGGCCCTTCCTAACCCCACCGCCATACCCTGGACACCATGGTTGATCTGGAAGGGGAGCATTTGGGGCTTGGTAGGGAGTGGAGTCTGGCGGTTGGTGGCTGGAGCCCTTTGGAGAGCCCTGTGGGGGTCCCTGTGCCAGGGGGCTTCTTCTAATCCCCTAAGATTCTGGAGGAGTTTGCCACATGAGAGCAGATCTTGGCCCCAACGAGCAGATCTTGGCCCCGACGAGGACCTCAGGTCTGGGGACTGAGATAGGGCACTCAGGCCTCCCCCTTGCCCACCCATCCCCCAGCCTGCTGTCAGAGGCTCCAAAACCCTGAAGACAGTCGGGACAACCCCTCCACTGGCTTCTGCTTAGGCCTGAAAGAGGCCCCAGTGTTCCCCACCCAACTGGCAAACCTCTTCTTAGTCTCCCCCTTCCCCCCAAAAAGAAGAGACCCACAGACCCTGGGGGTGAGAGAAGGCAGCATATGGGAAATGGTGAGACTGGGGCCCAGGTGGGTGCGGGGCCATTAGGGAGCAGGGAGGGAGCACCTGCCAGGTTCGGGACCTCTTTTTTTTTTTTTTAGTTCGGGACCTCTTGTCGGACCCTGCCAACTGGGCCGTTAGGGGGCAGGCCCTGCCAGCTGTTGGGTGTCTCAAATCCGGGTCTGACAGCTGTGTGTGTATGCGACGCGCGGTGGCAGCCGTGCCAGCTGCAGGGTGCGCTCGAGCGGGTTCCCCGCCCAGGGTCCGCGGGGCCCTCCGTCCCCTCCCCGACCCCTCCCCGCTCGGCTCAGGCCGAGCGCCACCTGCTGCGCTCACATGGGGTGGGGGCTGGCTCACCTTGAAGGCGACGTCGTAGAAGTCGCCGCCGCCAAGCGAGGGCCGCCCAGGCTGCGGGGGCCCGTTGGGCCGCGCCTGGGGGCCAGGGCGCGCGGTCCCGGGGCGCGCCTGCCGGGACCCGTTGGCGGCGGGCAGCGCGGAGGCAGCGGGCGCGCTGGCCCCCTTGTTCTTAGGGGTCTTCTTCCTGGACATGGCGGGCGGGCGCTCAGGGAGCTCCCGCTGCAGCCGCCGCGCCCCGGGCCGCCCTGCTCCCCGCGCTCGCGGAGCGCGACGCGGACCTGACCCGGTCCCGCAGCAGCGGCGGCCGCGGCATCCCGGGCACCCCGCTCCCCGCCGCCCCGCCCCCGCGCCCCACAGCCCGCAGCCACTCAGGCCCGGCCTCCCGCCGCCGCCGCCAATGGCCGCGTTGGGGCGGGGCATGCAAATGAGCCGGGCCCCGGGGGCGGGGTCACGGGGCCGCCGCACTGCCCTAGGTGCGCGGGCTGGAGCGCCTCTGCCAGGTGAGGGCAGTTCCTACCCCGCCCCCGGGCCCTGCGACCCCGCTCCGTGGCCACCTCGGTGGGGCGCTGGGCCTGTTGCTTCCCCGCGCTCTGTACACGACCCCTGCCTCACGAGATGGCCTCTGGGCCTGGGACCGGGTGGGTGGGGGAGAGTGCCCTGAGACGGAGGCGCTGAGGCAGTGGGACTGCGTGCGGTGGACAACCTGGGTTTCTGTCCCTTCTCAGCCAGAGATGCCACCTGGCCGTCTGTGTCCCCGCTCCTCCCCTTGGGGCAGGCAAACGAACCCCGGGCACTCGGAGCACTCCCGGCTTAGCTGACAGCTGGTTATGGGCAGCAGGACAGGAGTGGACAAGCCAGCTCTTGAGAGTGGCAGGGTGCTCTCCCCTGCAGATTCTACCCGCTGGGCTGAAGCCCCAGGATCCTTGGGTAAAGGGAAATCTGAGTTACAGGAGCAGCAAGCGCTCTGAGTGGCCCTTAAGCGGGGGCTCTGCCCCCAGGGGTCTGGGGGGAGAACGAGGTGGGAGGCCCCTCCCCCTAGGAGGTGGCTAGTCCCTTGGCCTTCTGGTGCCAGGTTCTGGCCCCAGGGAGGCCCAGTGCTGACTGTCCCAACCCCATGCTGGTCGCTGGCAGACCAGTCTCCAGAGCCTGACACCTCCCCCTGGACTGTCTGTCTCCACCCAGGACTCTCTGGGTTTTGAGACTAAGGCTGAGATGATCATGGGACCCCGGGGGTGGTGAGCCAAGATGGGGCTTGGGAGCAGTGAGTGTAGGCAGAAAGGCAGTGGTTCCGGGATCAACCTCTGCTCCGTACTCCTGTGGCAGCTGGAGGGATGGCCTGGCCGTCCCCCAGGACCTGACAGCTGTCACCTAGGCCCTAGCCCCTTCAGAGGCCTGAGCCCTCTCGGCTCCCGGTTCCCAGAGCCCAAATAATGCTAACAGACAGAAGCTGCCTCTAGCACACGTGTCTGGGAGAACAGGGCCGGAGGATTCCCCAGGAGGGTCTGGCGGGCCCCTGCATGGGAGAGGCTGTAGGACGCTGCCTTTTATCGAGTGTCACTGCGTGTCAGGCACAAGTCATCCTCGAAACTACCCTGTGAGCTGGGTGGTGCCAGGATCCCCAGTGATCCGCTGGGAAAAGGGAGGCCCAGAGAGGGGAAGGGAGCTGTCCGACGTCACCAGGCTGGAAAGTGACAGAGCCAGGATTCGTCCCTGGGAACTCTGACTCCAGGGAACATAAACTAGCCCCTGATGTTGTTGGCCCGGGGGTCCTCGGGAGACTCGACCCTCAAGGCCTTGTCAGAGCTGGGGGGCAAACCCGAGGAAGCCCCCTGAGGGCTCCCGGCCTCCTTTCTTGTCTCACTGCTCAAGACCCCCACTTCTTCCAGGCCAATGCCCAGATGGTGTGAATTGAAGGGCTTGAGGTGAGGGTGTTGAGTTCCCACTGCTGGGGCCCTGGGGCCTTCAGGTGTCCCACGCTCCAAGGGGCCAATTTCAGGGGGGCTGGCCTAGGCTCTCAGCCCATGCCCACTGACCCCGGGGCCCAGGCAAGGGGCTCCCTGTCTCCTCCTGTCAGCTGTTGCCCAAGGGAAACCAGAAAGGAGTTTGGGTGCCCTAGGGGTGAGGGCTTTAGGTAAGGCAGGTGAGTCGAGGGTGAGGGCTAGCGCTAATGGGGTAACCAGGAAGTGAGAGTGGGGAGCCAGGAGGGGAGGAAAGCTGGGAGCAGCAGAAGAGAAATACTTGACCTTGAAACCTTTAAAATTAGAACATATGTAAAGACCCAGGTCTGATTTCTTTCAAAAGGAGTTCTAGGTCCCCGGATCATGCATTCTTCTTGCCTCTCTTGCCTTCCAGCCGTCCTCCTAATCTTTGATCATTATGTCCCTTGGTTCCTCCATTTGCCATCTGTCTCACTCTCTGGAATGTAAGTTCTCTGGGTACAGGAAGCAGCTTGTCTTGGTCACTGCCATATCCCTGGCAGCTGGCTGCAGGCCTCGATAAACTTATTAAATTGGTGAAAGAAATATGAGTTAGAAATGGGCCCCACTTCAGGACATTGTCTCTGCTAACAAGGATAAGGCAGCCTGTGTCGCAATGTGCAATGAGGCAAGGCTAGAATAATCAAGTAGCTAGAGCAGGGCTTTGTGGGGGAGGGGCATTTGCGCCGGGCTTTGCGGGTTGAATAGGAGTCCAACAGGAGAGGAGACAGAGAGACTTGCTGGGTAGGGGAATGAATACATGTGAGCTCAGAGTGCCAGTAGGTGGCCATTTGGAGCAGAAGAGGCCAAAGTGTGGTCTACTGGCTTGGAGGAGATCCATTGGGTAACACAGGAGGTGGCTAGATTCTAAAGTGAACTTGAATGTTTAGCCTAGGGGCTTGGAAACTGTTCAGTGAGAAGTAGGGAGCCATGCATGGTTCCTGAGCAAAGCTGCAGAGGACACTGCTACAGACATACGGGGGTGAAGAGGAGGGGGAGCACGGTGCAGCCTGTAGACAGGGAGATGAGTCGGAGGGGTTGCCAGTAACCAGGGGGGAGGGAGTAGGGACAGAGGAGACCTCCCAGAAATACAGAAACTGCAGGCCTGGCGGTGAGGCAAGAAGAGAGCCCCTGGGGCAGAGACAGTGGAGTGCTGAGGCACATTCCAGACGCAAGTTCTTTGGTGCCCCTCCCCATCAGGCAGGAAGACCTCTGTCCCCTGCCTCTGGGTCTGGGGTTGCTTTGGCCAATACACAGGGCAGAAGTGACCCTGTGTCCATTTCCGGACCCAGTCCCTACAGGCGGGGGCAGCCCCTATTTCCTGTCTCCTGGAACACTCGTTCTCAGAACCTGGTGGCCACACTGTGAGACGGCCCAAGCAGCCCTGTGAAGAATCCCATGGGGAGGGGTGCCTGGGTGGCTCAGTCGTTAAGCATCTGCCTTCGGCTCAGGTCATGATCCCGGGGTCCTGGGATCGAGCCCCGCATCGGGCTCTCTGCGCAGCAGGGAACCTGCTTCTCCTGCTACCATTCCCTCTGCTTGTGTTCCCTCTCTCTCTGTGTTTCTCTCTGTCAAATAAATAAAATCTTTAAAAAAAATAAATAAAAGAATCCCATGGGGAGAGGAACCCACTTGCCACCCAGGAAGTCATCTGGCGATGGGCGCTCTGGTGCTGGTGGGTTCCATGCAGACCAGAAATAGCTGTCCCCCCGAGCCTGGCCCAAACTGCAGATTCATGAGCTTTGGGGGGATTTTTTTTGTTTACACAGCAGTAGATAACTAGACCAGACTGCCCGCAAGGGGGAGGAAATGGGCCAGTTTGGTGGGAAAGTTGGGGAGCGTGGCCTTGGCTGGACCTGGGATGCCCAGATTGTCTGGCTGAGCGAGAGTGCAGTGTGGGGGAGGGATCCCGGTCACCCTCAGCCCTCTGGCATAGGGCTGGCTCCACTGGACAGACAGAGGTCTGCACGGCCGAGTCTTGGCAGAGAGCTGGAGCAAGCCCACATCTGTTCCCGCCTCACTCTGGATCCTACCCCCAGCGCCCTCTGGTGGCCCCCGTTCCAGGTGCCTTCACAGGCCTGGGGCCCCCAGCTCTTGCACGCTGCCATCTGACTTGCCCTTTTGTGGGGGTCTGGCCCCTTGGGCCTGGAGGCCCCATACACGACAGCCCTCTAGGAGCTGTCTCCGGAGTGCCCTCCTTCTGGTGGGACAAGTCAGGCAGGCTCGGGCAGGGTTGAGCATCCTGACCTGCCCGGCACTGCTCCGAGCCCCCTCCCCCAGGCCGGTAGCCTTCCCTGGCTCCTCCCACCCCCATTCTTGCCCCACCCACGTGGACACGAACATCCTCTCTCTGGTGGTTCTTCGGGGGACTGCCCGGCCTCAGCCCCAGCCTCTGGGCCTCCCGCCTCCACGGAGCACTGAATGCCGAGGTCCGTGACTGAGCAGGACGGGGCTGGGCTGGACTTCAGGGGTCTGTTCGGAAGGGGAGTCAGTCCTAGGGAAGTCAGCTAGCTGCCTGCGATCTCGAGACGGACCCTGGCCGGGAATGGTGCCCGCGGGCAGAAGCCCCAGCCGGACCCCTGGCGTGCTGTGGGGCTCCGGGAACGTGGTGTGTCTGGACCCGCTCCCCTCTCCCTGAAACGAGGGGGCGGGAGGAGCTGATCTCTGAGGTCCCTTCCAGCTCCGACACCTTCTGTTCTATGAAATCCACGTGAACGTTGCTATAGAGACCGCAGAGAGGAACCGCAGCAGCTCGGAATTGGACCTCCACCCAGAAGACAGAGGAAAGAGGCACCCCAGGGATCAGCTGATGTCAGAGGTGTGCTCGCCCCCTCCCCCACGCCAGGTGCCCAGGGGCCACACTGAGTGTCCTGCTCCCGCCGGGACACGCCCCACCGGCCCCGCGCTCACCTTCTCGGCCCTGAGGGCCCCTGGGCAGGTGGTGAGGGGCGGGCGTCTGCCCCTACCTCCGTGGGGAAGGGGCGGTTGTGAGAGGGCTGGGACAGTGGGCTGTTCCCTTGCAGGCGTGCCCCCAAGATCTGCCCTCGGGCTTCCCTTCCCACTGCAGCTCAGGCGCTCGCACCTGAGTGCTCCGGGTGGTCTCAGGACGCAAACCGTGTGTGTGCCCTTCGAGCCCGGCGGGGGCGGGGGGCGGGGGGCTGCGCCCGTCCAGACTCTGCAGGGAGGCCCGGGTGGGCGGGGCGAGACCTCCGGCTGGCGGAGCGCTGAGCAGCCCTGGAGCTCTCGGCTGCCCTCTGGGGGCAAGGGCTCCACGTGCAGCCTGTGTTCTTGTTTTCTTGATTAGGAAAGTGATCGGAGGGGGCATGTCAACAACACAAAGCTAAAGGCAGGAATCAAGGTTCTCATCCCCTGTCCCCTGTCCCCCGGGGTTACCGTTACGAGGTTTGGTCGGGGGAACCGTCTGGGTCTCCCGTGGCTGCTGAAACAAATAATCTACGGCCGACACAGTGCGCCCGCAAAAGAGCCCAGACATGTTATCCTACGCTCGGGAGCCCCAGGGCGCAGTGAGGCTCCGGGGGCTAAAGCAAGCCGGCTTCCTTCTGGGGAGAACCCTCGCCTCTTCAGCTTCTGCTGGCCTCCGGCTTGTTTAGACGGGCAAATTATGTTATACTAAATGCATCGCTTTATGCCTAAGTATGCATTAAATATACAGAGATGTGACCGTGTCCCCTAAGGATACATATAAAATCACAATTATTTGACCTTTGCACATTTGATAAGATTTCCCCCCAGAACAGATCTGGATGAAGTGTCTTTTCCTGGCGTGGCTCCAATGTTTTCAATTGTTTCCTTTATGATTGGTCTGTTTGGGCTTTCTCTTCCTGCTGGAGTCAGTTTTAATAGTTTGTCTTGTTCTACTGTCTAGATATCAAAAGTTTGGGGGCGCCTGGGTGGCTCAGTGGGTTAAAGCCTCTGCCTTCAGCTCAGGTCATGATCTCAGGGTCCTGGGATCGAGCCCTGCATCAGGGTCTCTGGCGGCAGGGAGCCTGCTTCCCCCTCTCTCTGCCTGCCTCTCTGCCTACTTGTTCTCTCTCTCTGTCAAATAAATAAATAAATAAATAAAATCTTAAAAAAAAAAGTTTACCGACAATTGTGTGTCATTTTCTTTTGTAATTTTTAAAAAGATTTTATTTATTTGTTTGCCAGAGAGAGAGAGAGAATCCAGTCAGGGGCAGTGGCAGGCAGAGGGAGAAGCAGACTTCCCGAAGAGCAGGGAGCCAGATGTGGAACTTGCTCCCAAGACCCTGGGATCGTGTCTCAAGCCAAAGGCCGACTCTTAAGTGACCGAACCACCCAGGCGTCCCTCTTTTGTAATTTTTAACTCTATTTCTGGGAATAAACCTATGTTCTTAATTGTAAGGGTCTGCATTTTATTTTTATCTCTCAATGGTATGTTCCAGCAGGCTCTTTTAAAAAATCTTTTGGGTTTTTTTTGTTGCTGTTGTTGTTTGTTTTTTTCAACATGGGGCTTGAACTCACGACCCCTAGACTGAGACCTGAGCGGAGATCGAGAATCAGACACTTAATGGACTGGGCCACCCAGGCACCCCATAATCTTAGTAGTCTTAAATATTAAAAATAGCTCTTGATTTTATTAATTCAGTCTACTCTTTCTTTTAAAATAACTTATTTGTTTTCTTGGGGGGAGCATGTGACTCTTGATCTTGAGGTCATGAGTTTGAGCCCTACGTTGGGTATAGAGACTACTAAAAAAAAAAAATAAAGCCTAGAAGAAATAAAGTATATACTTTGGTAAGTTTTTCCATATGTTTTTACATAAAATAACTAATATGTGCTTTTAGGTTTCTAATTTCCTTTTTTCTACTTTGTTTTGGTTTATTTTGTAGTTGTTTTTCTAGAACGTTGACATGAATGCTTATAAGTTTATAAACAAGTTTGAGTTTTCATGCTTCATAATAGAAAAAGGGATATTATCAGTTTCTCTCCATGTATAACTTTGCCTCCCACAGATTTGGTAAGATGTATACTTATTACTATTCATTTCTATACAGTCTGATTTAGATTTGGATTTCTTTTTTGCCCAAGATTGATTGATTGATTTAAAGGTTTCATTTTTATTTATTTGAGAGAGAGCAAAAGTGAGAGAGATCACAGAGGCAGAGGGAGAAGCAGACTCCCTGCTGAGCGGAGAGCCCGATGCGGGGCTTGATCCCTGGACTCTGGGATTGGGACCTGAGCCTAAAGCAGACAGTTAACTGAGCCACCCAGGTGCCCCTAAAATAAATAAAATCTTAAAAAAAATAAACCGTACAATTTGAGGGGTGTCTGGCTGGCTTGGTTGAAAGTGCATGACTCTTGATCTCAGGGTCTTGAGTTTGAGCCCCACGTGGGGTGTAGAGGTTATTTACGTACATAAAGCTTAAAAAAAAACAAGGTATACAATTTGGTAAGTTTTTACATATGTGTACACCCATGAAACCATCGCAGCAACTAAGAGGATGAAGGAAGGAATCCATTCCAGAAACATTTACCTTTCAATTACCCGGATTGTCAGGGCGTCCTGCCTTGGCCCACGGTCCTTTGCACAAAAACAGCTCTTCAGGCCTTTCCTCAGGGGCATCCCTGTGTTAGGGCGGGCTTGGGGGAGCCTTTGCTGGACTTAAAATGTGGTGGGGTGAGCAGGTGAAAGGACCCACAGCACCTCTGGGAAAGACTGCGGCCGAAGGCCACTGATTTGCTTAATCATTTCCTCTGATCTTGCCAAAATATTGTTACAAATGTTACTTGTGCTGTTCAGATTCTCTTTGCCTTTACTGACTTGAAAAACTATCCTCTACTTGCTTTGTAAAGTTCAAAGGAAGGGGTAACAAAGTCTCCCACAATGATTTTGTATATATGTTTTTTAAGATTTTATTTACTTATTTGACAGAGGGAGAGAGAGCACAAGCAGAGGGAGCGGTAGGCGGGGGAGGGTGAGAAGCAGGCCCCCTGCTAACTGGGGAGCCTGATGCGGGGATCCTGGGATCGTGACCTGAGCTGAAGGCAGACGCTTAACTGACTGAGCCCCCCAGGCGCCCTGAGTTTGTGGATTTCTAACAGTTCAGCTGTGTGTGCTGATGTTCTATTTTTGAAAAGGCAACAGGTCATTACATATTCTACACAAATTGTACCTTTAAATAGTGTAAAAATAAAGGACTCCATCCCTTTTTATTTTTTAATCTTTTGCTTTAGTTCTATCTTCCTGGTATTAAACTGCCTACCTACCTCCTTCTTTATGTCTTTATTTTCCTATTCTTTATCTGTTATTTGTCTTCGTTTTGTCCCTGAAAACAGCACTTACCTGGATTTAGTATGTCTTCTCATTATGAGAATCCTTGTTGTTTAGTAGGGGAATTTAACTAATTTACAGTTATGATCACCCATGTGCTTGGTCTTATTTTTCCTGCTCTGTTTAATACATCGATCCACGGTTTTCTTTTGTAATCCTTTACTGGGCTTATCAGGTTTTCTTGTGTCCCCCCCACTCCAAGTTTTCCCTTTTATGCTAACAGTTATCATTAACTGTTTTGACTGTTTGTTTAGGGATTTTTTGTTTTTTTAAGAAGGGGATAGGGAGGGGTGCCTGGGTGGCTCAGTGGGTTAAAGCCTCTGCCTTTGGCTCAGGTCATGATCTCAGGGTCCTGGGATTAAGCCCCGAGTAGGGTTCTCTGCTCGGAAGGGAGCCTGCTTCTCCCTCTATCTCTGCCTGCCTGTCTGCTTGTGATCTCTCTCTGTCAAATAAATAAAGTCTTAAAGAATAAATAAAAATAAAATCTGTTTTATCAATAATTAAAGAATCTTCCAATGTCCTCCTCCCCAAATCAAACAAGATCTTTGTCACCTCTTATTTTCTCTGTTGGTTGAAATAGCCTAGAATTTCCTTTCCAGATAATTAATTTCTTGCTTAAACATGTGCTTTCTATTTCAGAAATCCTTTAGAAACAATTGCATGTGCTCCACAACTGTCTTCAAACCACCATTTAGACTTGATTAGGCTGTTTTTCTCATTTTGCAGCTCTGTTTCTTATGGGTCTATCTTCCCTTGAGTTTGTCACTTGACTAGAACTGAAAGCTTGGGTGTGGAACAGAATCCCAGAAATACCTCCTCCCTTCTGTGTGACCTGGCAGATTTCTTAACCTCTCTGTGGCTTAGTAACCTTATTATTTTTTCTTCTTTTGTGTCAGCTCTACAGCCCACATGGGGCTTGAACTCACGGCCCGAGATCAGGAGCCCATGCTCCACCCCCGGTTACCTCATTCAGTAGAGGGAAGAGGACTAGTGACCGGCTCCTCGAGCTGTGAAGATCAGAGAATAAGGCAGTGAATGAATGATGGAGAAGAGAATCTCACCGCTGGTCCCCTCCCTGTGCTCCGTCTGGGTCATCTACCTCTTCCTCTCTGCAGGCACTCTTCCCTCAGCCTGGAAGCCCAGTCAAGTCTCTACTATGTTAAGAAAAAGCCTTTGCCACTGCTCTTTCCTCTCCCATCTAAGCTTCTAGAAACATCGGGCCACGTGCCCCATCTACACCCTTTCCACCAACCTGCTGGCCTCTGGCTTCCTAGCTCACCCCTCCACTGCAGGTGCCCTCAGTAAAGGTCATGGGTGAACACCGTGGCTTCAGCTTTGTGCAGGTGACAGGGCAGGATCGAGGGACAGGATGACCGTGAGGAGTAGGGGCCCCGACATACCTGGGGACAGATGTTCTGCCTGCAGTTGATAGCCCATAAATGTGTCCCCTGAATGTGTGATGCAAATCAGCACACGGACTAGAGGCTGGGGAAGCTTCCTGAAGGAGGAGGCAACTCAGTTGAGTCTGCAAGCATGAGCAATCATGGAGGTGGGATGGAAAAGTATTCCAGGCAAAGGGAACAACA
>CM053621.1:1136128-1153699 GCA_028646535.1 Procyon lotor | reverse complement strand
GGGGCCCGGGCGGGGTGTGCCGCGCCCGCTCACGCCCGCTCACGCCCGCTCACGCCGCGCGCGCCCCCAGCCCCTCGTCTGCGGAGGAGAAGAGCACCGGCAGCATACTGGACGACATCGGCAGCATGTTCGACGACCTGGCCGACCAGCTGGACGCCATGCTGGAGTGACGCGGCCGCTCACGTCGAGCCCGCCGGCGCCGCCCGGGCCCCGGCCCGCACACTGACCTTTACCTCAGGGTGGGCACCTCTGGGCGCAGCGCGAGCGGGCAGGGCGGCCAGCCGACGGGGGCCAGGCGCCGGGAACGGCTCTCCAGGCGGGCGGGGGCGGGCCCATGCTGCCGGTCCCCGGCACAAGCACAACGCCTGGGCCCAGGCCGGGCCCGGTCAGGGGACCCAAGGGCTGTGGGTGAACGCTGCTGCCTGGCGGGTGCCCGTTCCTGTCTGCTGCTCCGCGTGCAATAACTGCTGGGCCGCCCGCCCACCCAGGGCAGGCTCCTCCTGCTGCGGTGGAGGAGGGGCGGCCCCCGGCCCCCTGCCCTGAGCCCAGGCTGGGCCTGCCCGGGCAGGCAGCGGGAAGCGGGCAGCCCCTCCCCAATCTGTGGCAGAGCACAGGCCGATGCCCAGCACAGAACTGCCCAGTGGGGACTTCTGCCAGCCGCTCCAGCGCAGCACAAGGGGCGGGGGCGGGGGCCGCGCCCCTGCACCACTGTACCCCTCCAGAATATAAGCTATCGAGAGTATTAATTTATTGGGAATGAGCTGAGGCAGATTTCCCCAGAGAAACTAAAAGGTATAACTTTAACAAATATATATTTAAAGAAAGAAAAAATATTATTGATTCTATAGAAAACCATTTACCAACTGTAAGGACACTGAAGTGTAGCTCAAGACAAAAGCTGTTAAAGGCCCTGGCCGTCTGTCTGTCCATCCTTTCCTCCCTCTGTCCAGGACCCCTGGCCCAGTAGCACAAAACAGGAGGCTGGGGTCCAGCAGGGTCCATGCTCCGCTGGGGCCTCCCCTCCCTCCCTCCCTCCAACTTCTCTGCGTCTGAAGAACTTGAAGGATGTGCCTTGCTTGCTGCTGGGCTGTGTCCACACCGTGGAGCCGGTGAGGAGGGCTCCGTGCCCTCCCGGGGTGCTGGCGGGAGGTGCGCCTGGGCTCTGGGGGAGCTGTGTGCGCCACGTGGTCACGCCGGCCGGGTGACGGCGGTGGGCGCAGGGCGTGCATGCCAGGCTGCGTGAGGCGCCCGTGACGGTGTGCCTGACCCTCTCTCCCCAGGGCCCCCCAATCCAAGTTCCCACGGACGCTTCTGCTCATGGTCCCAGGCTATGTCGTGTGGTCGTTCTTGCCCTCTCTCTCTTTTCCCCTCTCCTCTCTTTCCAAAAAGTACTGACTGGCCTCCTCTATTGTGTTTGCTGATCCACGTGTGTTGGGCACCACTTTGACATTTCTTAAAAAAAAAAAAAAAAAAATTAACGCCGAAAACCAGCGGTTGTGATGTGGGCGGGCCGAGGGGATCAACCAAGGTGACATCTGGGCGTGTGGGGCCCCTTCCAACTGTCATCCCGATACTTCCCCAGGTGGGTGCGCCTGGCCTCTCTTCCGTGGGTGGCCCAGGCAGGGGTTCCAGCAAGTGGGGAGGGGGGTTCCGGGCAGGGAGCTGCTGTCAGCTGTCAATAAACAGCAGAAAACAGAGCTGCCTGGCTCACTTCTTGGGGATGTGTGTTGGGGAGAACGGGGTCTAGCTTGTTCCTGGCAGCGAGGAGTCACCAAGAGGGCCACACCCTAGAGCTGACAAGAGGAGTGCTTTTGGGGCCCCTCCGGTGCCTCCCTCCCGCCAGCTGCTGGGGCCCGGGTGCACTAGCCTTCTCGGGTGGCCCCCATCACCCCACGGACTGTCCCCACTCACAGCCACAGTATGTGCAGCTTTTATTTCAATCAGAAAGTAATCAAATCTATATACAGTCTAAAAACAGTAGAAAAGGTGAGTAAAAAGGCCCACAGTCCACCTGGGATGGGGATGGGGGGTGGGCCGGGCGAGCATCGTACCTGGCGCCCAGAGAGAAGGGCTGGGCACTGTCCTGGCAACGACGATCACAAGGCCAAGTGGAGGGAGGCTCGCCGGGCACAGGGCAGGGAGGGCACTGCCTGGCCAGGTGAGCCTGCCCGCCTGTCCCCACAGGGCAGGCAGAGACACCCCCCCCCCCGACCCCTCCCGTGGCCAGCCTGGTTGGGACCGGCCCGTGAGGTCGCAGAGGAAGCCAAGACGGGCTTGCATTCTGTCAGCACGTCCAAACCTGCAGAGGAAGGGCTCCATTTCAGGTGCCCCTTTGGCCATGCTGCATCCCCACCACCCGTCTCGCACACTTGCCCTCCAATGCCCCCTGCCCCTGCCCCCGGCACAGAGCCCCTGGGAAGGCCTGAGCCCAGGCCCGGACCTTCACAGTGCTATCCACGGCGCCCGAGAAGAGCCGGCCCCGGGACACGGCCAGTGCGGTCACGCTGCCCTGGTGACGCAGCAGGGTCTGCGTGCAGATCATGTTGTCCATACTCCAGACCTGGGGGCACATGGAGCGTGAGCGCCCAGCCAGGCCTCGCTGCACTCCCGCGGCCTCCCCCCCATGCCCCCGCACTTAGGCCGGCACGCACCCTGAGCGAGCGGTCATAGGACGCGCTGAAGACTTTGGTCTGGTCTGGCGTGGAGATGACTGCCAGCGCGTACACAGTGCCCACGTGGCCCGTCAGGGTCCGCACCTGCTCCTTGGACTCGATGTCCCACACCTGCAGGAGCGGCACAGGCAGGTCAGGGCCACAGGTGGGGGAGGACAGGGGCCCCAGGGGGAGGCCCTGGCCCTGGGCGTCTGCCTTACGTGGATGAGGTTCTCATAGGTGCCACAGACGATGTGGTGATTCGTCACCGCAATAGAGTAGACGCTGCCGCCAGATGTCTGCAGGACGTGGATGCAGTCGAGGGTCCGGATGTCCCAGATCTGTGGACGAGCTCAGGCCGCTTGGTCCCAGGCCAGACACCTCCCCCCCACAGGGTCTCCGGAGCTTTGGACACTGAGAGCAGCCCACCCGGCCCCCGGGAAGTGTGTGAGGGTCTCCCTGCCCCGGCAGCGAGGGGACAGCGGAGGTGGAGCCCCCCCACTCCCCGCAGAGCCGGCCTGGGCGGTCCCAGCACAGTAGAAGCACGCCCGGGCCCACCTTGATTGTCTGGTAGGAGCCGCTATACAGGTAGCTCTGGGCGGCCACCAGGGCCCGGACCCAGTGGTTGAGTCCCGTGAGCTCCTTCTTCAGTTTTAGTTCAGTGCCCACGATGTCCCAGACCTGTGGGGACGGCCATGAGCGCGGGCTGGGGGGCACGCAGCCGGCCCCCCGATGCCTCATGCACAGACTCATGGCGCCCTGCCCGACCTTGATGGCCTTCAGGGAGCCGCTGAAGAGCATGTTATGTGAGGACACCAGCGTGCACACCGGGTTGTCGTGGGCCCGGATGGTGTTCACCTTCTGCAGGTTCTGGATGTCCCACACCTGGCAGGAAGGAGGACAGAAAGCCTCAGGCCCCAGCGAGGTGGCACGCCTGGGCCTCCCAGAGCCCGCCCGCCGCAGCCCCACTCACGATGATGGTACAGTCTGCGGAGCCGCTGTAGAGCTTGCACCTGGGGGGCGGAGCCGCGGGGTCAGGGCAGCGGAAGCCTCGGTCCTCGCTGACACTGCCCTGCCAGGCCAAGGGAGCAGCCGCCCCAGGACCCAGCAGCTCCGGCCAGCGCCAGGGCTGCTCCCGCACCCTCCATCCCTCGGATTTCCTGTCTCGGCGAGGGAACCTTGGGAGTGGAAGCCCGGCCCCCCACCGCCTGCCTGGCAAGCGTCCGACAGCAAGCTGGGAGGTAATGACCCCCTTTAGTGCTGTTGGCCATCAAACTGCTACTTTCTGGGAGCGAGCCTCTGTTTCTCCATTTCTCGTGCTCGCGCCCATGACATAGAGGCTCATGACACCAGACAGGAGGGAAGGTGTAGAAGGGGCTACCCCGGGGGTGAAGGAGTAGCAGTGATCCTGTCCCTGAGCTGTGCCCAGGGCTCTGGCTACAGGCCAGCGAGTGCTTGTTGAGCTCCTGTCCCTGCTCTGTTCTCCACTGCCCGAGGCACCCCAGGGCCAGGGCCACACGTCCTAAGCGTACTTCTACAGAGTGGGAGGCCTGTGTGCCACCATTTAGCCATCCTGCCCTGCTTGAGGGTGAGGGTGCCCCACAGGAGGGGTAGACACAGCCCCATGAGGACACATGTGCCCACACAGGCTCGAGCTCCTGGCCCAGGGGGTGGCAGCACGGGGTCTCCCATCCCTGGCTCAGCATGGGCACCGTGGCCAGGGGAGGCACGTGTAGCTGCACTCACCCTTGGATGCACAGGGCCAGCACGATGCCGTCGTGGCCCTCCAGGGTCTTCTGACACTTGTAGGTGGTACAGGTGTCCCACACCTGCTGAGACCAGCATCGGGGTGGGTCCCAGCAGGGAAAGCCCCATGCCAGGGGGCAGCCCAGTGGGAATGGGGATGGAAGGTGTGCTCAGGGAAAGCCCCACCCACAGGCAGGCCAGAACTGGCAGGGGTTGGCATGCACGCCCACCCTGGAGGCAAGACCCCACTTCACCTTGATGGTCTTGTCAGAGGAGCCGCTGAACAGCAGGTCCCCCATGGAGTAGACACAGAGACACCACACCGGGCCCTGGTGGCCCACGAAGGTTCCTTTGCACTTGAAGATCTGCTGCGGGTCATAGGCTGTGGAGACAAGAGGAGCCAGTGAGGGTCTGGCGGCGCTCAGGGGCAGTGGCGGGAGCAGCAGCAGGCCTGTACTCACATCCTAGGATGCCCATGTTCAGCCGCGCGTTGATGTGGGACAGCTCATCCTGCCAAGGCCAAGAGCGAAGGGCATGCGGGCTGAGGCTCCGTGGGCCCCCTGCCCGGAGCCCGCGGGGGCACAGGCGGTGCAGCGGCAGCCTTTCCAGCACTGACACCTACCTAACAGTCCGGCTGGGACCCAAGCTCGGGGGCGGTCCTGTGGCCCCATCGCCCCGCCCCCCGCAGTTGGCTCCGCCCCTCACGCTACACGTGGTCCCGCCCCCCGCACGTGACCGCCGTCCGCTGCTCACGTTCAGCATGGACGCGTCCCTCCGGAATTCCATGAGGTCCTCGCTGAGCTTGCTCTGGTTTTCGTCTAGGACATCTGAGTGGCCAGGGAGACCGTGTCAGGGAGCAGGAGGAGGGGCCGCAACCCTGCCTCTCTCTGGGGCCTGGCCTCACCGAACTTGAGCTCTAGGCTCTTCTCCAGCTGGTCAATCTTCTCGGAGAGCTTGCCCAGCATGGAGCGCAGGAAGGCGATCTCCTGGTCTTTCTGGGCCAGCGCCACGTGCATCTCGTGGAAGCGGTCGTCTGTCTGCTGCAGGAACTCCTTGAGGCCCTCGAAACGGCACGTCTCCAGGTGCGTCTCGTAAGTGTCCTGGTTCCCGATGAAGGTGCACCTGGAGGGACAGGATGGCTGCCCTGCCCACCCACTCCCCGGCCTCCCTGGCCAGGCCCTTCCCCCGGCCCCCCCTAGCTCCACCATGTCTCTGGAGTCCCACTTCTCTGCCACCATCCTCCCCACGCCAGCTGCCTGCCCATCCATACTGCAACTGCTCAGCACCTAGCAGGCCACTTTGCAAGGAAACGTCATCACTTTGCTGCTGCTCAGAGCTCTTCAAGGGCTCTCCCACCGCCTCTGCCAGCCTCCCAATCCTGCCTCCACTCTGGCTCGCCACACTCGGCTCTCCCCTCCACCCGCGTCGGCCCCCACGCTGCTCCTGGGCTCCCACTCACGCATGCATGAGTCCTCAGGGCCCACCTTCCCTGACCCCCCCTCCCCCCCAGCTCCCAGACCACTCCAAGCCCTCTGCGCTCCGGGAGGGCTCAGGGCTCTCCTTCGTGGCACCTGTACCTCTGTTTGTAATTACAGGGATGATGGTGTGGCTCCCGCTAGGGTCCGTCTCCCTGGGGACCCTGGCTGTCTCCCCAGCGCTCAGCACACAAGCGGATCTCAACAAAGGTTTGCTGAAGGAGGGACTGTGAATGCCAGCCCAGCCCCCCACCCCCAGCCCCCCTGCCCTCCTGCCTGCCCACCACCGGCCAGCCGGGGCAGCCCCCACACGCCCACCCCCGCCCACTCACCCGTACTTGGAGTGGGGACACTTGATGTGCTCGCACTCCTTCAGGTGGGCCTCCAGGTTCATCTTGAGGAGGGGCGGGCAGCTGGGGTTGTTGGGGCATCGCACAGGCCGGTAGTCACAGCTACCCTCGTGGTCCCTGGGGTGGGGACAGGGCACGGGGGAGGGGCTGAGTCCCCAAAGGCCCCGGTGTCAACCCCCATCAGGAGGCGGGGAGCAGGAGTCAAGGGGGGCACTTACTTGCGAGCACTGAGCTTGATGGTGAAGGGGCACCCTCGGGGGTCCACCTCAAAGACAGGGGGCTTCCCGCCCCCTGCCGCCCGGCAGCCGTGCCTGCAGTGGATGAAGAGCTCCCCGATCTGCTCAGCGACGGCGATGTTGTTCACTACCACTGTCAGCTTGGCATGGTCCACAGGGCACTTCTCTGCAGGGAAGGACAGGCTGACCCCGCACTCCACCCACCCCCCAGCAACTCTGCTTGGAGCACTGGGGCCAGTCTGTGCTGGGGGAGACGCCTTCCCTGGTGAGCAGCTGGTGGGAAACCGAGTCCTGGTGTGGCAGGCCTGAAACCTGCTGGGTGGACCAAGCCTCTGTGTGGGGCCAGATCCCCCCATCTACCTGCCCCACTGAGGTGCCTGGAGCCGGAGGGGTGCGCAGCTGGGCCACTGAGAGTAACCACTGGGCAAATAGGAGGTGACACGGCCTCGAGGCTGACTTAGGAGTCTAGAACAGGGCAGAGGGAGCTGGGGACAGAGCACGGAGATGAGCCAGCCCTGGGCCCGGGCACCAAGGCCTGGGATGGTGAGCTGGGCAGCTCTTGCCAGACACAGCAGTTGCTGAGCCCGGGGCCCCGCCCCTGAGCCGTGGGTCTCACTGCTCTGCCCACCAAGGTGTGGTGAGCCCGGCCTGCGCACACCCAGGGCTGCTGCTGGGGTCTGCACTAGGGAGAAGCCGGCATGGACCAGGGGCCCCACCAGTGCTGGGCGTGGGCCAGGACCTCCCAGGAGGGACCCCCCCCCCCCAAGCTGGGTAAGGAGGTGGCCAGGCCCAGGTCTGGGAGGGCCTTACCTGACTTCAGGGCGCATCGTCGACAGAATGTGTGCTGTGGAGACAACAGGTGGGCTTGGGACATGGCCACGGAGTGACACCCCCCCCAGCCGTGTCCCCTACAGGGGGCACCTGCTGGGCAGCCACAGCAGGCCTGGAACTGAGGCCGAGGCTGCACAGCAGAGGGGCCGGCATCCTGCCTGGCCTCCTGGTGGTGGTGACAGGTCAGGAAGGGCCAGCCGGCGGGCCAGGGCGGCCTTACCCCACACGTGGTGATCACAGGGTCCTTGAACACACTGCAGCAAAGCTGACAGCAGAGCTTTACCGAGGGCTGCTCAGCAAACACCAGCGGCTCCTAGAACCGGGCCGGGCAGGGTGAGAGTGGGGCCCGGGGTGCGGGAGGGAACCTGAGCTACCGGGGGGGCCAAGAAGGGCCTGCTGAGGCCCGGGGCTGGGCCTGAGCTTGAGGGGTCCAGCCCCGGGCCAGCCGTGCATCCTGTCCCCACACGGGCTCCACCCTCACTCCCCAGAGCCGGTCCTGGGTAGCCCCCGGGCTGGGAGCTGCGCGGAGCGGGCCCGGGGGACTAGGCCGGATCACCCCCTCCCACCAGGCCCCCGGGGGAAAGTGCCACCACCACTGCCACCCACCACGTCCCAAGGGGCCGGCCCGCCGTGGTGGACACACCTACCGGTTCCTCCTCCTCCTCAGGCAGCGAGAACGTGGAGCGCAGGGACATGCTGGACTCCGAGTGCAGGGAGCGGACAGAGATGGCCGAATCGGAGCGGCGCGGTGTGCTGATGGGGGGCTGTGGGGCGCGGGGGCAGGCAGCCCGTCAGCCAGTGGGCAGGGCAGGGCCCCCCGGTCCTGGCGGCTGCTCCCTTGGCCCCGTAGGGCCGCCGGTGTGCCCGGGGAGCCGTGTGGTGCCCAGACCCCGGCCCGCCCGACGGTCCCGGCCCTGTTGCTGGGCCACCCGCGCGCGTCTGCCAACTTTCTTTGTGTAAATGGAGAAACTTCCTGCTATTCAATTCCAGGAGGACACGCTCGCCTGGCCTGCTTCCTGCTTCCCGTGAGGGAGTGTGGGCTGCACACGGGGCTCCTCCAGCAGCCGCCTGGGGCTGGCCTCTCCGCCGGACAGCCAGAGAAAGGGACGGCGGGCAGCCGCTTTGGGGCTCCGGGTCCCCTGGGGCCTGGCTGCCCATCTGGCTTCCCTGGGCAGGTACGCTAGGCCAGGCCGATGAGGATCCCAGGGAAGGCAGGGGCGCTGCCCAGTCCTGAGCCCTGGCTGGGACCTGCCTCTGCCTGAGCCACTGAGGGGGAGGATCTGGGGGAGCCCCAGTGGGGGGTGCCGTTCCCTCCCCTCGTTCTTGGCCTAGAACCTCCAGCAGAGATCCTGTAAGACCACCGCTCCCCACAGTCCTCTCCCACCCAGAAACCTCCTTCGTGAACCACAGATCCCCTGCCTCCACACCCAGCTATGGGCCCAGCAGCTCCCGTCTGAACCTCTCTGGGAGACCTGGAAAACTCGCCCCACCAGCCATGGGTGAGTCAGAGGTCACGGACACGGAGGCAGGCAGAGCCAGAGGGAGCGGGACGCAGTGTATATGCTTTGTGCTTCGAGAAGGCCCCGTGTGCTGTTTAGCACGCAGCTTGTTCAAATAACTAAAAACTGTTTTTGTTCGTGTTAAATAGGAAACCAGAGCTTGGCAGCCTAGCCTGTGAAGCCTTAGGGCTCGGGGGGCTGGGAGGGCAGGAGAACCAGCTGGAGTCGCAGGGCAGACACCGGCGAGATCCCACCAAGGGAAAGCAGAAAGCAAGCGTGGGGCAGGTGAGCAGCGGGAGGGCCCGAACCAGCCCCTGGCCCCAGGCAGGTCCTCCCCTCCCCCAGCAGGCCCAGGGCCCCGACAGGCCGAGAACAGCCACGGTGACCCTGGTCACACGGCCTGCGCACTGACGGCCAGCCGGACGCCGCCCCGCCCCCTTCCTCACCCTGGCTCTCCCGCAGGCCTCCCGTCCCCCCGCTCAGGCCGCCTGCCCTCCAGTCACCTGCTCGGGCCTCCTGCCTCCACCCGGCAGCCCACCCGCTCACCCAGGGGAGGACCCCAGACACTCAACACCAGACGGAGCTTTAGAAACGAAAACCTCGTCTCGTTACCCACATGCCAACCTTCTGCGGCTCCCGTGGCTCCAGCCTGCGGCCCCGCACACCCCGGCCCGGCCGCCCTCCCTGGCCGCCGGTCCCACGCGGTCCAGCCATGGGTGCTGAGGCCTTAGGGTGTGCAGACCCACCAGCCCTCGGCCTCCCCAGCCCGCTGTACCCTCTGGACCTCAGCTCAGGGCGTGCCTCGCAGCTGAGCCTCCCTCTTCAGCTCCTCCTGGGACCCGGCCCTGGAGGAGGAGGACGTGGTGTGAGGTGTGGGGCGAGGCGGGCCCGGCACAGACCTACCATGCTGTCGTCCTCGTCCCGCGGGGAGTAGGCGAGGGTGCTGGAGGACGACGGTGTCCTGCGGTGCTGCTTATACGTGCTGGTCCCATCAGCTGCCAGGAAGAGAGAGCAGGGATGCCGTGCCTGTCGGCCAGGGGGCGGGGGCGTGCCCGGCCCACCGTGGTGGGAGGTGGGGGGCCTCCCGGGCAGGTGGGCCCAGCGGGGTATCCCGACACGGAGCTAGTCCTCTCCCGGAGGTCTCCTTGCCCCCACCCACTCCTAGAGCCACCTCCTCGATCCGAGGGCCACTGGGCCAGGGCTGGGCCGGTGGGCAGTTGGGAAGCCCCTGCCCCCAGCAGGGGCCTGAGTAGGGCAAGGTCAAGAGTGTGAGCTGGCCCGAGCCCCCAGCTAGAGCCCCACTGGCCCAGGAGGGGAGCAGCCCCCAAGAGTCACTCTGCCTAGGCAAGCTGACCAGAGGGTGGAGGGCTCTTCTCTCTGGCCCTGCCAGCTCCCGGCACCCAGCCCAACCCTGGGGCTGCCCTGTGCCCGGCAGAGGCACGACGCCGACACCTGAGCGACTACACTGGAAGCTGCCTGCCTGGCGCTAGGCGAGCGTCTGGTTTGGCCCCCAAGGAATCCCTGCCAGGGGCAGAGAGCTCCGAGGGCCTCACAAACGGAGGGGCAGGGAGGCCTGAGGCCCCTGGCTGGTGCGTGGTGGGGACAGAGAGACAGCCTACTGTTGGGGTCCACTCAACGTGCACCTGCTACCCTGGCCAGAGTCTGGAACCAGCCTTGGGCCTTCTCAGCACACTCCGTGGGAGGTGTTGGTCAGGGGTTCACGTGGGAGCCCGAGAACCTTCCTCACCGGCCCTGCGGGTGCCAGACACAGGCCCCAGGCAAACCCAGATGTCACGAGCAACCCCAGAGACCTGGGCTCACGATTCAGGCTGTGAGCAGCTGCCTTGTGACTGGGCCTCAGTTTCCCTATCTATTACGTGAGGGGCCAGGTGAGGCCATTGTTCATGCCCAGCTCTGCCCCATCCCTGCCACGGAGGGGGTGGCTGGTGGGGCGAGAGCGAGACAGGCTGCCGTCGGGCGGGAGCTGGGCAGCTCCTGAAGGGGGCTGAGGCGTTCCGGAGAGCGCCTTGGGTGGTGAGATGAGAAGGGCCGATCATTCCTTTTTCTCAGAAGACAACATCTAAGAAGGAGAAAGGGCGCTCTGAGAGCTGGGTCACCCCACAGCAAAGGAGCTGGTGTGAGCACAGGTGCCGCCCTGTTGGAGGGAACCCCGGGAGCACGCAGAACCGGCAGAAGAACACGCTCCCCCCACCCTGATGAGAGAGGCCACACTACTCAGCACTCAGGAAGGTCCCGAGGACCCCCTCGAACACCCAGCCCAGCGGTGGGACCCAGCTGGAGAAAGGACCCCGTGAGTACTCATCACCCACCCATGCCCCCCCCCGCCCCGCTAGGCTCTCCGGTCCCGGCTGGGGGGGCTACTAGGAACCTGGGGTGGGGACGAGCCGGGGCTCACTCGAATAGGGGAAGGATGGGAGGGGGTGCTGGTGCAGCTCTTCTGGGACTGGGAACGGGGACCAGAAAGGACAAGGCCCCTGGGAAGGAGGCGGGGGGAGGAATGGCCCTTTGGAGGAGAGCCAGGAGCCTGCCCGTGGACTCCTGCCCGCTCCCCAGCACCGGCGCCCCGCTCCCGCCCCACCAGGAAGTGCCCCGCGCACCCTCACTGGCGGGAGTTCCGGAGGATTGTGCCCAGCCCAGACCGGCCCAGGTTTGCAGGCTCACCTTTCGTGATGGTGGTGACGGCCGAAAAGGCGGGCCCAAAGGTCGTTTCCATTCTGGTCTGGAGAGAGAGGGGACAAGACGAGACTCGCTCGGCAGGGAGCCCCGGAGAGGACAGGGACACACACGGGAGCACGCACCGACACCCTCTCACACCGATGTGCCCACGGGCGTGGGCTCGTTCACAGGGACACGGCACCAGTCCGGGTGCCAGCCCTCCGGGTGGGGAGGGCCCTGCCCTGGAAGCCCCGCCGGGGGGCTCTCCGCTGGGGGACCCACACCCCTGAGGTCCCCTCTTACCGCGGTCGTGGCGTCTGCGGTGGGAAGGTTGGTAGGGCCCCCAGAGAAGCGGTTGTAGCGGGCGTTCTTGCCCGAGCTCATGCTCTAGAGAGGGGTCTAGGGTCCGCGGGCTGCGTCTCCTGGGGGGGAGCACGAGGGAGGGGCTTCAGAGATGGTGGCCCCGGCCCCTGTCAGATGGCCTGCTCTGGCTGGTCCATGACAGGCACACGGTGGTCTCTCCGCCCGCCGCCAGGCCCGACGGGAGCGGATCCATGTGAGCAAAGTCCCTTTCCCTCCCTCCTGCCCCAGGTGTGCGCAGGCCCGAGGGAGGGAGGGCCCTCGGTGTAGGCTGGCTGGCAGGCCCTCAGCTTCACTTCCTTAGAGGCCTAGCCTTCCAGAAAAGCCACCAGCCCCACCCCAGAGGCAAAGAGCCCTCACAGCGCTCCGTCTGGTCCTCTGGGTCTGAGTGTAAGGGTCCAGGGGCCGCGGCTGGGCCATGGTGTGGCACGGCGGGGGAGAGGGGGCTGCGGATCAGGCCATACACCGTTTCCTGCCAGGGAAGGTGTGGTCGGGCCGGAGAGCCCAGTCCACAGGGCGGCAGGACAGCGGCCGTGGCCCACAGAGCCTGTCAGTGATGCACCCGGGGCCCAGCACTCAAGGCCTCATCACGCAGGCCAAGCCATTTTCAGCCAGGGCAGGAGGTGAGAGCCCTGATTCCCGACGTTGGATAGGTCACCTACCCTAGAAGCAGGGGCTACCCTCTGATGCCCCAGCTGTGGACTTGGGACTCGTGGGCTGAGGTGGCAGCGAGAAGGCACAGCGGGAATCGTCCTGGGTCTCTGAGAACTGCCGCCCCCCCCAACCCCCGTACACCCGGAGAGGGGCCTGGCTGGGCCTGGGAGCACCAGCTGTTAAAGGTGGCCAGAACGTGGGTAAGGCTATCTCCCTGGGGCCCCTTCCAGTGTCAGGGTCTCCTGTCGTGGCCCCGAGGCACCTGTAGCCACCTCAGCTTCAAGCAGGACCCCCCCCCAGGAAGAGGGCCACACACCTGTGCTCTCTACCCTGGGAGACCCCTGAGCAGCCCCCAGGGATGCCACACCACGGGCTCGTCACCCACCACCCAGCCCAGTTGTCAGAACTGGGGTCAGCAGGTCTCACTTCTATGGGGCGGGAGGGGGCGTGGCAGGCCGGGCCCAATATGCGGTCCAATGCTGAGCCTCCCGCCCCATGGGAGCAGGCAAGAAACGCGCTCTGCACCCACCTGGCATGTGTAAAGCCCGAGGCTGGCTCCAGCACCTTCTCCGCTGGACCCGGGGGACCCAGCCGAGCTCTTACGCTCACTCACACACACACACACACACACACACACACCCGGGGACCCAGCTGAGCTCTCACACACACACACACACACCCCGGGGACCCAGCTGAGCTCTCACACACACACACACACACACACACACACACACACACCCCAGGGACCCAGCCGGGCTCACACATACACCCACACCCACCCCAGACCTACTTAGAGGTCCTCCAAGCCAGCCTGTGGGGCCGCAGGGAGGGAGCTGGCTCTCAAGCCTTGCGTCCCCACACCTCGCTGCAGAGCTATCTGTCGCTGCCCCCTGCCACCATCTCCTCTCCTGCCTGCCCCTTCAAGTGGCACCTGCAGCGCCAGCCTCCCGGTCTTCTTGACTCGGGCCTGCATGGGGTGGCTCTCAGCCCGAGTTGGCACAGCCACAAAGCACCCCCCACGTTCACAGTGCCCTAAGGGTCAGGCTAGATGGAGGCAGCCCAGAGGTCGGCCAAAGCCTCACTCTCCTGCCCACCGCTCCTCCTGCTGTGACTCAAGGGACTTGGCTGTGTGTCCCAGACCGGGCTGTCCAGTGGCTTGTCCTCTTGAGGGGGGCGGGGGAAGCAGGGATTCCTGGGAGCAGGAGTATCAGGCCCTGGGACAGAGGTGGGAGTATGGCCTGTCCACAAGCCCCACCTCCGGTGCCCCTGCGGTCTCCGTGCCAAGCAAGAAACCTCGGGGGCCATCCTGGCCAGGGTGAGATGCAGGCTGCTGGAACGGAGGAGCGCTAGGACTCACCTCTCGGGAAGCCCAGGGTTGGTTCCAGCCTCAGCACCACGGGGTGTGCTGGGAGGAGGGGGGCTTGCGGGGACGCGGCTGGCCCACACTAACCTGGATTTTACAGTCCGTCTGCTCTCTCTGCTGCACACTCCCAAGGCCCAGAGGCAGTAGCTGGGAGCGCCTGTGGTCCCGGCAACTGGGGACCCCAGCAGGGACTCCCCCCAACTCCCCCTGGGACTGTGGCCGGCCCACAGCCCCCATGGGGCCTGCATGCCTGCTGCCAAGGTCTGAAAGAGCAGGCGTCTGGCGCTCCCTCACTCTGAAGTGAGGTAAACAGAAAGGCACGCAGGGCCACATGCAAATTGGCTGGAAAGTCCCCTGACTGCCAGCAGCGGCCCTGGCCGAAGACACACGGCGGGGGATGTCCAGGCCTGACCCCAGCCGAACAGAAGGGGCGAGGGAACCGCTTTCCCATTCACACGGGTTGGCATGCGGCTGTAGCCAGGGCCCCCCAGTAGTGGGACCTGGGCCGCCGGCCACCGCTCCCCACAAATGTGCGCCCCTGACCACAAGGATCAGATCCTACCCTAGGCATCGTGGGATTGAGCAACACGCCCAAGCCTTCGACCCCGCTCCCCAGGGGCTGTATTTTGCAAGAAGAGTCTTCCCCTGGCATCCTCCAGCTATGTGAGCCCAAGGCCCGGAAACACCACAGCACAGCTCCTCGCCCCTGTGGCCAGGCCCAGCCGTGCTCGGGGGTGTGCCCCAGCCCCCCGGGGGGTCGGCCTCCTCACCACCCCCCAGCAGCACCCCAGACAACGGGACTCTCCCAACCTGGGAAAAGCTGCGGGCTCGGCCTGCCGGGCACAGCTGGGGCAGGAGGAGGGCGAGGTAGGATGTTCCCCACAGCTACCCTCCCCTCCCTTCCCCTCCCCAGCCCAGTCCCCGCTCTGCCTCTGCCCTTTCCAGGTGCCTCAGCAGAGCCCAGGGGAGGGAGCTGAGGATTCCATCTCTTAAAGACCGAAGCCCCCAGATCCTGGTGGAGATCTTACCCCCTCAGGTAAGGCCAGTGGGACAGTGGTGCCCAAGGGCGCTCAGGGTCATGCAGAATCAGCGCCCCTGTCGCCCCTTGCTTGAGCCTGGGGTCAAGGCCCAGGGATCTTTGTCCACCCACATCCATGTCCAAAGGGCTTCTGGGGCTCGGGGTGCACTCACTGCCCGATGAGGAACTAGAGATCCACCTTTCATGCCCCAGCCCTTGGACTTCCCCACCCCCAGCTCCTCTTCGGGAAAGCCCCCTCCACCAGCCCCCTTCTCTGGGCAGCTTGCACCAGAGGGCAGGCCAGCTCCCTGGGGAATCCCTCCGCAGCCTATCCCCTGGACAGAGGCCAATGGCATTGGCTACGCCCTCATCAGAATGTTGGACCCAGGCCCAGGCCCCCCAGTTTGGTCTGTGCTGGGAGGCAGTGGGGAGGGCAGTGCCCGCTGTCAATGCTGGACTCAAAGCAGGGTGGGGGGTGGGGGTGTGGCCAGAAGCAGGTCTCACTGGGGCCAAGTCCCGCCTTGAGGCAGCTCCTCTGGCGGCCTGGGTGTCCCAGGCATTGGGTGTGGTGGGGTCTCTCGAACAGCCCAAGCTGAGCCAGCCAGGGGGTAGGCGGGCCCTAAAAACCCCACCAGGCCACACATTTGGTGCTGACTGCTCCAGGGGTCAGCACTGGTGGCTCAGGACACCTCAGCCCTGCCTGGCAGGGCACCGTGGGTGGCCGGTGGACTACAGCCAGAGCTCTAGGCCCAGCCTCTCGTATCACCCACGGACCACCCAGCCCCTGCCCGGGGGCCTGGGCCCAAGCCCAAGCTGGGCTGCCAAATCCTATAGAAACAGGCTGGGTTGCCATAGCAAAGGCCCATACACTTCCCCCAGCTGTTCCCTGATGTCCCCTTAGTGTGGCTTTTCCATCCCAAATAGTCAGGGTGTGATGTCAGGGATCCCCTCAGCATCTCAGCAGGCCCTGGTTTGAGGCCTCCCCGACCTCCTTTCCCTCCTAGCACTCATCTCCTGTGTTTTCTCTCTTTGTAGAGCGGCCCCTCTCTACGACTCATGGAGAGCTTCCTAGAGGAAGTGGCCAGCCAGATCCAGAGCAAGGAGAGAACATTCTGGGAAGAGGTGGTTTTGGTTCTCCTATCTCAGCACCTGGCTACGGGGGCCACTGTTACCTCTCACCATGCACCTGGGACATGCTTCCCGTCTGCACCCTTGCAGCCAGAGTTGGGCCAGACCCTGCGGTGGAGGAAGGGTGAGGGCAGGTAAAAGTGGCCCCCATAACCAGGTGTGTTCCCCTTGCCCCGCTCTGGGCCGCCCCCGGGCCGTGAGTCTAAACTTGTGGGGACTGGTCCTGCGCCTCTGCCCAAGAGCCAAGTGGCCAGCAGTGCGTCAGGCCCAGGCCACGGCTCCAGGCCACCCTGACTGTTCCTCATCAGGCTCCGTGTGGTTTGTCTCCCTGCCTTCCTCTTTCTCACTTCCCTGCAGAAACTGTGGCGTGCGTACAAAGTTGCAGGCTACAGCCTGGCCTGGACGTGCACCAGCCCACTCCACGGTCAACCCCATGCCCTTCCAGCCTGTGCTGGGTGGGGCACCCCTACTCCTGCGTGGTGCTCCTGGGCTTGGTTCACCCCCCAGCTGGACTTCCGGACGGCACACCTCCCCTGCTGGGGGCAGCCAAGCACCAGGTCTGCCGGTGACTTTAGCACCAGCCCCCTTGCCCCCCGGGCCTGTTTCCTGTCCTTCTTCTGCCCCACCTGACTTCAGGCTCCTCCAGGGAACAACCAAATGCCTTCTGCCAAAGGGCGAGAGCAGAGCACAGAGGACGCAAAGGGCATCTGTTGGAAGTGGAGGGCGTGGCAGGCCCCTCTACAGCAGTACCTCCTGCATAAGCGAACCCCAACTCGAGCTGCCCACCGTGCACTGAAGCCAGCCCCAGGCCAAGCTGAGGCGGGGGGCAGCCAACCACCGCACCCAGGCAAGCACAGGCCCTTCAAGCACACCTCTCCCATTTCCCAAATTGCGCGCTCCCAATCCTGCGGCCAGGTTCACCCCCACTGCAGGCTAGTCCCCATGCTGGAGAAGGGGCACGTGCTGACGGCCGGCCGAACGCGAGTCTGACCTGGAGAAGCTACGGGCCCTGGGAGGAGAGACAGACAGAAGCTGGGGAGTACTAGTAAGCCCCATTCAACCTGCCAAAGGCACTTTTCTAGGGGTTCTTATGCCAGCTAAGTCAATTCTTCAGACCCTGCTCTGCTGCACTCATTTCCAGAGATACTGTGACACATAGCCACAGTGAGGGTTACTCCCTGGGCACCCCTCGGAAAGAGGACCTCCCCTCCTCAGCCGGTTACCTCCCTCATCCAGGCCGCCCATGCCCATACCCCCCGTTTCCCCTCAGAGGGAGGTTCTGGCTTCCAGGGAATTGTGTAGCAATACCCTACAGGAACCACGAGACACGGGATTCCATGGAGAAACGGGAATGCCCGGAGCAGCTCAAGTAGGGATTTATGACCGAGAGGTAGTGTCTCCTACACAGGCCTTCAGGGAAGGGGTGTGGGAAGGGAGAGGCTCAAAGAGAAGGAATGAGGAAGAGAGGCCACATGCTTGGCAAAGGCCAGGGGGTGGGCAGCCCCCAGGAGAAGGGCCCTGTGTGTGCATGGGGAGGGGTCTGTAGGATGGAGAGAAGGGTGGACAGATGGTCTGGGCAGCCTG
>CM053621.1:1096037-1135628 GCA_028646535.1 Procyon lotor | reverse complement strand
TGGGATAGGGGCCTCGTCCGTGTGGGAGTCTGCGGACTTCCCCCTGAGACCACCCGGCCAGCGTGGGTCGGGCATCCACCAGTGGCCCAACGGTGCAACAACTTTGACTCCTTCGTTAAAAGTCACAGAGCATAAACCCCACCCTTTTAAGAGCACAATTCGGTGATTTTAAGTATATTTACAAACCTGTGCAACCACCGCCACTACCTAATTCCAGAACGCCCTCAGCATCCCAGAAGGAAACCTCATACCCACTAGCAGTTACTCTCCCCCCCTCCAAGCTCCGAGAGCCCCGAGAGCCCCATTAGATTTGGTGGGACGCAGGTGCGCGGGGCGGCGGGTGGCCGGGCGGCGGGGATGCTGCGCCGGCCCCGCCCGGCTGAGGACGGCCGGGGGCGTCGCCTCCGGGACCGCGGGCACTGGCCCCCGTAGCGTGCCCGCGCCGAGAGAGGGCGCCGTGCGTTTTTCCCGAGCGCCCACCACGCGCGCCACGGACACGGGCGCTCCAAACTCGCCGGCCGCAGGGGTTACCGCTGCCCGTGTCTGCGCAGCCGTGACACTCGCGACGGCGGAGGGCAGAGGGGCGCGGACGCGGCGGGGACCTGAGTCGGGCGGGCGCGGACCGGGAGCGGCGCAGAGGCCCCGCCGCAGCTCCGCGGGGAGGAGAGCCGGCGGCCGCGTGACGCCCAGCGCCCCCCCCCCGACTGAGCGGGGGGCGGGGCGGGGCCAGATGGCGCCCCGCCCACTGCCCCGCCCCCCCGCGCGCGGCCGCCCGGCGGGGCGAGGGGCGGGGCCTCCGGACGCCCCCGCCCCGCGCAGGGAAGAGGAGGAGCGGCGGCGGCGGGTCCGCACTGCAGCTCGAGCGCGCGGCCGGCCGGCGGTGGACGCAGAGCGAGGCCGGGCCCGAGCGCCGAGCGGACGTCGCGCAGGCAGACAGGCCCCGCCATGCCGTCCGCGGGCCCCGCCTGAGCCGCGGCCACCGGCGCCGGGCGGGCTCGGGGAGTGGGGCTCGGGGCCGGGCCGGGGCCATGCGCGCGCTGCCCTGACGATGCCGCCCGCCGCGCCCGCCCGCCTGGCGCTCGCCCTGGGCCTGGGCCTGTGGCTCGGGGCGCTGGCGGGGGACCCCGGGCGCGGCTGCGGGCCGTGCGCGCCCCCCTGCCTCTGCGGCCCGGCGCCGGGCTCCGCCTGCCGCGTCAACTGCTCCGGCCGCGGACTGCGGACGCTCGGACCCGCGCTGCGCATCCCCGCCGACGCCACCGCGCTGTGAGTACCCCGCGGTCCCGGGCCGGGCCGTTGCCATGGCGCCGGGCGGGCGCTGGGACTCGGGGGCGCCCGGGGCGTGGGGCGGCCTCGGCGCGCCTGCACCCTCGGCTCCGGGGAGAGGCCGGGCCGGGCAGGCCGCCGGCCTGGCGGGCCTCGCAGGGCGTGGGCGCGTCCCCGGCCTCTGAAGGGGAAACGGAGTGCGGGCCAGGCCTCTCCCAGGGCGAGGCTCCAGCGCAGTGAGGTTGGCCCGACTAAATAAGGCAACCCCGGGACCGCGGGCGGCCCTCAGCCCCCCTGGCCTGGGCCGGGGCGAGGCCCAAGAGTCCCGGCGTCTCTAAACGCAGAAACGTCCCACCTGGTGCGGCTCCGCCGTCGCGAGTTGATGGGGGATCCGGATCAGCGCGCGGGGGCGGAGTGGAAGGTGTTGGAAGGGGACCGGCCGACACTTGGGCGCCAATTAGGGACGAATAGAATGCAGCCTGGCCTGGGGGATGCTCGGCACCTGGGAGCCCTGCAGTAGGAAGCCGGCAGGAGGAGAGCTCGGTCTGGGAAGGCGAGGAAGGCTTCCCGGAAGAGGTGTCTGGACAAAGATGTGAAGGGTGTCTAAGACTTGGCCCCGCGTTGGCCTGAGGACGGGAGGAGGGAACCTCGTAGCCAGGGCAAGAGAGTTGTGCTGGAGTGGGACAGGGGGCCGGGGGGCTGCGGGAGGAGTTCAGAATGCTCAGGAGCTGTTGTCAGGTTTCCACTTTGGAAGTCACGGTGTCGCCTCTGTGGAGAACTTGTTTCGTGAGCCCTGTGCCAGGCTCTGGCCTGGGTGGTCATGCTTAAGTCTCCCCCAACTCTCTGAGGCGGAGGTACTGTGGAGATTGGTGTTTACACCCGGGAAAACAGACTCAGGCGCTGTGACTGGCCCCCGTAATGAGCCGCGGCCGGCCGGTGGGAAAGCTGAGTTTGAGGTTTTTCAGGACCCGGAGTTGGACGGGGCGGGGTGCAGGGGACGGACACTTGCAGGCAGCTGTCCCGGGGCTAGGTCAGGCTCAGGTCTGCTGATCTGCATCCCTCGCGTCCTGCAAGCCCTGTTTGGGATTCTTGGGCACTTTCAGAAGCCAGGACTCCCCCCAGCTGTCTTTGGCCACGTGCTGGAATCCACTGGGGAGCATTTTTAACATCCTCAGGCTTGTGCAGTCTGGGGGGGGGCGGGGGGCGTGGGTCCTGGAATTTGGTTTGGTAATATTCCCTGGGCACCTCCAGCGTACGGCTGCCTTTAATTCGGGGATTCCGTGGTCAGTGTTGAGATGAGTCGGGGTGGTGGGGAGTAGGTGGGTGAAGTAAGGGTGGGTGTTTCTCCTGGGTGGTGTGGATGTCCTTGGGGCTTTGGTGCGTGGGATCAGGGTGGGGGAAGAGCAGGTTCTCCAGGATCAGCTGGGAGTCATGGGGGAGGGTCACAGTGGGGCTTTGCTGCCTGACCCTTGAGCATTTGCCATCCCAGCTGTCTCCTTGGAGGTGGGCCTCTTGCCTTCGCCAGGATAAGTGGATCAGATCCACCCTGCTCGTTTCTGGATACTGTGCGTGAAGATACCTCCGTCTCTGGCGGGCTGGAAGCTGCTGAGGTCAGGCCTGGCTCCTTCTGGGTGTGCTCTGCTTCCCCGGGAACTGGTGCTGAACTGGCCTCCATGAGCTGTGTAGGAAGTAAACAGTCCAGGGGGCTCAGTCGGGGGCCTGCAGCAGGGTCTGGGCTCTGGAGCCTCTTAGGCACCGGGATGGAGCCCAAGACTGGGGCCTTGCAGGTGTCCCTGTAGGATCTGCTCCTGGGTTTTGGAGGTCCTGGGAGCTGGTGGCCTAGCCCGGCCTGAGCCGGCAGCCTTCCCAGGGTTGCTGGCCCCTCCGAGCTTGCGATGGAATCCTGAGACACAGGTGGGTGGGGAACAGAGGAGACCCCACGCTATTCTTTACACCTCGAAGCTACCTCTGGGAGATTCCTGGAGGCTGGTTCCCCAGACCACCACGTGGGCTCTCTGGGCTGCCCCAGCCATTCTGCCTGTCAATCCAGCAGGCCCCGTCCTCAGGAAGAGGGAGATAGGAGAGTCTTCTCTAAGAGAGAGGGGCCGAGCGCATGGAGGGCGGGAGCCTCCTGGGTGAGGGTGCGCCCCAGCAGCCCGCCCCTCTGGGTGGCACTGGCGGCCGGCCCTGCTGGCCTCAGGCCTGGTACCTCTGTCATGGGCCAAACCTGCATTTAAGGCCGGCGGCTGGCCCACAGGGGCCTGCTGGCCTCTGCAGGCCGGGTGGGCTGGGTTCGCGGTGCTGCTGGAGGTGGCCTGAGGGAGAAGTTGCTACTCAGCAAAGTGTTGCTATTGTCCCCGGTCGTGGAGAATTTGAGTAGGCCCCGAAGTAGCCACAATTGTGTGCTGCACCTCATGGCCCCGTCGCCCTCCGCCCTGCCCCTCCACACACACCCCTCCCGCCACCTTTGAGCCAGCTGCCCTGGGCTGTGGTGTGTGAGCATTTCAGGGGGCTCGGCCACCTCGGGGTCACCCCGAGACGGTGAGTGATTCCCTGACCCCTCTGCGCCAGCGCGTTTAGGTTTCCAGTTCTCTCCGGTTCTTTAGTAGTTTGAATTCGGATCCAAATGAGGGCCACATGGTGCAGTCAGTCAGCATCTTGTCTTCTGATGACGTATGCGAATCCGCGCTCCCTGGTCTCTTTCCCTCCTCATGTGACTGTTGACAGTGGCCCCGAGAGTGTCTGGATTGGGACTCCCTTCCGTGGTGTCATCCAGTGCGTCCTCTGCCCTCTCTTTCCTGCAGTTGGATGGTAGCTCCAGGGCTGTGTGGCGCACCACATTTCTAGTCCTGTGGAGGCGCTTGTGGCCAGTGGCTGCTGCGGTGGACGGGACCACAGAGACTCAGAAGGTTTGTCACCGGGGGCCATTCAGAGGTGACGGTGCTGCTCCCAGTGTCGTCTGCCCGCCAGTTTCAGGTGTGGTCGCCAACCGCTTCTCGGGGCTCGCCCTGCTGACTTCAGCCACTGGTCTAGGATGAGGTTTAGGGCGGGAAGTCAGTACGGATGTGGCTCGTTGATGGAAATATCAGGGCCTTAGGGTCTCTTGTCAGCTGGGGAGTGCTTGGGGCCTCGCCCTTCCCCACCGGGTGAGTGCCCCTGAATGGCAGGAGAGTCGGAGAGACTGGAGGAGGCTAGGCCTCTAGCGTCTGCTTAGGACATGGGGGCGAGGGAAGGTAGGCACTGGGGAGCGGACGGGCCTGGTGTGTGTGTGACACGTTGGGCCACACATGCCACACGCATTACTGCCTCGAAGACCACAGAGGGTCCCCTCCCTGACCCTCACTGGGCAGAGAACCTGGCTGCTATGCGCCAGGCCCTCCCTGCATGTGGAGGCCCGGTTATCACTGTGACATTGATGTTAAGCCAAAGACACGGATGGTGGGGACGGGGCCTCTTTGGAGGGGCTACACCTGGAGGGGCCCCCAGTGCAGGTGACGTTGACAGGTGTGCGGGAGAGCAGCCCAGACGAGGGACAGCCTGGAGGAGTCTCTGAGGCTCCAGGTGATGCAAGCTGAGCCCTCGACCCAGACGGCTGCTGGGGACAGCGTTGAAGGGTCCCAGACGGAAGAGGCACAGAACACTGGCTGCCGGGTAGAGGTGTCGGGGGACCTGGGCACCCTGCACGCCCCGCTGCTCTCACTCTCGTGTCCCCTGAGGCGCCCAGCATGGCCGGCGGCGCTCGGAAGTCAGGATAGAAATGCATGGGTGGTGGCAGTTTCCCAGGGGGACACGCTGAACGAGGGCTCTCTGCCGGGGCCGGGGGTGAACAGGGAGGCTCGGGCTGCATCTGCAGCACTTGGGTTCTTGAAGGGAGCACCCCTGGAGCACCCACAGTCCCGCAAGCCCCGGGAGCTGGGCAGTGAGGACCCGAGTCGTGAGGACGCGCCCCTCTGGGGGAGCAAACCCACCGCCAGGCAGCTGCTGGCCGGAGAGCGCCTGCGAGCCTTTTACCCGGTGACGGACTCGTAGCCAGAAGGGTCATGAGGAACAGCGGCAACCACAGGGGTTTTATGTGTTCTCAACGCTGAGATACACGGTCCAATTGGAAAATGGGTGAAGGATCCGAGTAGACATACCTCCAAAAAAGAGACACATGACCAGTAAGCCCATGATAAGATGCCGCACACTGAGACCGCGGCGCGGTGCCTCTCACGCCCCTGTGGACGGCTGTCCCTGAAGCCGGATGGCAGCCGGTGTCCGGAGGCTGTGGACACATCGGACCCCCCACCGCCGGGAGGGCCGGCGGCCAGCTCCTCGGTGTCTGCCCGAGAGAAGCGAAACCTGGGTCCGCACAGAAATCTGTGCACACACGTTCCCAGCGGTGGGATCCCCAGGGGCTGCAACGTGGGGACAGTGCAGGGGTCCAGTGATAGGACGTGGTCTCGCCTCCGCTGGAGCCCCGACACCTGCCCCAACCCGTACAGCCCCCGAGACGCGGTCAGTGAGCGAAGCCGGACCTGAGAGGCCACGTGTGGAACGATTTCCCTGATAGGAAACGTCTAGAGCAGGCCAGTCCGTGGAACCCAAAAGCAGACCGGCGGACCCAGCTGGGGCGGGGCCAGGCTGTCCTTTTGGGGTGAGACTCTGTGGGACGAGGTGGTGATGCCCGCCGCACAGCCTTGGGAACGCACTAGAGACCACCGAGCCGTCAGCTCCCCGAGCGGGAGCTTTGTAGTATGTGAGGGAGCTCCGAATTGAAGACCAAATCCCTGAAAACAGCTGGGGGCGTGCGCCCCGCTCCCCACCACTGGGTCGTCCCCTCCCTCCACGGTTGCCACGTGCTGGGCCCCTTGCTAAGCCCTTTCTATACTCTGTGTCGCGGTACCTCGCCACGGTGCTGTGGGCCTGGAAGCACTCTTGGTCCCACTTTATAGACCAGGAAACCGAGGCTCCCTGAGGTCGTCACTTCCTGGGGTCACACAGCTGCTGAGTTGTAGCAGAGGGTGACTGCCTGAGCGCGCTCGGGGGCACACCCCGGGGCTGCACGCGGGCCTGGCCCCTGGCGCTGGCGGTGGGGGGCTCTCCGCTGGGACCGAGTGGGACTGGCTGCCGGCTCGGCCCTACCCCGCAGCTCCGGCCCCGGGCGCGCGTCTGCTCTCTGCTGCGGCTCTTCCCACGGACTTCCCGTCTGGTTCCGGGAGGGAGGTGTGGGGACCCTGGATCAGACCTGGTTCATATCCCAGCCCCTCCATTTCTTGCATGACCTTGGCCGCGTCACTCGGCCTTCCCGAGCTTCAGTGCCCTCAATCGCCAGGTGGGCACCCGAGTGGGGGCCCCGAATGGGGTTGTGGGCGTGTCCGCAGGGCTCAGCGCTGGGGCCACGGTAACTGTAACCATCGCCACAGTGGGCCCTCGGCTCCATTCTGTCCGCACCCTCAGAGCCCATTGCCTCGTCCCCGAGCACCGGCCACCGGGAGATGGGTCCTTGTCACCTGCCGTGCTGACAGAAGCACAGAGAGAGGAGCCCTGAGCACGGGTGTCAATTACTGCGTCGCTCAGACCTCATGCTGGATGGGGGGGGCCCGGGGAGCCCCTCAGCTCCCGCTGTAGGGCAGGGCACCCAAGGGCCACGAGCCTTGCTGCCCCTTCTGCTCTGGCCACAGAGGCATCTTGAGCGCGGCCGTGCCGTCACTGGGAGTCGGGACCCTGGCTCGCTCCCCTGCTGTTTTGGTCTCAGTTTTAGGCAGTTGTGTTTCTTTTTTTTTTTTTTTTTAGGCAGTTGTGTTTCTTTTTTTTTTTAGGCAGTTGTGGGTTTTGTTTTGTTTTTTTTTTTTTTGGCAGTTGTGTTTCTGATGCATTCAGGTGTGGATTCTGGGACACGCTGGAGCTTTGACACGTGACTAGAATGTGTCACCTCCCATGTTCACCTTTTTCTGGGGGATGGGGTGCCCCTGAAATCTGTGGCCACGAGGGATGCTTGTTGCCCCCAGCCTCGGCCCTGCCTCTGGCCTCCGCTGTCTCGCGCCCGGCACACCCTGGTGATTTCACTGGTGCCGCTGAGACTCGGTTTCCCTCTCTTGGGGCCTGAGACCAGGGCGTCGCCCATAGGGGCCTCCTCCTCCTCCTCTCTCGGGTGCTCTGCCCTTGGCCCGGGGTGAATTGTCGCTGGCCACCGTCTTCTGACAGCTGGCCAGGCAGCCCTGGAGGACGTGGCTCCCGCCCCCGCACGCTGCCTGTGGGATGAGGGGTGCTTCTGCGCCGCCTGTGCTCCCCCACGGCTCTCGAGAGACCCTGACTCTTGAGGGAGACCTGGGCTGAGGCTTGGTTTCAAGCGAGGAAGCCATTTTGGATGGAGATGCACATTTTCCTTTCCGGAACACTCTGCAGTGGTCCGCGCCAGCCTCGGCAACCCAGACGGGCCCAGCCCGTGGAACACTCTGGAATGAAAACATCCCGTCTGTCCTGCCGCCGTCTGGCCCTCGGAGCGGGGTGCCTGTGCATCTCGGGCCGGCCGAGCGTGCCTGCAGTCTTGCTGCCGAACAGAACGCAGCTGGAAAATGCAGCTCACGTCCTTTTTTCCCGGAACACCTCGTTCTTTGTGGCTTGGCAGCCGTCTTCGCCAAGGGGCCCAGTGGTGCCCAGCCGCCCGTGCCAGGGAAGGGGCTGCCAAGGTGGGCAGGGCTCGTTCTCTCCCCGAGGTGCCCGTGGGCCCGGGCCTGGCCAAGTGTGGTGTCCCTGACTTTAGCAGCCCCCCACCCCCACCCCGTGCCCTGACGGGTGCTCTGGGGCCACCCTGGGAAGGGCTCGTTTTCTTCTGGTGGGAGCAGAGAATGAGACCAGTGCTCGGAGCAAGGCTGACGGCACTGCTGGCCTCCAGGGCCCGGGGCATCAAACCACTCTGTAGCCCTGGCTCCTGTCAGGCTGGTTCGTGCCTCCGGCCGTGCCCGGCAGCCAAGGGGGCAATGAGATGGCTACCCACGCCGGGCTGCAGAGCCTGAGGCCACGCGCCAGCTCCCCAGCCAGTCTCCCGACTCTGGGGCCACGATGGTGGGAGGAGCAGGCAGCCTCCCCGAGCCTCAGCGTTCCTGCCCGCGGAAGGGGCTGGCGCCCTCCCTGCCTGGCTGGCTGTGGCAGGTCTGAGCGCAGCTCCTGAGCTCCGGCGCTGGATCTGGAGGGAGGCCCAGCACCCTTGGGTCTGGTCCTTTGCCTCCCCTCGCCCTGAAGGGGGCCCCAAATCCCTAGCCACAGGTGGAGCAGCATGCTAGACCCTCTCCTGCTCCCCCAGCCCCCCTCTTGTTAACGCTCTGAAGGTGGCTGCCTCGGGGCGCGCTGGTATGGAGGGCTCCCCGCCCCTCATCCCCTCTGCGGGTCTGAGCTCCCCTCCCTGTCTTGGCCTGCGGCCCCGGGGGCTTCCTGGGTGGGCAGCAGCAGCACAGGGGCTGTGTAGGCCCATCCTGGTGAGACTTCAGTAGTGGAAGGGCAGAACCGGGATGACGGGGGCGCCCATAAAGTGCGGTGAAGCGTGGGCCCTTTCCACGCAGGCCTCTCCCACTCGCTGCCGCCCCGGGCTGGCCGGCCCCTCCCCAGAGAGCGTGCCTCTGCCCCCTCCCCGGCTGGCCCTGTCCGCACGTCTGTCTGCAGATCTGCTCCTTCCTAAACTCGAATTCATTAATTTACACATCATCATTTCCGGCCCTGGAAGCCAGCCTCACTCACCATAAATAGACGGAATGAAAACAGAATGAGGTTATTACACTCAAACTGGCTCGGGGCTCCCGGCGGCCTGGCCCCGGGCTGGGGGGAGCCGCAGCGTCGCCAGCCCCGGGGTCCAGGGGTGGGGGGCAGCGCAGGCCCTGCACTAGAGCCTCTCCCCTTTGGCCCGGGCTTGGCTCCTGAGGGGATGTATTGGGGGTCCTCCCCGCTGGGCTCAGGGGCGCCGCCAGGGAGAGGACAGGCCAGCCAGGGCTGCGATTCCTGGTGCGGGGGAGGAGCACGAGCCCGGGGCCTGGGATGGGGACCGGGGTACCTTCTGTCCCGCCAGCGCGGCTGTGCTGTCCTCCCCGAGGAGGGAGGAGGCAGCTGCTGGCGCGGGAGGAGTGGGTTACATAACCTCTGCTGCGGCCTCTCCAGAGCCCGTTCCCCCCAAGCCCTGTTTCCAGTGCGGCGGCCAGCGCAGGGGTGGGGGTGATGGGCTGGGGCCTGGCACTCGCCCCCGCCACTGACCACATGCGTCTGGAATGTGCAGATGTTTCCTTGGGGGCTCCGGCTGGCCCCCAGACCCCGCCCAGCATCTGGACTGGGGAACGGGCACATGGGCCCCTCCTCTCCTTGGCACAGGAGGAAACTGAGGCCGCTCAGGGCTGCAGGGCAGGGTCCCGGCTTCTCTGGGGCCTCTAGTTCCGCAACTCCAGAAGGGGAGGCTGCTCTTGGAGCCACCCCAGGCTCAGGAACGCTCCAGACCTGCTTGTGACCCCCTCCTCCTCGGCTTCTCCCTTCACGTACCCTGACCCACCCCCATCTCCTGGGCGCAGCCCCTTCTCCCCTCCTCCCTCGGGGGCCCTGATGGGAGCAGGGGCGGGATGCACGTGCTGAGCCGTATATGGACAGGGCAAGGGGAAGCTGCCGTTGCTCGTCACGGGGTCCGGGGGCTGCTTGAGCACCTCCTGCTGGGCACCTCCAGCTTGGGGGTGGAAGCAAGGACCCTCCCCCAGGCTTCTGCTCGCAGTGGAAAAGAGCAGACCCAGACGTCCAGGGATGTGCTGTTGCCGCCTGTACCCCGGGAGAGGCTGGAGTCCCCCCTCCTCCAGACGATGTCTGGTCTGGAAGACAGGGGAGCGTGGGGGACAGCCGGGGTTCCCCCAGGAGACTGCTGGGCCCCTGTGAGGGAGGAGAAGGAAGGCCAGCTTCTCGATCTGGTCCCTGGTGCCTGGGGAGGTGACATGTGTCTTGTGCTTTTGTGGGGGTGTGCCTATTCCCTGGTGGTGTGTGGGTCCCCAGGTCACTCCCCTCCTCCCCGAGCTGGCCTGGAGCGCCTAGCTGGCCCAGAGAGTGCTTGGCCCGGGACCTCTTAAGGGTGCTGTCCAGCCTCCAGCTGCTGGCCCTCCGCCCGGCAGGGGCTGGCCTCCGCTTGGCCAGCTGCTGCTGCTTTGGCTGTGCTGGGCTCCTTCGGGGGCTCTCTGGGCCTGCTGTGTCTCTCCCCTGCGGTTGTGGGACCCAGGGAACCCTGGTGTGGGGGCAGGGTGTCAGGCTGTGATGATGTCCCCTGGGGGCAGGGCTGGCCCGAGGCCTCCTTGGCATTCCCCCAGAACCTGGATGGCAAGAGCTAATGTGGACAAGTGGCTGCTCAGGACCTTGGGGCTGTGGGACTGAGTGAGGACCCCACCAGTGGTCTGTTCCCATGTCCCCCTTCTGGTGACCCCCATAACTCCCCCTCAGTGTCCCCTCTGCCTTTCCCCTCGCTCCCAGCATGCACCGTTCGCCACGGCCTGCCCCGTACAGCCCTTCCCACACACTAGGGCTGGGGCCCAGGGCCTAGTGTGCCCTTGGGGCGTGGGACCTTGGCTGCCAGGATCCCGGGGAGCCTGTTGATGTTTTCTGTGCACCAGGGGCCAGGCTGGGCCCAGGTGAGTGCCGGAGCGGAGGGGCTCAGCTGGGACCTGGAGCGCAGAGAGCACGTGGCCAATGCCCGTGACTGTGTGACCGTGACTGACAGTGGGGCCTTCGGCGTGCGGGGGAGGGGAGCCTCGATGGGGCTGCTGGGCCAGGCAGAGCTGGATGGAGGACTTGGCCGAGGGTGGCTTGGAGCCATAGGCCAGTGAGGCCGGGGCCAGCGATGTCCCGACGGGCCGGGGTGGGTGCTGGCTGCGCGGCCTGGACGCCGAGCTCGGCCTGCGCCTCCCGCCCGCCGCCCGGGCTTCTCAGGCACCACGGGCGGCTCCCAGCAGCTGCCACACGTGATGGATTTTCCAGAACATGGGATATGAAAAACATTTTAGGGATTTTCCTTCTTTCTTTCCTCTTCTGCTGGAGGCCCAAGCTGGGAAGCTGCCCCAGGAACCCCTGGTGGGTCTCTGGCCCGAGCTCGCTCTCCAGTCCTGCCGCCCCCGGGCTCCATCTCTCCTGTCGCTTCCCTGGGTCCCTGCAGCCAGCTTCTTCCCTCAGGCACGGACATCGGGAGGTTTCTCCTGCCACAGCCGCTCCACGCCAGAGCGTCCCGGTTCACCATCGGGTGGGCGTCCAGCTACCTCGCCCACCCCGGGAGCGGGAGCGGGCCGCTGGGGGGGCCTGAGGAGCACAGGGCGGGCAGCGTGCCCTAGAGGAAGGCCTGGCCCGGCAGACGGAAGGCACCCCCTCCCCCGCCACGTGTGAGAAGGGGCAGGGAACGTGGGCTCCACTGGGGGGGCACGGAGGCCTTGCCAGCGGGTCCTGCCCCGTGTCCCCTGGCCCCCAAAGGCCTCTCCAGGCCTGGCGTTCCTGGATCCCAGGTTCTGGGTGGAGACAGCTGTGCGTGTAGCCGCCCGCCTGCCCGCCGTCTCTCCGTCCCCACCGCCCCCAGATGGGAGGCCGGGAGACTCAGTGAGACCAGCTCCTCGTCCGGGGCCCCGAGCTGGGATAGGGCGGGGCTCTGGCCCGAGAGCCAGAGGTCAGTGGCAGTGCCACTTCTTGAGGAGGCCTCGCTGCCCCCGCCTCCTCTGCCGATGGGGCTCCTGGCGGCCCTCGCTGGCCTCCTTGCCTCCCGTTCCCTCTGCGGCCCCCACTCCGGCCCCCGGGGCAGCCTGCCGGTCCCCTCTTGCACACGCCCCATTTCTCCTGCTTCTGGGGCAGCACAAGTGTGGGGAAACTCAGGGGACCCGGCTGCTCTCAAGCCTGGAGCTGTTGCGGTGCACCCCTCTCCAGCACTTTGTGTAGAGCTCAATTGGAACATTTGTGGGGGAGGGGCTCGTTTTGCGCCTCGATTTCTCTTGGTCTGTGTGCTGAGGGGGCTGCCCCCGCCGGTGGATGGATGGGCTCTGGGCGCCGCCCACGTAGGTCCTGTCTGTCCCCACAGGTGAGGGGAAGGGCATCTGCGGCGACTGGTTCCCGGGGCTGGGGCAGCCCTGCCGTGTGAGAGGCTCCGGCCTGTTCTGCTCTTTGGAACTCTTGCCTGGAACTTGAACTCTGCCAAGTTAGGCGCCCTGGCTGCTGTCGGGTCAGGCACCCTGGTCCTGGCAGCGGGGGGCTGCTCTGGGTAGAAACCCCCGGGCCCCAGCCCCACACCCCCAGGGGGATGGGAGGCCCTCTGGGCCCGGCTCCCCACTTGGGCCACAGGATACTGCTGGTGCCCTCCAGGTGCCCCCTGGCTGTGCTGGGGACCAGGATGGCAGAGCGGCCTGGCGGCGGCCCAGCTCACAGCCCCCAGCCCTCCTTGGTCCCCATGGGACCCCGTGTGGCAGCAGGTCTCCCGAATGAGCAGCAGTCGGGGGCTGTGGTGCGGGTCGTTTCCCGAGCCTGGTTCCAGACGTGGTCCACGGAATCAGGACCCGGGCTGGGGTGCTGCTCTGGGCATCCCAGCCTGCAAAGCTCTGGGACCCCCTCCTCCCCCACGTCCTCAGGGGCCTGTGTGTACCTCGGCTCTCCCAGGAGGACCTTGTTTCCGCACCAGCTCACTCTGGGGTCCTGCTGTATTGGGAGCAGACTCTGTCCCCAAGGGTGACCGTTGGGAGCCGGACTCCCCCCAGGCTGCCTCAGGAGCTTAGACAGGAAGGGCCGGGCAGCCAGGTGCCCAGGGATGGGGTGTCTGGCCCGGGCTGTGCTTGGGGTAGGGTGGGATCTGAGTGTTGGAGGAGCTGGGTCGGCAGGACCGGAAAAGGGCTGGGCCAGGAGGAGGCATCAGCGGACCCCCGCCCCCGCACGACTGGGCGGTCACTGGGGGCTGGGGTATGGGCCGGGAGAGGCATTCTGGGGACACCCGAGGATGAGCGGTGACACCTGCGAGGGCAGAGGCTCTGCGGGCGGGGGATGGTGAGGAGGGTGCGGTGAGCAGGTGACCGGCAGTGTCCTCCAGGTCGGGGGGGTGCACAGGTGGGGGCGACCGTGGCCTCCATGTCTAGGCTGGAAGGGAGTGTGGCGTCGTTGTCCGCAGAGCGTGGGGAGCGGGGGTGTCGCCAGCACTGGGGTCGTGGTTCTGAACCGGCACAACTTGGGGGACGGGAGTGCTTTGGGGCGGCCCCTGTCACAGCTGCGTCTGCGACCGCTGTGTTTCTTTGGTTAGCAGTGTGCTCGGTGCTCTGGTTTTCCTGGCCTGGCTGTGCCCCTCGCCGCGTGCGTGGGGAGCGCCCCGGGCCTTTGACCCCGAGTGGAAGCCGCTGGCACTCCCCGGCCTGTTGTCTGGTGTTACTTATGACGCTCTGCAAGGAGGTTGCGTCTTTCTCTGTAGTTGGCTCTTCTGGCTCTGCCGCTGCCTGTCCTGGACATTTTGACAAGTGTGTGATGCGCTCCTCTGTTCTCTTGGTCAGTGTGGTTCCAGAAAACTGTCCCCTTCGGCTTTGGGCTTTGTCACCCTCCCCGGTCCCAGCTGGCGTTGAACGTCCTGGGGCTCCTGGGGGCCGGCCCTGCCCCCAGCCCACCGTGTCCTCGAGTGGGCTCTCGTAGGCCCGGTCTGGCTCTGGAGGGGCCGGCCCGTCTCACCTTGCAGCCCGTCTCCGTGACTCTTGCCCGGTCAGGCTTCCTGGTGAGCCTGTGTGTGTGACCTCGTAGACCGCACGGTGATTGTCCTGGGGTCCTGTCGGCCTCGTTGTTGGCTGCGGCCTGTCACCAGAGCTCTGAGATGAGGTGGTCTGCCGTGGTCCCCTCCCTGCTTATCTGTCCTTGTGCCCCTCTGTGTCTTGGGGGCATTCCGGGACCCCCTCCCTCACGCTAGCAACGGTGAGGCCCCTGGCCCCGGAGACCCTTGGGCTGCACTGGTGCGTTCCAGCCCCCACGTGGGACGGCGCTGCCGGGGACCGGGGACCGGGGACTGGGACGGCTGGGGGCCTGGCTCTGGGCAGAGAGGGGGCGTGGGGCAGGGTGTGGGCGGAGTCCTGAGGGCTCCCGGCCCTCTCGTGCTCCGGCCGTTTGGGTCCTCTCTCCTGGCCTCGAGTGGGGAGTTGGAGGGTGTGGGGGAGCCTCTGAGGGTCTCCTTCGTGCCCCGTCCGGGGTTCTGGCACTGACCGGTGCCTGCTTTGCTCCCCAGAGATATCTCCCACAACCTGCTCCGGGCACTGGACGTCGGGCTCCTGGCGAACCTCTCCGGGCTGACAGAGCTGTGAGTGTCCCTTGGGGACACCACGGGGTTCGGGGGTAGTGGCAGCCTGTCACCGTTTTGGTTATGGGGGCTTCTTTCCAACCCTGCTGAGTCCTCCCCTTTTTTCCAGGGACATAAGTAACAACAAGATTTCTACTTTAGAAGAAGGAATATTTGCTAATTTATTTAATTTAACTGAAATGTAAGTTGTTTCTGGTGGGTGTCAGTAGTCAGCCTCCCTGCCCTCCTGACGTGGCCCCTGTGCCCGTTCCCATTTGGACCAGGCGCTGGGGCCTGTGTGCTTCCCTGCTGGAGCTCCTTTGGGGCCACGGGGATGGTGGGGCTGTACTGGGGAGGGCACCCCAGGCCCCCGCTCCCTGGATGGGGCCAGCAGAGACCCTTCCTCGGGGCCCCCTCCCTTGCCCTCCGCTGAGTGCCCGGCCCGGTGCCTCCCGCAGAGACCTGAGCGGGAACCCCTTGGAGTGTGACTGCGGTCTGGCCTGGCTGCCTCGCTGGGCGGAGGAGCGGCGGGTTCGCGTGCTCCGGCCCGAGGCGGCCACATGCGCCGGGCCCAGCCCCCTTGCCGGCCAGCCCCTCCTCGGTGCGCCCTTGTCGGACGGCGGCTGTGGTGAGTGAGGCTGGAGTGGGGCCGGCTGTGGCCTTCCCTGCTGGGCAGGTCCCACAGGTGCTCCGGGGCCGGCAGCCCGGGTGGGGGCAGGCCGGGCGGGGGAGACAGACCGGGTCGGGGGTCAGGAGGGCCCTGTGGACCCAGGGGACGGTGCAGGTGGGAGGCGGGGAGGGCGGCGGGTGATGGGACGTGGGGCGCAGGGCGGGGGCGTGCCGGGGACCAGCCTGTGTGCTCTGTCCAGGTGAGGAGTACATCGCCTGCCTTCCTGACGACAGCTCGGGTGCAGTGGCACTGGCAGCCTTCTCGGCGGCCCACGAGGGCCCGCTCACACCAGAGGCCTGCGGTGCCTTCTGTTTTGCGGCCGGCCGGGGTCTCGGGGCCCTCTCAGACCAGGGCTGGTGCCTGTGCGGGGAGGCCCGGCCCCCCAACGCCTCGTTGGCCTGCCTGCCCTTCTGCTCCGGCACTCGACCGGCCCTCGCCCCTGCCTGCCAGGGCCCCACCGTCCTCCAGAACACCTTCCCTGCCTCCCCGGGGGCCGCCCTGCTGGGGCCTCGGGGACCCCTGGCCTCTGGCCAGCCGGCAGCCTTCCACGTCACCGCCTCCCTGCCCGTCAGCTCCACACGCTGGGACTTCGGCGACGGCTCCCCCGGGGTGGACGTAGCTGGCACTGCCGCCACTCACCGCTACGTGCTGCCCGGACGCTACCACGTGACGGCGGCGCTGACCCTGGGGGCCGGCTCGGCCCAGCTGGGGACTGACGTGCAGGTGGAGGCCGCGCCCGCGGCCCTGGAGCTCGTGTGTCTCGCCTCGGTGCGCAGCGACGAGACCCTCAAGCTCGGTGTCCGGAACCGTGGCGGCTCGGACCTCCAGGCCACGTACAGCATTGTGGCCGTGGGCGAGGAGCCGGCCCGGGGTGGGTGCCCTCGGCCGTGGGCCTGGGCCGTCCCTCGCCTCGCTCACCCCCGGGGGCTGGAGGGGGATGGTGCTGGTCGGGCACACGCTGATGCCCCTTTTCTGCTCGTTGACCCCCCCCAGTGGTGCATCCACTCTGCCCCCCGGACACCGTGATCTTCCCCGGCAACGGGCACTGCTACCGTCTGGTGGCTGAGAAGGCCGCCTGGCTGCAGGCTCAGGAGCAGTGCCGGGCCTGGGCCGGGGCCGCCCTGGCCATGGTGGACAGCCCCGCCGTCCGGCGCTTCCTGCTCTCCCAGGTCACCAGGTACCTCCCCCCCCCGCCCCGAGAAGCTATGAGGTGGGGTCCTCAGAATGCTGGGGCGGGGCCGGAGCCTAAGGCCTGAGGAGGGTCAGGAGGAGAGGTGGGGGTGGCCGGAGGACGGAGTCCAGCTGGCTGGCCTGACGGCGGCCGAGGAGCCCCAGCTTGCTCCGCTGACGTCATTCCCGTTGGCTCTTGGGACACGGATGTGGGCATGGGCGTGGGGGGTGCATCCCGGGTCCTGTGGGCCACCCAGCCCCTGCTGTCCCCACTGAGCCCCTCCTGGCAGGGGTCGGGCTGGTTCTGCTGTGACCATGGAGGCTGCCCTCGGCCCCCCAGGCCTGTGAGGAAACGTGCTTCCCTGCAGCCGGCACCCCCTCTCCCCGCTGGCCCACAGCGGTGGGTGCCTGGTGCCACCAGAGCCCAGATGCCCGTTTCTCCTTGAGGAGAAGAGGGGCCGACCGGACTGTGGCCCTGGACATCCTCAGTGTCCAGAAGGGGAAGCTGAAGCCCAGGATGGTCAAGGTCACTGGCAGTAGCCAGGCCCCAGTTCCGGCTCTGACCCTGGCACCCCAGTCCCTTCCCTGCGTCCTCCATGTGTCTGTCAGCCCTCCCTCCAGAAGAGCCTTCCTACCTTGGCAGAGCTGGGGGACCAGCCTGTTTGGGGGGCTGAGATGCAGGGGTTTTGTTCCCCAAACACTACACCCAGAGCTGCATTTTTTAAAAGGTTTTTTAATCCATTTTAGAGAGAGGGTGAGAGAGAGGAGGGGGAGGGGACAAGGGGAGAGGGAGAAGCAGAGCCCTGCTGGGCTCCAAGCCCGACGTGGAGCTCAGTCTCACAACCCTGACATCATGACCTGAGCCAAAACCAAGAGTCGGCCACCTAGCCGACTAAGCCCCCCGGGCACCCCGACACCCAGAGACTTCTCGCAGAATACGCAGCCCTCGGCCAGACTGAAGCCTCCCCCTGCCCCACAGGTGTGGGTGGTATATGGACACGGCCGCGGCCTTGCTCGCCAGGTCATCTCTCTGAGCCTCAGTTTCCCCATTGAGAGATGGGGAGAGGGGCGGGGCCTACCTGAGGGGCTGCCGTGAGGAGCCGGCTCCCAGAGAGGGCAGATGCAGGGGTGCCCGTCTCCGGGGAGCCCTCGGGCGCCCACCCTCCCCTCCGCCTGCCCGCAGGAGCCTGGATGTGTGGATCGGCTTCTCCGCTGTGGAGGGGGAGGAGGCGGGCCCCGCCATGGAGGGCGAGGCCTTCAACGTGGAGAGCTGCCAGAACTGGCTGCCTGGGGAGCCGCACCCGGCCACGGCGGAGCGCTGTGTGAGGCTGGGGCCCGCAGGCCGGTGCAACACGGACCTGTGCTCCGCGCCCCACAGCTACGTCTGCGAGCTGCGGCCTGGAGGTGCGCTGGGCCCTGGGGCGCCGCGGGTCCCCCCTGCCCTGGACCAGGACCAGGACCACTGCCTCCCTCCCGGGCCGTGCTGGGGAGCTCCACACGGCCGTCCCTACCCCTGCCGCCACGCAGGCCTCCCGGCCGCCCCGGGGGCTCCCCCTGTCCCGGCTGCCCCGGGGGCTCCCCGTGTCCCGGCTGCCCTGGGGGCTCCCCCTGTCCCGGCTGCCCCGGGGGCTCCCCCTGTCCCGGCTGCCCCGGGGGCTCCCCCTGTCCCGGCCGGGACAACCTCATCCCTCATCCAGGCTCATTCCTTAGCTGTCTGGCGCCCGTTACGCATTGCTGAGCACCTGCGCTCCCGCGTGGAGGTGCTCCCAATGAGACGGAGCTGGGGGGCAGCTCGGACGCCACTGCCAGGGGCTCAGTCCCAGGTCTGGCTCCCCCTCGGGCCCCTGACGCTGTCCTCCTGGGCCCAAAACCTCATTGCACACTTGTCATCCCAGGTCCCGTGTGGGACGCGGAGACCTTCCTTGTGGGAGCGCCCAGTGGAGATCTGCAGGGACCCTTGAGCCCCCTGGCACAGCAGGAGGCCCTCTCAGCCCCCCAGGAGCTCGTCGAGGTAGGTGGACCCCGGGACCCTGCAGAACACAGTCTGGAGCCTGAGCCTGCTTGCTGTGTCTCTACAAATAAGCTTCTTCTGGGCCTCACCGATGCCCGCGTGCCCGGCACAGACTGTAGGCCCCCCGCCCCCGCCTGGTGTCAGAGCCCGGAGCACTCCTGGGCCTTCTCTCGGGGTGTTGGGTTTTTTCACAAATGGGGTGCTAGCACTGGTGCTCAGGTGGTTTTGACTTGAGTCTTCATCCTGAGTGTCTTCTTCAGTGCAAAGCCCCACATGGTGGCTCCTTCCCCTCTGAGCCGCCTGGGTGGGGGTCGGGGCCTGTGGAGCTGAGCAGCACCCCCCGTACCCTCAGGTCATGGTGTTCCCCAGCCTGGGCCTGAGCAGGGAGGCCTTCCTCACGGCAGCTGAGTTCGGCACCCAGGAGCTGCGCCAGCCCGCCCAGCTGCGGCTGCAGGTGCTCCGGCCCACGGCAGAAGCAGGTGGGGCTCTGCGCGGTCACGGGCCCTGGGCCCCTGCCTGCGGGACAGGCATCCAGCCTTGAGGTCGGCACGGCCGAGCGGTGCCCACAGAGAAGCCAACTCGGGACCCGCAGGACAGCCTGCGCGGGGCTCGCCCGGGCCCGTCAGCCGGCCCGGGGTCGGGAGGGGTAGAGGGGTGATGCTGGGGGCCGGGCTGCCGCCTGGCCAGACCTCCCATCATCGTGGGGCACCCCGACCGTGCCTGAGCAGCAGGCAACGGGATTCGCCCACACTCCTCTTCTTGCAGGGGCCCCCGGGAGCAGCAGGGGGCCTGGCAGCAGGTCCCCGGAGAACCAGACTGAGCCTGTCTCTGCGTGCACCCCAGAGGGACACTGGTGCCCTCAAGCTGGTCTCCACTTGCCACTGGATGACCCCTGCCGCCCCCGGGCCTGTGCCAATGGGTCCACATCAGGGCCAGGACCCCCTGAGGCCTCCCGTGTGCTGTGGAAGGAGTTCCTCTTCTCTGTGCCGGCGGGGCCTCCCGCCCAGTACTCGGTATGAGTCACCGGCCTGGGCCGGTCGGCCTCCCCCCCTGCTGCCCACCCGGACCAATGGTGGCGTCCCTGCGCTGCTCTGGCTCTGTCCGCGTCCTTGCTCAGCAGCCCCGGCAGCAGAAACTGCCAGCTCCCTTTCTACTTGTTTTGGCTGCCGTGTCCCTCCGAGGCCCTGCCCCTGTCCAGGGAGGGTCCGCCCACTCCTGCGGCCCTGCCCTGTGCTCTGCGAGCATCCCTGTCCCAGCGCTTCTCCCATCTGTCCCTGCCATGAGTGCCTGGGGGCCCCCGTGTGGCCTGCTGCAGCGAGCATGAGTCTGGGTGGCCCCTAAGGGTCCTGCCCAGCTGCCGGAGCCCCTGGTTCGGAGCCCTTGGTCCGGTGCCCCTGGCAGCCCCCCGACCAGTAGTGGTCCACTGTGAGGACCCGACAGCTTGCCTCCCTCTCCTGCAGGTCACCTTCCGTGGCCAGGACAGCCCCCTGCTCCCTGGAGACCTTATCGCCTTGCAGCATGACGCCGGGCCGGGTGCCCTTCTGCGCTGCTGGCCTGCCCCAGGCGCCCCTGGTGCCCCTAGTGCCGGGGCCCCGTACTTCTCCAGCACCGCCGCGGCCTGGCTGGCCCACCTGCCCACTCGGCTGGAGGCAGCCCCAGCCGGCCCCGCCTGTGCCGTGCGGCTCCTGGCTGCCTCGGAGCGCCTCACCCCGTTGCTGGGGCTGCGGCCCAACCCAGGGCTGCGGCGGCCCGGGCGCTACGAGGTGCGGGCCACGGTGGGCAATGGCGTGTCCACGCACAACCTGTCCTGCGGCTTCGACGTGCTGTCCCCGGTGGTGGGGCTGCGGCTGGCCCACCCCACGCCCCGTGACGGCCGCCTCTACGTGCCCACCCGCAGCTCTGCCCTGGTGCTCCAGCTGGGCTCCGGCACCAACGCCACTGCCACAGCCCGCTGGCCTGGGGGCAACGTCAGCGCACCCTTCGAGGCCGGCTGCCCGGCCACAGTGGTGGCCCTGCTGCCCAGCTGTGCTCTCGAGGCCAACACCACCCTGTTTGCGGTGCTGGTGCTGCCCGGGCTTCGCCAGGGCGAGCACGCGGTCGAGGTCCTGGTGGAGGACGGCACCGGCCAGGCCAACCTCAGCCTGCGGGTGACGGCCGAGGAGCCCATCTGCGGCCTTCGCGCCACTCCCAGCCCCGAAGCCCGTGTGCTGCAGGGCGTCCTGGTGGTAAGTAGCCCTCCCGAGACAAGGGGCCCGAGCCCAGGGAGGAGGGAGCTCGGCCTCGGGACAGCGGGCTCCGCGGCTGCTCTGCAGCAGGCTCTGGTGGGTGGCTCCCCAGACCGGCCACTAATTCCTAAGTCCGTGGAGAGTTCCCACGAAGACGGCAGCTCTGACGAGGCTGCAGTCTGCTCCCACACCCTTGCCCGTGGCGCGTCTGTGCCCACCTCCACCCTCGTCAAGCCCGAGTGTGCCCTCGAGGCCCCTGCCGTGTTCCCATCGGGTTACAGGGAGTACTTCTTGAGCAGGAGGCTCTGGGGCCACCCTGCTGCTGTCCCCTCCCAGCTGTCCCCCCCCACCAGGCCGCCATCCCACGGGGGCCACCCAAAGGGCCGTTTCTGATCCCTGCCCCTCGTGTGGTCTCGTGCTGCCGCTTCCCCTGCTCATACCTGTTCTGTCGGCAGTCTGGGGTCGACCTCCAGAACCACGGGCCCCCTGACACTCGCGAGCTGCCCCAGGCGGCCTGGGCACGAGCCCGGGGACGGGCCGTGCGGGGACTCAGACACGCGGGCTCTTGGTGTCACTGGTCTGGACTCCCAGTCCACTTAGCAGAAGCGAGGAGCTGAGCGGTCAGAGCGCACGTCCGCCCAAGCTCAGCCCCGCGCCGTTCGACCCCTCCAGCCTCCTCTCCCCAGTGGTGTCTTGAGGTCGCCCGGGAAGCCTCACCAGGAGGCATGTCTGGGTAGGGGGGACCTGGGCTTAGGGCCGAGCTGGCCTCCAGAACCCTGGGGCTGGCCGACGCTGTGTCCTTCCCTCAGCGGTACAGCCCCGTGGTGGACGCCGGCTCGGCCGTGGTCTTTCGCTGGACCATCGACGACAAGCAGTCCCTGACCTTCCACAACGTGGTCTTCAATGTCATCTACCAGACCGCCGCGGTCTTCAAGCTCTCGGTGGGTGGGGGGCACCTGTGGGGGCAGGGCGGGCCGGGCCGTGTGCTGCTCTGCTTTGCTCGCGAGGACCCCTCGGCTGGCCGCGGGTAAGTGCAGGGAGGGCTCTGTCCGTGCTGCCCGGCGGCCCCTGCCCCGCCCGTGGCAGCCCAGGCACGCCCCTGTTTCTGCAGCTGACAGCCTCCAATCACGTGAGCGACGTCACCGTGAACTACAACGTCACCGTGGAGCGCATGCACCGGATGCAGGGCCTCTGGGTGTCCGCGGTGCCGCACGTGCTGCCCCCCAACACCACACTGGCCGTGGCCGCCCGCGTGCTGGTGGACTCGGCCGTGGAGGTGGCCTTTTTGTGAGTGTGCCTGGCCTGGTGGCCAGCGGGGCCAGCTGCTCCCGGGGGTGGGGGGGCTGGTGCCGGGTGCGTGGGACCCCGGGAGGGGCGGGGGGTGCGGCCGGGCCGTGTGCACCCGTCCCAGCCTGCTCCTGGCCTGCCCCCTGCCCTGGCAGGTGGACCTTTGGGGACGGGGACCAGGCGATCCGCCAGTTCAAGCCTCCGTACGATGAGTCCTTCCAGGTCCCAGACCCCACGGTGGCCCAGGTGCTGGTGGAGCACAACACCACACACACCTATGCCGTCCCAGGTGAAGCTGGGGCCCACTGGCCTGCTGGGGGGATGGTCCCTCTCCGTCTAGTCTGGGCTGATGGCCTGGGGTCTGAAGTAGGGGGATCGAGGGGTGTCTGGCGTGAGGGGTGGACTGGGTTGCAGAGCCCCATGATTCAAGTCTCCAGGCCAAAAACCGGACCCCTCTCGGCCGCCGAGGGTTACCTTTTATTTTGAGCGGCTTAGAAGCCACGCAGCAGAGTACAGAGTAGAGCTCGGCGCCCCGCCCCCTCAGCCAGGGGCATTCTCCCTCTACGTTTGGCCTGGGGCCCTGTTCTCTTGTCCTGAGAGGCCCCCTCAGGGCCCCCTGGGGCTGACAGTGACTTTGGCAAGCAGACCGTGGCCCTGGTCCTTACTCCGGCCTGTCCCCCAGGCGAGTATAACCTGACCCTGCTCGTGTCCAGTGCCTTCGAGAACCTGACGCAGCAAGTGCCTGTGAGTGTGCGGGCTGCCTTACCGGCTGTGGCCGTGGCCGTGGGAAGCAGCGTCCCAGTGGCTGGCCGGCCTGTCGCCTTCTCCCCACAGCCCCTGTCCTGGCCGGGGGGCGTCCTGTACACATGGGACTTTGGGGACGGCTCCCCGCCTGTGACGCAGCCCCAGCCGGAGGTCAATCACACGTACGCCTCCAGGGGCGTGTATCGTGTCCGTCTGGAGGTCAACAACACGGTGAGCAGCGCAGCAGCGGGCCTCAGCCTCCGCGTCTTCGAGGAGCTCCGGGGGCTGCGCGTGAGCCTGAGCCCGGCTGTGGAGCAGGGTGCGCCTGTGACGGTCAGCGCCACGCTGGAGTCGGGGGACAATGTCACGTGGACTGTCGACATGGGAGACGGCACGGTGCTGACGGGCCCCGAGGCCACGGTGGAGCACGTGTACCGGCGGGCCCAGAACTGCACGGTGACGGTGGCCGCGTCCAGCCCCGCAGGCCGCCTGGCCCTGAGCCGGCCCGTGCACGTCTTTGTCCTGGAGGTGCTCCGGATCGAGCCCGCGGCCTGCATCCCCACGCAGCCCCACGCCCAGTTCACGGCCCACGTCACCGGGGACCCCGCCCACTACGTCTTCGACTGGTCGTTCGGGGATGGCTCTTCCAACACGACTGTCTCGGGAGACCCGACGGTGACGCACAGCTTCACGCGGAGCGGGACGTTCTCCCTGGCCCTGGTGCTGTCGAGCCCGGTGAACAAGGCCCATTACTTCAGCAGCGTGTGCGTGGAGCCCGAGGTGGGCAACGTCACCTTGTGGCCCGAGAGGCAGCTGGTGCAGCTCGGGGAGGAGGCTCGGCTGGTGGCTCACGCCTGGCCCCCGTTCCTCTACCGCTATACCTGGGACTTCGGCACTGAGGACGTGGCCCGCGTCGGGGGCCCCGAGGCCACGTTCACCTACGCAGACTCCGGCTCCTACCTGGTGACGGTGGCCGTGTCCAACAACATCTCGGCGGCCAACGACTCCGCCCTCGTCGAGGTGCAGGAGCCTGTGCGGCTCACGGGCATCCGGGTCAATGGCTCCGGCGCGCTAGAGTTGCTGCAGCCCTACCTGTTCTCGGCCGTGGGCCGCGGGCACCCCGCCACCTACCTGTGGGACCTGGGGGACGGCGGGCACCTCGAGGGTCCCACGGCCATCCACGCCTACAACCGCACGGGCTCCTTCGCCGTCAGGGTGCGCGCGGGGAACGAGGTGAGCCGCAGCGTGGCGGGCCTGAACGTCACGGTGCAGCAGCGCGTGCGGGGCCTGGCCGTCAACGCCAGCCGCACGGTGGTGCCCCTCAACGCCAGCGTGGGCTTCAGCACGGCCTTGGAGGCCGGCAGCGACGTGCGCTACTCCTGGGTGCTCTGCGACCGCTGTACGCCCATCCCCGGGGGCCCCACCATCTCTTACACCTTCCGCTCGGTGGGCACCTTCAGCATCATCGTCACGGCCGAGAACGAGGTGGGCTCCGCCCAGGACAGCATCTTCATTTACGTCCTGCAGCACATCGAGGGGCTGCAGGTGGTGGGGGGCGGCGGCGGCTGCTGCTTCCCCACCAACCGCACGCTGCAGCTGCAGGCCGCGGTCAGGGACGGCACCAACATCTCCTACAGCTGGGCCGCCCAGCGAGACGGCGGCCCGGCCCTGGCTGGCAGCGGCAAAACCTTCTCGCTCACCGTGCTCGAGGCCGGCACCTACCACATCCAGCTGCGGGCCACCAACATGCTGGGTAGCGCCTCGGCCAACCGCACCGTGGACTTCGTGGAGCCCGTGGACGGGCTGGCCGCAGCCGCCTCCCCAAACCCGGCCGCAGTCAACGCCAGCGTCACCCTCTGTGCTCAGCTGGCTGGGGGCAGTGGCGTCATCTACACTTGGTGTCTGGAGGGGGGCCCAAGCTGGGAGACCCCAGAGCCGTCCACCACCCACGCCTTCCCCCGCCCCGGCCTGTACCTGGTCACGGTCACGGCGGAGAACCAGCTGGGCTCAGCTAAGGCCACCCTCGCGGTGGCCGTGCAGGTGCCCGTCAGCGGCCTTAGCATCAGGGCCGGCGAGCCGGACCGCAGCTTTGTGGCAGCTGGCTCCTCGGTGCCCTTCTGGGGACAGCTGGACTCCGGCACCGACGTGAGCTGGTGCTGGACGGTGCCGGGCGGCAGCAGGCGCGGTCAGCATGTTGCTGTGCTCTTCCAGGACGCCGGCACCTTCTCCGTTCAGCTTAACGCCTCCAATGCGGTCAGCTGGGTCGTAGGCACCCACGAGCTCACGGTGGAGGAGCCCATCGTGGGCCTGGTGCTGTGGGCCAGCAGCAAGGTGGCCGAGCCCGGGCGGCAGGTGCACTTCCAGATCGTGCTGGCTGCCGGCTCCGCCGTGCGCTTCCTTGTGCAGGTCAGCGGGGCGGCCCCGGAGACGCTGCCCGGGCCCCACTTCTCCCGCAGCTTCCCCCGGGCCGGGGACTACGTGGTGAGCGTTCAGGCCGAGAACCACGTGAGCCGGGCCCAGGCCCAGGTGCGCATCTTGGTGCTGGAGGCCGTGGGCGGGCTCCAGGTGCCCGGATGCTGTGAGCCGGGCATCCCCACGGGCACGGAGAGGAACTTCACCGCCCGCGTGCTGCGGGGCTCCCGCGTGGCCTACGCCTGGTACTTCTCTTTGCAAAAGGTCCAGGGGGACTCGCTGGTCATTCTTTCGGGCCGAGATGTCACCTACACCCCCGTGGCCGCGGGGCTGCTGGAGATCCACGTGCGTGCCTTCAACGAGCTGGGCGGGGTGAACGTGACGCTTGTGACGGAGGTTCAGGACCCCATCCAGCACGTGGTGCTGCGCAGTGGCCGCTGCTTCACCAACCGCTCAGCCCGCTTCGAGGCCGCCACGAGCCCTAGCCCCCGGCGCGTGGCCTACCGCTGGGACTTCGGGGATGGGGCCCCGGTGGAGGACACGGAGGAGCCCTGGGCCGAGCACTACTATCTGCGGCCTGGGGACTACCGCGTGGAGGTGAATGCCTCCAACCTGGTGAGCTTCTTCGTGGCGCAGGCCACGGTCACCGTCCATGTGCTGGCCTGCAGGGAGCCTGAGGTGGATGTGGCCCTGCCCCCGCAGGTGCTAATGCGGCGCTCCCAGCGCAACTACCTGGAGGCCCACGTCAACCTGCGCGACTGTGTCACCTACCAGACTGAGTACCGCTGGCAGGTGTACCGGGCCCCCAGCTGCCAGCGGCCTGAGCGCATGGCCCCCGTGACCCTGCCCAGCGTGGACGTGAGCCGGCCCCAGCTGGTGGTGCCACGGCTGGCCTTGCCTGTGGGCCACTACTGCTTCGTGTTCATGGTATCGTTTGGGGACACACCGCTCGCACGGAGCATCCAAGCCAATGTAACGGTGGTGCCCGAGCGCCTGGTGCCCATCGTCGAGGGAGGTTCGTACCGCGTGTGGTCAGACACTCAGGACCTGGTGCTGGACGGCAGCAAATCCTATGATCCCAACCTGGAGGATGGCGACCAGACACCCCTCAGCTTCCACTGGGCCTGCGTGGCCTCGACCCAGGTCAGGTGCCCTGCGGGGCAGGGATGGCCCCGCCCCCCACCCTGCGGTCACTCGCGCTCCTGTCCCCAGCCTGGGGAGGGGGTTTTCCAGCTGTGCCCTGGGCCAGGCTCTGCTTTGAAGCCATGCAGGGTCTCACGCCGCCTCCCCGGTGTCTACAGAGTGAAGCTGGTGGGTGTGCCCTGACCTTCGGGCCCCGGGGAAACAGCGTGGTCACCGTCCCTCGGGAGCGCCTGCAGGCCGGCGTGGAGTACACCTTCAACCTGACCGTGTGGAAGGCAGGCCGGAAGGAGGAGGCCACGAACCAGACGGTGGGTGCTGCTGGCCTGGTCCTTAGCCCAGCAAGGCAGAGCCCAGGATCCCCCTGAGGTGGACCCAGCCTGCCCCCGGGCAGCACTGACCGCTCTCGGAAGGTTCCCTATGTCGTGGTGCTTACCAAAACAGCTCGTTTCAACGCTGTACTCCAGATCTCTGAGGGGCCCAGGTGCCATGAGGAAACGGGTCCCCTTCCCGGAGCACGGGTGTCCTTGTTTCTGAGTAGGAGGGGCCTGATCTCACCCGTATGCATGCATGGGTGCTTGGTGCTCCCCTCCCCTGGGCCCTCCAGGCAGGTCGGGGCTGCAGAGTGGGTGACCCCAAGGCAGCCACTCCTGTTGCCTTTGGGGGAAGTGTGCTCATGGGAGCAGGAGTGCTGGGCTCTGCTGGTGCCCCGCACGGGGTTGTCCCCAGCCTCAGGGCTCTTCCAGTTGGCCTGCCCAGAGGGGCTGTCTGGTGAGGTGGGAGCTTAGGGCACGGCCTTGCCTGGACTGGCTGAGGCGGGCCCCGTCCCCGGGCGGCAGGGGCCTCAGGGGCCTCAGGGCCGTGCGGTGCACAGCCACCACCATCCCCCAGACTGGGACACACAAAACCAGGTGGACGTAGTGGGTGTGGGCCGATCCTACAGTGCCTTGGGAAGTTGGACCTTAGGCTAACGAGGAGCTGGCGGGGCCCAGAGGAGCCTTCCCAGCTAGGAGAACAGCACCCAGGCAGAGGCCCGAGGCCCAGCTGCCCCACGTGCCGCCACATCCCTGCGGAGCGGTGTGGACTCAGGGGTCTGGGCCCCAGGAGCAGAGGCCCTGGCTTTGGTCATGGCTTCCTGTGATCCCACCCTGTCCCCAGGTGTTGATTCGCAGGGGCCGGGTGCCCATTGTGTCCTTGGAGTGTGTGTCCTGCAAGGCGCAGGCGGTGTACGCAGTGAGCCGCAGCTCCTACGTGTATCTGGAGGGCCGGTGTGACAACTGCAGCGGGGGCTCCAAGCGAGGGGTGAGCCAAGGAGCCAAGGAGCCAAGGAGCAGGGAGGGAAGGGGCGGGGCCTGGGCAGTGGGGCGGGGCCTGGGGAGGGCGGGGCGCAGTCGCTCCGCCCCTCAGTCCCAGGCCCCTCCGTCCATCCGACCCGCAGCGTTGGGAGGCCCGCACCTTCAGCAACCAGACGCTGGTGTTGGATGAGACGACCACGTCCACTGGCAGCTCGGGCATGCGGCTGGTGGTGCGGCGCGGCGTGCTGCGGGATGGCGAGGGCTACACGTTCACCCTCACGGTGCTGGGCCAGTCGGGTGAGGAGGAGGGCTGTGCCTCCATCCACCTCTCCGCCAACCGCCCCCCGTGCGGGGGCTCCTGCCACCTCTTCCCGCTGGACGCTGTGTGCGCCCTCACCACCAAGGTGTATTTCGAGTGCACAGGTGAGTGCAGCTGCGGACGGTGGGGGGCCGGGCGGGCTCTGGGGTACCGCTGACGCTGTGAGGGCCCCCGCAGGCTGGCAGGACGCGGAAGACGCGAGCGCCCCCCTGGTGTACGCCCTGCTGCTTCGGCGCTGCCGCCAGGGCCACTGCGAGGAGTTCTGCATCTACAGGGGCAGCCTCCCCACCTATGGCGCTGTGCTGCCGCCTGGGTTCGCACCCCACTTCCAGGTGGGCCTGGCGGTGCTCGTGCAGGATCAGCTGGGCGCCGCTGTGGTCGCCCTCAACAGGTGAGCCTGGGCGGGGAGGTCGGGGCAGGGGCGGGTGGGAGCGGGCACTGCCGCTCGTTCACCGCAGCTCTCTGCGCACAGGTCTCTGGCCATCACCCTGCCAGAGCCTCCTGGCGACCTCCCCGGAGGCCCCGCCGACCTCACGACCTGGCTGCACGGTCTCACGGAGACCATGCTGCCCCGGCTGCTGAGACAGGCTGACCCCCAGCACGTCATTGAGTACTCGCTGGCCCTCATCACCGTGCTCAACGGGGCCAGCGCAGGGGTGAGGACTCCCCCTCTCGCCGTCTGTTCTCAGCGGGAGGGGGTGTCGGGCCGGCCCTGCAGCTTTGTGAGGGATCAGCCCCCTGGTGCGTCTCCTGGAAACAACCTGATCTCCCCCACCCCACTCCCACCCTGTCAGGAGTCCTGGGAAAGCTCCCTTTTGCTCCTGAAGAAATAGGGCTGGAGCTGCCCCCTCCCCCGAGTCTCTTGGTGGCTGAGACAGCATGGCGCCCACCCTCAGTGCTGGTGGGGCCTGCCCGTCGCCCACTCGGCCCCCCTGCACTTGCTGCCCGCAGTCCGAGCAGGCCCCGGCCTCGGGAGCAGAGCTGGACGCCAGGCGGCAGCTGCAAGCCCAGATACGCAGGAACGTCACAGAGACCTTGGTGTCCCTGCGAGTCAACACTGTGGATGACATCCAGCAGATCGCGGCAGCGCTGGCCCAGTGCATGGTAGGGGTGCTCAGGACCCTCGGCAGCCCTCGTCCTGGCCAGTCTCCCCTGGTCCCGTGCCAGTCGTCGGCTGTTCTAGTGTGTGAGGGGGTCTCCGCCCTCTGGAGACTGTGCAGGGTGGCCCTGGAGCAGCCTCGCTGCAGGGAGGGCGGATGGAGGGTGGCGTTCTTGGCCGTCCTGCTCCGGCCCGCGTCACAGTTGACCTGGTTTCTGCGGCCCCGAGAGCTGCCCCCGCCGGCCTCCACGACGCGGGCTAAGCTCAGTCTGATAGGGGTGGGAAATCGCCGCAGGGCCTTCAGCAGAGGAGGGAGCAGAGAGCCTTGCTAGGGAGGTGGGGGGCCCCGTGCCACGTGGCTCCCCTGGCCACGCATGTGGCTTGGGGTGGGACGCGGGGCAGCCTTCCGCTGGAGTTTGTCCGTGGGTGGGCAGAAGCCCCAGGGGAGCGCTCGGCAGGGAGGCATGTGGGTGGAACCCCCGTTTGGGGGGATTTCCAGCTGCAGCCTAGAGGAGCTCAGGGGAAGGTCAGGGCCACGGTGGGCGCCCCGTAGCGTGGCGGGCATGACAGAGCTGAGCGGAGCAGCCAGAGTAGGGCCAAACGTGGGGCCGGCCGCGCTGCAGGTGCCCAGCGGGGAGCCGGTGTGTGGCTCCTGCCTGAAGAAGACGCTGCACAAGCTCGAGGCCATGATGCGAATCCTGCAGGCCGAGACGGCCGCGGGCACCGGGACGCCCACGGGCATCGCCGACAGCATCCTCAACATCACAGGTGCGGGCCGGGCCGGGGCGTGCGGCACCCCCAACCGCTCCTGCCTCTCCCCCGCGGGCGTGACCGCCCCCCCCACCTCTGCCACCCTCCAGGCGACCTCATCCACCTGGCCAGTGTGGATGTGCAGGGCCCGCGGCCGCCGGAGCTGGGCGTGGAGCCCCCGTCGCACATGGTGGCGTCCAGGGCCTATCACCTGTCCTCGGCCCTCATGCGTATTCTCATGCGCTCCCGCGTGCTCAACGAGGAGCCGCTGACGCTGGCGGGCGAGGAGATCGTGGCTCAGGGCAAGCGCTCGGACCCGCTGAGCCTCCTGTGCCAGGGCGACACCTCGGTTCCCGGCTGCCACTTCTCCATCCCCACGGCCTTCAGTGGGGCCCTGTCCAACCTCAGTGACGTGGTGCAGCTCATGTTCCTCGTCGACTCCAACCCCTTCCCCTTCGGCTACATCAGCAACTACACCGTCTCCACCAAGGTGGCCTCCATGGCCTTCCAGACGCAGGCCGGGGCGCACATCCCCATCGGGCAGCTGGCCTCCGAGCGCGCCATCACCGTGAAGGTCCCCAACAGCTCAGACCAGGCTGCCTGGGGCCCCCACCCCCCTGCCGGCTCCGCCGTTGTCCAGCCCCGGGCCTCGGTCGGCGTCGTGGTCACCCCCGAGAAGAGCAACCCCGCCGCCGGGCTGCACCTGCGGCTCAGCTACACGCTGCTCAGTGGTGGGTGCTGGGGGCGGGACCTCTCCGGGCGGGGGTGGGGGAGGTAGGTGCCTCGAGTGAGCAGGTGTTTTCTCATGGATGCCCCCTAACTCTGTGGCCCTTAGTGAGGTCTGCCTCCTGCTTGGCAGGCTCCTGGGGGCCGGGCCCGAGGGCAGCGGGGGATGAGGGCAGAGCAGGTGCCATCCAGAGCACAGAGAGTTCTCCAGCTGTCTGGCCCCGGGGGGGCCCCGTAGCACTCGCGGGTGTCACCCAGGGTGCGTGAACGGCCCAGGCATCCGTCCAACCCTGCACTTGTCCTGCCAGAGCACTACTTGCCCGAGGAGCCCGAGCCCTACCTGGCCGTGTACTTGCACTCGGCGCCCCGGCCCAACGAGCACAACTGCTCGGCCAGCAGGAGGATCCGCCTGGAGGAGCTGGCGGGGACCGACCACAGGCCCTACACCTTCTTCATCGCCCCAGGGTGAGCGCGCCCTGCCGCCGAGGACCGGCTGGCTGGGTGGGGCCGCTCTCCGAGGACAGGGCGCGTGTCATCCGATCCACGCGTGCCAAGGTCGTGTGCGCTCCCCGTGGGACCGGGATGTGGGCTCAGCCTGCCCACACGCAGCGGGGGTGGCTCAGCCAAGAGGCCTTGGGGTCAGAATCTGGCTGTCGCTCCGGGGCCGGGGCCGGGCAGGGTCTGGCTCCGACGCTTGCCCCCTTCCCCCAGGAGCAGAGCCCCGGGCAGGACTTACCACCTGAACCTGACCAGCCACTTCCACTGGTCAGCGTTGGAGGTGACCGTGGGCCTCTACACGTCCCTGTGCCAGTACTTCAGTGAGAGGGACATGATGTGGAGGACGGAGGGGCTCGTGCCCCTCGAGGAGACCTCGCCCAGCCAGGCCGTCTGCCTTACCCGCCACCTCACTGCCTTCGGGGCCAGCCTCTTCGTGCCCCGCAGCCACATCCACTTCGTCTTCCCAGTGAGTGACGCCGGGTCTCTGCATCCGGGGAACAGGCGTGGGCCAGGCCTCCAGGCCTGACGGCGCTGTCTCCCCAGGAGCCGGCCTCGGGCACGAACTACATCGTCCTGCTCACGTGTTCCGTGTGCCTGGTGACCTACGCGGTCATGGCCGTGATCCTGCGGAAGCTGGACCAGCTGGACGTGCGCCGGGTCCGCGTCATCCCTTTTTGCGGGAAGGGGGGCCGCTTCAAGTACGAGATCCTGGTCAAGACTGGCTGGGGCCGAGGCTCAGGTGAGGGAGGGGCTGCTTCGTCCAGGCCCCCGGCCGCCCTTGCTCTCTCGGGACCCCGCGCCTCCCAGGGACTGTCCCTAGAAGACGCCAGGTGAGGGCTCGGTTTGCCCACGGCCGAGTGAGTGCAGTGCGTCCGACCTCGGGGCGCCCTCAGGCACGGGGGGCGCCCGGGGCGGGGCCGGCCCGCAGGAGCGAGCGGGTGCCGGGGAGACGGTACCGGCGGCGGGCGAGGAGTGTGTGACTTGGCTGTCAGGCCGGCTGGGAATCAAAGCCTTTGGTTTCTTGGTGAAACCCTTGCTGAGTGGTGTGGACGGGGCTGCCCACGGCAGGACTGGTCCCGCACGGCTCCTCACGTCCTCGCCTGCGCTGCCCTCTGACCGTTGTCGCCTGTCCGGTCCGGCTTCGGCCGCTGCGCCTCTCTCGTCCTTTGTCTCCCTGCTGCTGTCCCCGCTCGCGCCGGCATGTGTGCCGCGAGCCTCCGGCAGTGTGGACGCGCCCACCGACTCGGGATCCCAATTCCTCTCCTTGTGCTACCGCTTTTCACTTCCTTTCTCAGCTTTCACCCTTTTGATGCCTGAGTTTTATAAAGTGTCGCGTGTGTTTCTCGCTGGAGGACGAGCGGTCAGCACCCCGTGGGCCGGTGGGTGCGCAGGGACGGCCGCCTGTCGGAGGGCCGGTCAGTGTTCCCAGAGCGGAGGACCAGAGCGCTTGCGGTCCCGTGTCGGCCTCACAGAGGCGCGGGGTTAAGCCTCGCGGAGGCCGAGCACACGGCGCCCGGGTCTAGCGCGCCGAGGTGGCTGACGCGGCGCCCGCCTCTGGTGAGCGAAGGCAGGCGCGGGCTCACGTGTCCGCCCACACAGGCACCACGGCGCACGTGGGCATCATGCTGTACGGGGCGGAGGGCCGCAGCGGCCACCGGCACCTGGACGGGGACAGAGCCTTCCGCCGCAACAGCCTGGACGTGTTCCAGATCGCCACCCCGCACAGCCTGGGCCGCGTGTGCAAGATCCGCGTGTGGCACGACAACAAAGGTCTGTGGGGACGCCTGCGGCGCCAACCCCCCCCCCCCGCGGCCCCCCAGAGCCCCCCTCCCCCCGCCTGACCCAGCCCCCCTCCCCACAGGACTCAGCCCCGCCTGGTTCCTTCAGCACGTCATCGTCCGGGACCTGCAGACCGCCCGCAGCACCTTCTTCCTGGTCAACGACTGGCTGTCCGTGGAGACCGAGGCCAACGGCGGCCTCGTGGAGAAGGAGGTGCTGGCGGCAAGTAAGGCCGGTGCCCGCCCTGGCAGCGGGAGGGGCGGCCCCGAGCCCCATGCCTCGCGCCTGCCGCAGCCCGCCCGTGCCCCCTCTCCCCAGGCGACGCGGCCCTGTGCCGGTTCCGGCGCCTCCTGGTGGCCGAGCTGCAGCGCGGCTTCTTCGACAAGCACATCTGGCTGTCGGTGTGGGACCGGCCGCCGCGCAGTCGCTTCACGCGCGTCCAGCGGGCCACCTGCTGCGTCCTCCTCGTCGGCCTCTTCCTGGGCGCCAACGCTGTGTGGTACGGGGTCGTGGGAGACGCTGCCCACAGGTGGGTGCCGCGCTGTGGGGAGCCGGGTGCCCCCCCCGCCCCCCCCTGCGGCCCGTTCCAGCCCGTCCCAGCCGCGGCCTCTCCTCTCCCGCCCGCAGCGCCGGGCCCGTGTCCGCTCTTGTCCCGCCGAGCGCTGACGCGGTTGCCGCGGGTCTGGTGACCAGCGTGGTCGTCTATCCTATCTACTTGGTCATCCTCTTCCTCTTCCGGATGTCCCGGAGCAAGGTGGGCCGGGGGCCGCGGAGCTCCCAGCGGGGGCAGTGGGGGCCTGGTCGCTGCGCCGAGGGCTGTGCGGGGTGGCCGCCGGGCGGGGAAAGTCAGCGCCGTCAGCGACGCCGAGTCTCTACTTGGACCGGCCAAGAAAAAGAGCAGCGCGGGGAGTGGGGCCTCGCTGCCGGGGCCGCAGGAGCTAACGGGACGCGTGGGGGTCCGTGACTCGGGGGAGACGGACGAGCTCCCGGAAGGCCGCGGCCGCAGACCGACCCGGGGGGGACGTGGGAGACCGCGGCATGCGCCTGGCGAGAGGCTGGGGCAGCGATAGGACCTCCCCGGCTCGGGCTCCCACACGGATGAGCCCCGCTGCCCCGCCGTGCAGCCTTCGTGAACTGACCCATCCTGTCCCCTGCGGCCAGGGGGGTACCGGCGCAACAGCTGTGGCCAGGGACGGAGGCCGGGAGTGCAGCGCGGTGGCCGCCCCCCACCTGGGGCTGCGTGTGTTCAGGGAAGCTGGGCTTCCTCAGGCGCACGGGCCACGTGCACAGGCCCTGTAGCGGCAGGGGCCCGTGGCTACCGCGTGGACGGTGCGGACGCAGAACGTGGGTGTCGTTCTAGAACATTCCCTGGCACAGCTGCCTCCCGCTGACCGTCTGCGTCTGCCTGCAGGTGGCCGGGGGCCCGAGCCCCACTCCCACAGGGCAGCAGGTCCTGGACATCGACAGCTACCTGGACACGTCGGTGCTGGACAGCTCCTTCCTCGCCTTCCCGGGCCTGCACATGGAGGTGAGTGTGCCCCCAGGGGTCCCGCCACCTCTCAGCGGCCGGAGTCTGAGGTGTTCTCTGCACATCTCAACAGGCCTTTGCGGGACAAATGAAAAGTGACTTCTTTTCGGATGATTCTAAGAGGTAGGGGTCCGTGGAGAAGACGCGAGCCTTGGCGTGGGCCCGGCTCGCCGTGCGTGTGCCGTGTCACGGGTGTGTGGGCTCCGTGGGCGTGTCGCGTGCCCCGCCGGCTGTACCCAGGCCCGGGGTGTTGCACACGCTGTCTTCTCAGCCGTGTGGCTCAGAGGCCTCTTGTGCCCGTGTGTGATGGGACTCGGGGGCGTGCGCACGTGCTTCCCGGGCCCCTTGTTTGACCGGTGTTACCTGCAGCCTGGTGTGCTGGCCGTCCCGTGAGGGCACGCTGCCGTGGCCAGGCCTGCTGAGTGACCCCTCCAGCGTGGGCCACACCCTGCAGCGGCTGGCCCGGGGCCCGGAGGAGGCTGGTCTCTCCCCGGTGGGCCCCTCCTCCTCTGCCAAGTACTTCTCGGCCTCAGGTGAGCAGGGCTGGGGGAGGGGGGCAGCCCCATGCTCTCCCCGGGCAGGGGAGGTTGGGAGTCGGGGGTCGGAGGGGCCCACGCCCTCCCTGACGCACTCTGCTCTCCCCTAGACGAGGATCTGATCCGGCAGATCCTGGCTGAAGGGGCCAGCAGCCTGGCCCCCACGCAGGACTCTCAAGGGGAAAGGGATCTGCTCGCTGGCCTGTGAGTACTGGGCTCTGGGGGGTTGGGGGTCCGTGGGGGGAGCCCAGGCCGAGCAGCCCTGTTCCCCCCCTCCCCCCGCCGGGACCGGCCCTGTGCGAGGGGCTTCGCGGGGGGCCTGGCTGCAGGAAGGGGGCCGCCGGGCTTCCTAAATAGCCTTTCTTTTAATGTGTGTGGAAGCTATTCGGAGCTTATGTTTTTAAGACTTTCTCAATTTCTGGCCTGGATGGTTCATGTAAAATTATTTTATGTTTTTTTCTTATAATACTTATTTTCCTATTCCTTTTAACTTTTCATTTTTGAGCGACCAAAAATTAGGTTGTAAGGGGGAGCTTAGTTGTAAACTGTTGTAGTAGAGCACAGAGAAAAGGGGAAGGCGCCTGGAATCCTTTTACAAAAACAGGTTAACTGTGGCTTGATTGCATTTTTATGAAGAAATTGCCAGTCGATTCCAAAGGTCTCTAAGGTGGGAAAATGCTGGGATGGTAGTTGTCGGGGGGGCAGACGCAGCCCCCGCGCTCGCCGCCCCCCGTCCCGCTGGCCTGTGTGCACCAGCCTGGGGTGGGTCTGGGAAAGCTGTCCCCACGCAGGTGGTCTGTGCTCTCCTGCACTGCGGGCGCTCAGGCAAGGCCGTGTTGTTGACGCCCCGCCCGCTCCGGGACCCTTCCCCACAGACGCCATGTCCGCATGTCGGACACGCGTGTCCAGAACAAGGACTGGCGAGAGCACGGGCTGTGCTGGTCCCCACGAGACGGGAACGTGCGCCCCTGCTCCCCGTTGCGTGCTTGCTGCAGAGAGCTCATGCTAGTCTGTAATCAGAAGTCTTTCCGGGAGGAATCGGGTCGCTGGCGTTGCCTTGCTGTCCCGGCAGTGACGTCCCACCTGCAGGAAGGATAGTGCCTTTGGTTCCACAGGAGACTCGTGAAGCCAGACGCACTGAGCATGGCTCAGGCGGGGGTGGGGCGGACGGTCAGGGCCCAGCTCTGCAGAAGCCACAGCGAGTGTGCACGCTTGCCCTGGGGGGGCGCCTGTCGCCCTCCTGCTTCCCGTTGCCCCACTTCTCTGCTGGAGCAGCCCTGACGCTGGCCGGGTCCACCGGCGCCACGAGACGCGTGCACTTCTGCAGAGCACCGTGTACCGTCGCAATTCGAGACAGGTTTCCTCATACAGAAATGACTCGTCTTAGGTCACGGAGCTGCATGAGCGCGGGAGGTGGAGGGCGAAGGCAGGGGGGAGTGGGGAGCGCTCTCTGGCAGGTTTCAGGCCAGGGCCAGGACTTGGGGACAGGGCCAGATGCTGCAGGCGCTGCGGAGCGGCGAGCACGGACCCTCACAGATGGGCAGGGCGGGGACTGCATCCCCCGGTGGGGGGAGCCGGGCAGAGAGGCCGATGCGGTTTTGCAGCCCGAGGAGCAGGGTGGGTGTTGGGGCCCCTTCTCAGAATCCCTGGTGGGGTTCTGATCCCGGTACCACGTCCTCCCTGGTTTTGGGACGGGCGGTGCCTTCCATCTCCACTGCCCATGGTAGGGGGCCGCCTAGCCCCGCAGAGGCTCAGGAGCCAGAACCGTCTGCCGCCTCGACGGCGGAGTATAGCTCACCCCCCCGCCCCTCCGGCTCTGTGCTTTAGGTCCAGCACTCCTGGGGAGAGGACAGAGACGCTGGTCCTGCAAAGGCTGGGGGAGAGGGGGCTCCCCAGCCCGGGTCTGACCTGGGAACGGCCTCAGTCAGCAAAGCTCTCCCAGACAGGTGTGTTCTGGGGTCCCCGGGCCACCCCTCCCGTCCCTCCCTGCGGGCTGCCTGTCACCGGTCTGTCCTCCTCCCCAGGGCTGGCTGACGGTCTACGGAGGCGGCTGCTGCCAGCCTGGTGTGCGTCCCTGGCCCACGGGCTCAGCCTGCTCTTGGTGGCCATGGCCGTGGGGGTCTCGGGCTGGGTGGGCGCCAGCTTCCCCCCTGGTGTGAGCGTGCTGTGGCTCCTCTCGAGCAGCTCCAGCTTCCTGGCTTCCTTCCTTGGCTGGGAGCCTCTCAAGGTCAGTGGGATGTGGGGGTTTGGCTGCCAGCCTCTGGCACCGGCGGGCCCTCTGATGCCTCCCCCCGCCCCCGCACAGGTCCTGCTGGAAGCCCTGTATTTCTCACTGGTGGCCAAGCGGCTCCACCCCGATGAGGATGACACTCTGGTGGAGAGCCCAGCGGTGACGCCGGTGAGCGAGCGTGTGCCCCGCGTCAGGCCCCCCCACGGCTTCGCCCTCTTCCTGGCAAAGGAGGAAGCCCGGAAGGTCAAGAAGCTGCACGGGATGCTCAGGGTGAGCTCGGGCCCGGGGCCGGCACTGCCCTCCTCTCCCAAGTCCATGCCCGCATGGCGTCTTCCCGCAGGTCTCCCCTTTGTCAAAAACCTCACCCCTGCCCTCAGCTTCCCACGGAAGGCCCTTTGGCCTCTCTCTCCCCAGCCTGCCATCACCCCCGACTCCTGCCGCCCCAGTCCTTGCTCTGCCTTCTCCTGTCTGGCCCCGCGCGGCCCTGGGGGCAGTCTCCACCTCTGGTGGGACCACGTCTGCCCCCCACCACTGGCAGGGACTTGGCAGCTGTCTGTGCTGCCTTCTTGGCACCGGGCACCTCGCCTTGGGCAGTTTGCTGGCCAGCTCTGTTATGGTGGGGCCAGTGGGCTCGGCTGACCCCAGGGCCGTCCTTACTCCCAGAGCCTCCTGGTGTATATGCTCTTCCTGCTGGTGACACTGCTCGCCAACCACGGGGATGCCTCATGCCACAGCCATGCCTACCGCTTGCAGAGTGCCATCAAACAGGAGCTGGGCAGCCAGGCCTTCCTGGCCATCACCCGGTACGGACACCCCCAAGTGCACACACAAACCTGTCGGCCCAGCCCGGGAGCCACTGATGCCGACTGGGCCCCATCTTCCCCGGCCTTGATCCATCCCAGTCCCTGGGGGACATGGGCAAGTGTCTTGGTACAATTTTGGTTGTCAAGACTGGACGCAGTGCCCCGTGACACTTACTTGCAGCAAATACCAGTAGGCTAAGGTAGAGGAGTCCGAGTTTTCCCCTCGTCCCACCAGGTGGCCCTGGCAGCCTGCTGTCCGCTGGGCCGGGGCGACAGGAGCAGTGCGCTCCAGGCCTCTGACCCGCCTGCCCCATGGTGCGGGGAGCTGCAGGGGTGGAGCGTAGGACTGTGTCTCTGTGGGCAGGTCTGAGGAGTTCTGGCCGTGGATGTCGCACGTGCTGCTCCCCTCCATCCACGGGAACCAGTCCAGCCCCGAGCTGGGGCCCCCACGGCTGCGGCAAGTGCGGCTGCAAGAAGGTGAGCGGCTTCCGGCTGCCCAGCTCTGTGGCCTTGACCTGCTCCCTGCCCTGTTGCTGCACCTGGGAGACTGATCTCCCTTCTGGGTTCAGGGAGGGTGTGGGGCGCTCACGACAGGCCCCGCCCAGGCAGCTGGTCCGCTGTAAGCTCCTGGTTTCGTTGTGCCTGTTCCCTGCAGCGCTCTGCCCAGACCCTCCCGGCTCAGGGGTGCCCACGTGCTCCGCAGCCCCTGGCTCCTTCAGCACCGCCGACTATGGCGTCGGCTGGGGCAGCGCTGCCCGCAACGGCTCGGAGACGTGGGCCTACTCTGCACCAGACCTCCTGGGGTGAGCACGGAGGGCGCTCCCGGGGTTCCTGCACCGTGGGGGCTGGGCTGGCTCTGACCCTGCCCCCTCGCCGGCAGGGTCTGGTCCTGGGGCTACTGTGCTGTGTACGACAGCGGGGGCTACGTGCAGGAGCTGGGGCTGAGCCTGGAAGAGAGCCGCGCGCAGCTGGGCTTCCTGCAGCTGCACAACTGGATCGACAACAGGTAGGGCGGGCTGCGCTCGCGCCCCCCCGCCCCACCCCCACCTCGGGCAGCCGCAGCCGCACCGCCTCCACCTCTGCGGCTCCCCGTTCCTTCCCGATGACCTTCACCGTCCCCTCGGCCCCCACCTCCTCCCGGGCCCGTGCAGCACCCAGTCCACGAGCCCCTTCCTCCGGGAAGACACCAGGTCCTAGGGTCCTCTCACCCCGCCCCGTTCTCGCCGCCTAGGAGCCGCGCCGTGTTCGTGGAGCTCACGCGCTACAGCCCGGCCGTGGGGCTGCACGCCGCCGTCACGCTGCGCCTCGAGTTCCCCGCGGCCGGGCGCGCCGTGACCGCCCTCAGCGTGCGGCCCTTCCCGCTGCAGCGCCTGAGCGCCGGCCTCTCCCTGCCGCTGCTCACCTCGGTGAGTCCCGGCCCCGCCCACCACTCGCCCCGCCCCCTCCGCGGCGCCGGGCCCGCCCCTCGCCCCGCCCTCGCCCCGCCCCAGCCAGTCTGGCCCCACCTCTGCAGGTGAGCCTGCTGCTCTTCGCGCTGTACTTCTCCGTGGCGGAGGTGCGTGTGTGGCACAGGGACGGGCGCGCCCGCGCGACGCGGCCCGGGGCCTGGGCGCGGTGGCTGCTGGTGGCACTGACCGCGGCCGCGGCGCTCGTGCGCCTGGCCCAGCTGGGCGCCGCTGACCACCAGTGGACCCGCTTCCTGCGCCGCCACCCGCGCCGATTCACCAGCTTCGAGCAGGTGGCGCAGCTGAGCGCCGCGGCTCGCAGTCTGGCCGCCTGGCTGCTCTTCTTGCTCCTGGTCAAGGTGAGGCCTGGGCTGGCGGGGGCTGGCGGGGGTCGGGCGGG
>CM053621.1:1033363-1095537 GCA_028646535.1 Procyon lotor | reverse complement strand
TGACCCACAAGCTAAACGTGGCTTCTGGGTCTTTAGAAGGCTGTAAGCAGGGGCGCCTGGGTGGCTCAGTGGGTTAAAGCCTCTGCTTTCGGCTCAAGTCATGATCTCAGGGTCCTGGGATCGAGCCCCATATCGGGCTCTCTGCTCGGTGGGGAGCCTGCTCCCCCACCCCCCACCCCCACCCGCCTCTGCCTACTTGTGATCTCTCCGTCAAATAATCTTTAAAAAAAAAAAAAAAAAAAAAAAAAAAGCCCTAAGCAGAAAGAACATGCGGCAGAGGCCCTACATGTCCCTTTGCGTAAGTGCTGTGGCCCTACTCTGTTCTTGTCACCACCCTGCTGAGGGGCAGACATACACTTGGGTACTGGAAACGAGGCAATAGTGGGCACCCTGAGCTCCTGGAAGCCCCTCCGACCTGTGGTATGTGCCCCAAGGGGAAGCGACAGGCTGCCGCAAGAGCCAGGCCGAGTACAGGGACCCGTGTCCAGCAAGAGAAGCTTCTGTGCCATTTAAATTGACATTGAGGGTTAGAGTGGAACCGGCCCCTTGAAGGCCAGGAAGGAAAGCATTCAAGGTTCAGGAGCAGGAGGTGCAAAGGCCCTGAGGCCAAAGAGGATGGCACAGCCCACGTGTTCCATGGAAACAGCACACCCAGGCATCTCCCAAGAGAGGTCACAAGAGGAGGTTGGCAAAGTCAGCACGAGTGACGGCCCCCACCCCGAGGGTCCACCCCACCCCTCGCGTGCACACACACGCGCACGAAGCTGGACGCTTACTGGACAGGAACTCAAGCAGCGGAATGGCCATGCTGGCCGTGGCAGAGATGTGTGTGAGCTTCACGACCAGCACGGGCAGTGCCTTGATGATGATGTCCGGCATCTCCACGCTGCAGATGGCCAAGGCCACCACGCACTGGCTGGCACAGCGGTAGATCAGGCCTTGCTCCAAGCAGTAGACCATCTCCCGCTGCGGGGCAGTGTGGGTGGCTCAGACCCAGCCCACCGCATCTGGCCCTGCCCGCATGCAGCTTTTCCCTCACCCACTCTGCAATCCTCTCCAGATGACAAGACCAAGACCCGGGACGGTAACTGCCTTGTCCCAGGGCCCTGAGCCCTGAACCCGCGCAGCCAGAGAGGCTGAGCCACCCCGAGGAGACTGGACAGCGGGCAGCTCTGGTCAGGGGTTTCCCGACACTTCCCAGCCACCAACACCGGCCGGGCCCCCCAGCGCCTCAGCCCACCCTGGAAACAAGTCACCCTGGGCCCGTTACCCCTTTGATTCTGGGACACCCCCAACAACTGGTTGGCCTTAGGACATGGAAGGTTCTGCGAGACCCAGCTAGGCCGCCGGGCCCACTCAACTCCAGGCGGCTGCCTGCCTGAAGACGGCATGCCCGCGCCGCGCAGGAAGCAAGTGCAGCTCGGGCCAGCCGCCTACCGCTCAGGGCCCCACGGGGGACTTGAGCTTCCGGAGTCATCCCCGTCCCTCACACACATTCTGGGCCACGAGGGTTCTTGGGAAACTTTCAGTCCAGCGTGGCCAGCTGCCCAGCGGGGCACAGTCAGAAGAACCAGGCCCAGCGGCACACGAGCAGCGGAGTCAGGGAGGGAGGAGACGACACGGCCCCCGTCGGGGTGTGGGCCCGGGCTCCAAGGAGCCCAAGTCTAGCGCAGGCCCCTCTCCTCACTGGCTAGACCCTGAGTGGACCAGCCGCCCTCTCTAAGACCTCAGCTCCCTCACCAAGGACAGCCGAGGGACCGAGCAGCATCGGGACTGGAACGGACACAGCAGCCGTGCCCCGCAGTGTGGTAAGGGAGCTGCCATGTGCCCGCTGACGGCACAGCTGCAGGCAGAGGGAAGTCTGGTGCCGTGGGCCCCGCTTCAGGCCTTTCCACACTGGCCTGGCTCCGCCAAGAGGCCCAGCGCCCGTCCTGAAGCCGGGCCGAGCTCCACAGAGGGAAGAGACACCTGCACGTGGGAAGGCAGCAGGGGCGCAGGCCCACTGTCCCCCTCCCGCCTGGTACCTGTCTGGTTTTGTCCAAGTAGCTGTGGTACGAGATGAGTGCCGTCAGCACAGGCACGACCGCCAGATGCAGGTCGGTTCTGGAGAACCCTTCCGGGGTGCCTCGGAGCCGCTCCAGAGTTCTGGGGCCTGAAAGCTGAAGACCGAGGCTCAGGCAGCAAGGCGCGAGCGACCACGAGGTGGCCGAGAGCCCGGGGCACCTTCCTACTCTCTCCTCTGGCCGAGGGTCTGCCTCTGCACACTCGTGGGAAGGCCCCCACACCCGGGACACCAACGCGTGTGCCCCAGGAAGCCCGGTGGGGAAGACGGGGGAAAGGAGTCAAGGCGGCACGCGGGGTGGTGAGCCAGAGCCCCGGGGCACCATCTGCCTCCGAGTGGGATGGCCCTCGCCTGCAGGTGCCCCACCGGGCTCGCGGGCCAGGGCAGGAAGGCTCGGGGGGTATCGTTACCATGGAGCAGAGGGCGGCAGACAGCTGGTCGACGCTGCACGGAGACGTGAAGATGAGCACCTTGTAGCGCAGGGACTCGGGCAGCTTGCTGAGCACGAGCTTCAGCACCTTCCAGTCCGCCTCCTGCAGGGAGGGCAGATGCTCAGGGAGGACGCGCTCGCCCAGCCCGAAGCGCTGCCCGCAGCCCCACAGCTGTGTGGCCCTGGACCGCACCCCTCCCCGCCGGTCCCCGCAGGAGCACGAACTCCTCCAAGGACATGCCCTGCAGTACGACGGCGGTGCCCTCCAGACGCTGGGCCGGGCCTGAGGCCCAGGCCCCGCAGCACAACCTCTCGCCCTCGGCCGGCCCCGCCCTACCTGGGCACCCGACGGGGACCCCCAAGCTGTGTGCCCGGAATGCCGTGGCCACCAGCCCTGACCGAGGCCCATCAGGGCACCGTGAACGTCCAGTGAGAGAAAACCCCATGTCTTAGCTCAAAAGGAAAAGTGGCTCGTGTTCCTGAATGAACCACAAGCCCCGGAACCCATTCCAGAACCAAAATCCGACGGTCACAGCAATGAAGAAGATGAGCTCGTGGCCCCCCAACGGGACTTTCCCTGGTCCGTCCTCCCCACCTCATCAGGGGAGACCACCACCCGTAAGCGACAGACGGCCCTGAGCCCTGAAAGCCTTTCCCCAAGTTCCAGCCCGGCACCTCTCCGGGGAAGGACCTGACGGCCCCCCTCAGGGCCAACGCCTGGCGCCCCAGGGGAGGGGCAGCTGCTTCCCTGCCTGCGGCTCTCGAGGGCTGCCCAGCCCCACGGCAGCATGCCGCTGACCCCGTCGCCTCCCCCGCCGGCCCCCGTGCGGGCACAGGCCTCCGCTCCTCCTGTCCGCAGCCCCAGCTCCACATCCACGGACGCCTACCCTGCCTCCCAGCTCTGTGTGTCCTGCCCCGCAGGGTCTCACCGGCCGTCCCGCCGCCCCCAGCCAGAGGTGCCAGCAGTAGGCCCCCCGTCGCACACGGCCCGTCTCTGCGCCCCCCCCCCCCGCCCCCTGGACACGTGTCGTCCGACGATCCCCGGTATCTGTCTGCACACACTCGTTCTACACCACAGCCACCTCCTGGAGGCAGGCGCGTTTCCACCCTGTGCCCAGCTCCCCAGGATGGCCCGCACAGCGTTCCAGAACTGCCAGAACCCAGGGCGGCAGCGGGCCCCTCAAAGCAGCTGACACAGGGACAGGCACGTGCAGGGCACAGCAAAAGGACCGGCTGGCTCACCTGCTTCAAGCACTGCAGCAGGACGCGGAAGAGCAGGGAGTAGGGCAGGAAGCCGAGCCGCACTGCGGGGCCTGTGGGCGTGGGGCCGGGCGGCCCGGTGGGAGGCGACAGGGGGCCACTGGCTTTCTTCTCCAGGCCCCTCTCTGGCTCCCTGTGAAAGCAGGAGGGACCAGCACTGAGGCCGCAGAGCAGGGACCAGCGCAGGCTCCCCACCCATGGCCATCGGGCAGCTGCGTGCCCCACAGGCACCCCCGGGGCAGGGACCGGCATAGCTCCCCCCCCCACAGCCGTCGGGCAGCTGTGGGGTGTCCCACAGACCCACAGGCACCCCCGGGGCAGGGACCAGCGCAGGCCCCCCACCACGGCCGTCGGGCAGCTGTGGGGTGTCCCGCAGACCCACAGGCACCCCCGGGGCAGGGACCGGCGCAGGCCCCCCACCACGGCCATCGGGCAGCTGTGGGGTGTCCCACAGACCCACAGGCACCCCCGGGGCAGGGACCGGCATAGCCCTCCCACCACGGCCGTCGGGCAGCTGTGGGGTGTCCCGCAGACCCACAGGCACCCCCGGGGCAGGGACCAGCTCGCTCTCCGGCCCAGCGGGCATGGCTGACACTCACATGGCGTCACAGACACAATACGGGCTGAACCTCACAGCCCCGTCCTTGCTGGGCAGGCCGAGGCGGTGCAGTGAGTCGGCCCTCAGCAGCAGCAGGAAGTCGAAAGCCTACAGGGAGAAAAGTGCGTCCGGCAAAGCCAGGCCGACGCCAGGCCCATGTACCTTCAGCCCAGCCTCTCCATGGAAGCCCACCCCCTCTGCCCTGCTAAAAGCACACATGCGCCAACCCCACCGGGCCACAGCAGCACAGGCGGTGCCCACGGGCATCCCCGGGCTCCTCCCGCACCACCGGGCCCGCCCCCAGGACACAGGCAGTACGTGGCCCACATGCTGGCCAGGCAGCCCCACCACCCCAAGTGCCTGGAAACACAGCCACGGCGCTCAGGCCACCAGCACTTCCTCCCGTAAATGACAAGTCACTTAGCTGGGCTGCCCTGACGGGGGGGAGGCGCTGCCCCACTGCACAGAGACTCTGGAGGGGATCGGGACATCCCTCCCATGACTCCCGCTTGGCCTAGCACCAATGTCTACGACAGCAGCTGTAAACCGTGTGTCTGCCCCATGCTGCTGCGCCCCACCACCCACAGACCACAGCCCCAGGGGTGACAGGGCTGCACCACCTAAAAGCCATGGAAGCTCGTCTCCACCCACACACCACACCACACCTGGCTCAGAGCGGTACAGAGGCATGTGGACACAGCGGGAAGGGCACCAGGACCCAGGGAGGCCACGCCACGATCAGTCTGTGGGAGAGCACTCCTGGGCCACCTGCCACTGCCCCGGCCTGAGCTCCCTGCTGGCACCAGCAGGCGCCCCAGAAGCCGGCCGTGGCCAGCACTGAGCTGCAGTGGTACCAGGCGGGCCGCAGTCGGCCCACCGGCCCCGTCCTACCTGCAGCCGGATGCTGGCAGCGATGGGCAGCGTGTAGTCGTGCTTGTAGTGCAGCTGAATGTGGCTGACGAGTGTCTCGTACACGCGCATCGCGTGGCTGGCGGGCAAGGCGTACAGCTTGGTCTGCAGAGAAAGTGGGCCGGTCACCCTGAGGACGGGAAGCCAACACCCCGATGCCCAGGAGGAAGGGAACGAGACCAGCCCTGGGGAGCGACCAGGTGACGCACCAGGCCCACCGGCTGCTACCTCCGCTCCCACAACTTCATCCCACGGATGCCCCCACACGCGCATACTCTCGGTGGCCAAAAAAGGAATCCGCTAATAAACCAGAAACACATATCTAACGGGGAACCTCTCGGCAACGTGTGTGACGTGACCCATGAGCCGAAAGCACATTCTCCAGCCACTGGCGGAACAGCGCAGACCAGGGGCGCCCGTAGAGGGGACACTCACCCAGCCGCGGGGCCGTCACCCCTGTGGCTAGCCCCCTGCCTGCCCCAACTCCCCAACACATGAGCCCAGGAGAGGCCGGGTAAGACCTCGGGGTGGGGGGCGCCGCAGGGTGGCCCGGGCCGGCCGGGCCCGGGGTCCAGCCACAGCCAGAGGGGCCCCTCCGTGCTCTGTGGAACTCCTGGGGAAAACAGGGCCTGACAACGTAGATGGCTGCTGTTCTTGGCCAAGACAAATTAACCAGAAAAAGGGAAGAGGAGGAGGAGTTGGACACAAGGCACAGGCCGATTCAGAAAGACCACAGGGGAGGGGGACAGCTGCGGCCTGCCTGCCCCAGCAGGAAAGACCAACGCAATCTAACTCTCCGCTACCTGCGTGTGCTCGGCTCGCCTATTTCACATGGGCGCAGACCACCTCCCAAATGAGAGCCACCGGACCCAGGACGTCACCTCAGCTCACTGACAGCTTGGTTCTGTGGCCCCCAGGTCTGCGGGGCTGGAGTTCCAAGCGAGGGTGACAGGCCACCTTCCCAGCCTCTCCGCGGCAGGGTTCTGGGCTCGCTCAGGCCCACACCCCCCTCACCCACCAGAGGTCTAAAGGGGGCCGGGCTCCCGGGATAGGAGGCCACAGAGGTGCCAGCTGGCTTGTCACAGACGCTCCAAGCTTCTGCGCCAGGAGATGGTGCATAAGCAGCACGGGACATTTTGTGAACGAGAAGCGTTTGAGACCACTGATACCAGTACCACAGTTTACCTAACCCTGACACCGGCGAGTGAGCTCGAGGGATGCTCTGACATGGTGACATCAGTGGCAGAGCCCAGGCGGAGGCCGGCGGGGGCGCGGGCACTGCCTAGGAGCAGGGGTCCGGCCGCAGCACAGCAAAGTGCCGACCCAATGACAGACTCGCCCACAGCACACCAAGTCTTCACACGACTCGGTAAAAGACAAACGGGATGTAAACAGACACCTCCACAAAGAAAACACACACGCTCCTCTCGAGGGGCGTGCGGACCAGAGCACAGTGAGCGGCGCACCGCAGCCTGGCCGCGCTGCAGGAAAAGAGACCAGCGGGCGTGCCGGGCAGGCTGCAGGCGACGGCGGCCTCGAGCTGCTCCCGGCGATGGTCTGGCCCCTCCTCGGATGACTGCACACAGGGTCGCCGTCTCGACCAGCGAGTCCCCTGGCAGGTGTGCCCCCACAAGAAGGGAAAACCCACATCCATACACACTGGTGCGTGGACGCTCACCGCGGCAGGATTCACAGAGACCCAAAGGTCCATCAGTACAGGAACCAATAAGCAAGGACAGCAAATCCACACGAGGGCCGACAGCCATCCGAGCGAAGCCCTGAGCCCCGCCACCAGCCAAGAGAGCCTCCAGACGCTCAGAGCCCACAAGGCACGAGCCCATCGTTATGCAACGTCCAGAAGGGGCAAATCCACGAGACACACAGTGGACTCGTGGCTGCCGGGGCTGCGGTGCCCAGGGGAATGGGGAGGAACCGCTAACGTGCGCGGAGTTCCTTCAGGGGAAGGAAGACGTTCTCAAGTCTCAGTGACGCAGCGACAGCCACACACGTCTGTGGAGATACCAGAAAGTCCACCGGATCGCACGCTCAAAGTGCAGGAGTCCTACAGTACGTGAACCGCATCTCTCAGCAAAGCCGTGAACGCCGCCCACCACCACGGGGCCAGAGCACACAGCACACCCCCCGCCCTGCGGCGGTGTGAGGGCTGGAGGCGCCTCTGCCCAGCCAGGCCCTGCAGCCCTCACGAGCCCCCCAGGCCGTGACGAGGAGTCCGGGTCACACCGGGCTGCCCTCAGCGACCCCCGGGGCACTAGTGCCCAGGTCTCCCTGGAGATGTGTCCCTGCACGGTAGCGTTCCAAGAGCTGGCCGGTCGGCACACCTTCCCCGAAGAGCAGAGGCCCACCTGAAGGATGACCAGGAGCCCCAAGACGGCGGTCTTCACATCCTCTAAGGAGGCCGAGTACGCCGCCACGTCTCTCTCCTCCAGCTCAGGGGGTGGAGAAAGGGAGCGGGAAATCACCTCGAGAGAGAAAAGGTGTACTCAGCCCCCGGCCCGGGGCTCCCTCTGGCAGCTGTGGTCAGACCCAACACTTTCTCCTGTTTCTCAAAAGCTGCATTTTACATTCCTGAGGGCCCCTTCAGAGACTGCAACGTATTTCACGGTTCAGAGAAAAGCACGCTGGCCACACAGCAGGACAACGCCCCCAACCCCAGTGCCCAGCCCGGCTCCCGGGCAGCGCCACGGCAGTGTCCCAGGACCCCTGCGGCACCGTCCATCCCCGCTGCGAGGGCAGCCCTGCCTGAGATGCAGCCCATCGCTCTGGGCAGAACGGGGACAGATGGTCCAGAGGCCGGTGCTGCCTGCGGAGCTTGGCCACGCACGATCAGGGGGCCCTCAGATAGCCCTGGCCCCCGAGCCCCACACTCGAGCGGCCCTCACCTTTTCCACAATGTCCAGCAGGCTGTTGAAGTGGTGGGTGTGACAGCCCTCGGCCAAGTCCACCAGCAACTGGGTGGCCAGTTTCCGGACTTGGGGGTCTTTGTCCTCTGGGACGTGGGAGAGTTGTGAGATGACCACCGAGCTAATCAGCTCCTCCTGCAGTGGCACAAGTGAGGGGAGGTGGGCCACGTGCGGCAGGGGCATGGCCGCAGCTGAAGGGTGCTCTGCACAGCCCCTCGGGGGCCCAGCGGCCAGCCTGGCTCTTGTCGATTCACCGTCACAGGGTGGGGCCCTGTGCACACGCACTGGGGTGGGGAAGAGCCTGGCCCCGACATCACAAGTCCACGGTGATGGGCAGGGTGACCAGAGCTTTCACAGAGGCAGGTACAAAGTATCACAGCGGCAGAGAGCAGGACGAGACCGACCCTGACGTGAGGAAGCTGAGAACCCAGAGGGCCCTCCTAGAAGAGGCAGCCCTGAACTGGATTCCAAGGGACAAAGGAGCAGGGAAGAGGAAGGCTAGGAGGAAAGGAATGAGCAGACTGGTAAAGCTGCCCTGAAGAAGCCGCGCGGAGGGGGAAGTGGAGGAAAGGAGATCCAGCTTTCTGGGAGGAAAGCTCCCGGAGGAAAGGACAGGTGAGAGGGGCGCGCAAACGTGTCTAAGGCATAGACTCTGGCCCCAGACCAAGTCAAGGACAGAACGGAGGGAAAGAACCAGCAGGAGAGAAGCAGGCAGGGCCGGGCACCACTGTGGTTGGGCTGGGACTGGAGAACGTGAGCACAAAAGCAAAAGAACACGTCTCCGCACGAGACTTGCTCAGAACTTGCTGGGGCGCCAAGCAGGCCCGCGATCCCCCAAGGGTGGCCCCATGGCTCTTGGCCGAGCAGCAGCCTGGCAGGAGGCGGGAATGAACCCCCGTGCGCATGAACGGGCGCTGAACCGAGCTCGTTAAGCAAGCCTGCCCCCCCCCACACACCCCAGCAGGATCCGCACCTCATAGAACTGCCTGTTGATGAGCAGCACGAAGGACAGGACGTCCAGCACCTTGATGCGCACGGCGCTGCGGGATTCGTTCCTGGGGGCAGGGCACAGCTGCTGGGGGTGGGGGTGGGGGCGCCCCGGCCAGCCTCGCCCTCGGCCCGCTCCCCAGGCCCATGCGCTTCTGCAGCAGGGGAGAGCTGCTCCGGACTCTACCTGCGTGGGGCCCGGCTCACCCACGTCCAGACCCGAGCCGGGGTGACGGGGCCCAGCGCTCAGCCCCGCCCACCGCTGGCTCCCTACCTGAAGAACCTCTCCATCAACAGCTGCAGGTTGTGGATCCAGCCGTCCTTCGCTGGATGGATCGATTGAGCCCTGTAGGTTATTAGGTTTAAGAGGGAGGACTCCTGTGGAAAGAAGCCACCTGGTGTCACCGAGCCGCTCTGGCCCGAGGCTTTGCCTACACTCACGGCTACGCTGCTGGCCGGGGAAGGAGGGCGGGCTGCACGCGGACGCCAGCCACGTCCCCGGGTGGGCGGTCCACATGACAAAGGCGCTAAGGGCGGCAGTGAGAACTCATTTAAAACCCCCCACGAAACCCTTGGCGTCAGGCTGTGGGTTCCCAGCACGAGTGCTTCCTGCTGCCCGGTGAGCAGAAGCACCAGGCCACAAGTCTCCGGGAGCGGCCAGCACCCTCCTCCGTGCAGGTGGGAGGAAGCCGAGGATTGGTGGGGCACCGACTCCAACGGTCCCACACGAGGTCGGCTTGCTGACGCCCTGCAGACAGCCCAGGAAAGCAGAGCCTGCCCGCCAGTCCGAGCTCAAACTCAGCCATGGGGTCCCGCCTCTCCCCCAGCAGTCTGACCTCCACCACCATCTCGCCCAAGCGCCAGAGGCCCCGCCGAGTTGGGGGACGAGAGGTCTTACAGGCCTCTGGTCTGCGCATCGCTCGACCAGCCCGAAGTATCTCTCCTGAGAGCCGTGGAACTCGTTCTGGTCACACAGCTCCTCCACTGTGGTCAGCAGCTCGTGGACGATGGCTCTGAGCTCCGGGCTGTCCAGGCTCTGCAACACAAAGGTGCGGGCACGGAGAGTGACCTTGGCTCCCCTCAAGGACTCGGCCTCAGCATGCTGAGCTCCAGCAGACTGCACACCCCGCCGCCCCAAGGCCTTCCCACCGGGACACGGGGGGCAGCCGGGCCGTTCTCCCTCATTCGGGGAGTGAGGACCCCAGGGAATCCTGCTTTGCCCACCAGGCCTCAAAGGGACCGACTCTGAGCATGTTCACGCCTCCCCACAGCTCAAGCATCTTCTACAGGCCCCAGGGCTGTGGCGTCCCAGCCTGCCATTCCAGGGCGGAGCAGGGCCTGGCTAGCTGGTCGGTGACCGTGGTCTGGCCCAGCAGGCAAGCCCTGGGGAATGACAGCCCAGTCCTCCACCCACCGGCCTGGCGGTGCGCATTGCCAGGCACAGGCCCCCTTCTCCTCCCTCCACCACCAGACCCTGTGCCCCAGGAGACGCAGCCCCCGGGGAAGACCCCCCACCCCAGCCCATGCTGGACGCAGCCTCCTCCCTCCTGCAGCCCCCACTGCCACCACGTCCTCCCCTCCTGCTGTGGTTGCTTAGCCCTTCCGCCAAAGTTACAGCAAACCCTTCGGTGGTCCGCTCCCAGGTCACCAAGAGGCTGTGGTGTATTCCCCTTCGGGACTTGAGGGACACCCCCCCCCCCCGCACTGCTGCTGTCAGAGCCACCATCTCCAGTGGGGAGAACACACCCAGCCATGCGAGAGCGCGGGCCTGGCAGGTGTGGAGGGAGGGCTCTGCTCACGAAGAGACGGGCCGCCAGCCCCACAGGTCCACAGCCGCCCAGGGAAGGGCCTGGTGGCCCGCCAGCCACTGTCCCGGCCGCCCCAGCCCCACGGCCCCCTGGAGGCCTCACCTGCAGTTGCTGAAGCAGGCGCTCCATGATGTCCAGCAGGATGTCCCACGTCACGGCCTGGAGCTCCCTGCGGTATTTCTTGATGAGTCTGGTCATGGAGAGCACGATCTCGTAGGACACCACCTCGTTTGGACAGGTCATGGCCTAGAGACCCGAGGAACACACGGCGCTCCGCTGCTTCCCGCTCCTGCCCGGCAAGCCCCCATCCCGGGGCCCTCAGAACCCATCCCAAGAAGCCTTCGAGAGACTCGGCCCACATCTCTCATGGGCCATGGAAGTATCCCAGGAGCCCGGAAACATTCCTTCTACCCTGGCTCCAAAGGGCTGGACTCAGCCAGACCACCGGCTGCCGACTCTGGGCCACCGGATCCCCAGCCTGGCAGACCCGGAAGGCGGCCCCCGCAAGCCGAGGGCGAAGACACGCCCCCTGCCACCCGAGAAGCGGGGCGCAGCAGGAGCAACCCCGGCTCCAGCAACGCCCTGAATGCCAGCGGCCGCTGCGGACACAGAAGCGACGTCGCGGCCCCGCTCCAGAGCAAGAGCTAGCCAGCACCTGACGAGGTAAAACCCTCAGGGACACAGGAGCAGTTCGGATGCTAACTCACAGGAGACCAGGTCCGTAAGGCGGGACACTTACTTAAAATGAAACCCGCCAAGGATCCTGAACCTTGGGGGCCCAGGTTGAGAAGCACAGGACAAAGCCGTGGCCTTGCCGCCCGAGGGCCTGCGCTCAGTCCCATATGCCAAGTGCCCCCCACCCTGTGTGGCAGCTCCGGCGCTGCAGAAACCAAGTCACCTCATAAAACGACGGGAGCACAGACGTCGGGGAGTTCTTGAGAGAGTAGAGTCGGTGCGCGCCCCAGAGAGCCATGCCCACAAAGAACACAGCCCCTCTCAGCAGCGGGGCATCTTCCATGTAGGCTCTGGAACAACCCACAGGAAGACCACACGTCAGCAGGGCCCGCACGGCCTCCCCGAGCTCCTTGCTCTTACGGGGCGGCAGCAGGTGGGGAAGAGGTGGTGGGCAGGGCCCGCAGGCCCGCGGCCACGACCCAGTTACTCGGGCCTTCCCGCCCCGGCCGCCACTGCCGACCACAGGGCCGTGCCACATGCCAGGGCACGGAGGTGAGGAAGAGAAGGCCCTCAGCCTCGCAGGGCTTACGACGGTCTAGAAGACACGGGTGCGAACCAAAGAACCACGTGAGGAAATGCCAAGTCCCTCCCTCAAATTATAGCTGAGATGGAAAGCCCAGGGCCATGAGAATCTGCCGAGGGCGCTGAGGAAATCAGCGACCATGCTAGGTGGGCACACACTCAGAGAAACTTGAGCACGGCAGGAGGACACGGCAGCCGGGGGGGCGGGCCCTGGGGGTGGGGGAGGACAGCAGCAAGGACAGGCGGGAGACCCACGGGCTGAGGCAGCGCTGGCCGCCTGAGCCCTGCCATGCTGGGCAGTGCGGTTCTCATCCTCAGCAGGGGGAGCTCTCGGGGCTCCAAGCCAACGGTGCCACGGTCAGAGGCGTGTGGGGGAGAAGGGCATACAGCTGCGTGGGGGGGGAGCGGACTCCGGGAGGCCAGCGAGGAGCGAGTGGGGGCAAGGCCCTAGGAGTGGACAGACCGGAGCCATCCCTCAGAGGCAGAAGCAACAGGCCCTGCGATGGTCTGGCTGGGGGAGGGGAGGGCAAGGGCCTCACGACAGGATCCGGTGAGGCAGCCCCCGCCCCCACCCCGGAGGAGGCACAAGTGGGGGGGGCTCAGGGCCTCAGCACTGAAGGTTCTGACTCCGAGGCAGAAGACACAGAGCATGAGGACCAGGCACGTGGGATGTGAGCTCTGGCTCGGCCACGCCAAAGGGACAGGAAAGCAGTCAGCCCCCTGGAAGAGGCTGTGTGGCCGCTGACCCAAGCCCCCCGGCCCACACCGGTCCACCCCAGGCCCGGGGCACACTCGCCTGTCCTCCATGATGCGACACATGTTGTAGATGGCACTGTGGCCCAGGTGGGTGCCCAGGAGGTTACGCATCAGCTGGGGAACAGTGCACCACCGTCAGAGGTAAGCAGAAACAAGCCCAGGCCCCGGAGGCCAGCCTCACGCAGCCCCTGCTCTGAAGCCCTCTGCATCCAGCCACCTCTCTGCCGCCTCCTCCCAAACACACAGGCCCAAACTACTACTAAAACCTTGGCCTCGGCTCAGCCCCCAGGAAAATGCCACGGCTTCCCCTCAGGAGGGCAGATGGCCATTTGCTCAACACAGCACGGCCCCCGTCCTAGCCACGTGCCTGGCCTTTACCCCCACCCGGGGAAGCCCCCTCCAGAACAGCAGTTCGGACCCCCACCTTCCAGCAGGGCTCACAGAGCTCCTTAACGTTGATGGTGCGGCAGAGAGTGACTATGAAGAGTGGGAGGCTCTCAGCCGGCAGGCAGTTATAGCAGACCACGGCGTCCAGCACCTGCAGGGAGACCTGAGGGAGGGGGACAGCGGTCACGCCGGCCCCGCCCGGCCTCGTTCCCACCCCCCTCTGGCTGGAGACGCCACCCTGCCCCGGTGCCAGAGCAGCCTTCCTTGGACGACAAGAGTGAGCGAGCGTCGTGGTCACTGCAGCTCACCCCATTCTGAACTCTGACCCCATGACAGAGATCATCCAACCAAACGCCCTTACTTCCTGGGGAGTCTTGAGCACCACAGAGGCCGAGCAGCTGGCCCAGGCCACCTAAGCGTGGGGAGGGCAATGCGGGGCTTGAGCCCAGAGCTGGGGTCTCAAGCACTCTGCCACCCGGCCTGCCCGGAAGGGAGAGAAGGGGAGGGTCCCTGGGGGGGACCAGCTACTGACCTCTATGTCCACGGACGACACCGTCTGGACACACAGCAGGCAGATCATGCTGGTGGAGGAAACGCAAGGTCAGTGGAAGGACGCTTCCCAGAGATGGTGTGGCTCCATCTCACTTTCTGGAGACTCGCCAAGTCAGTTAAACCAAGAACTCGACCCCCTGCAGGCTCCACTCCCCCGGAAACAGGCAGGTGCCTGCCCTGTGCCAGCCACTGCTCAGGGCCGGCGGACAGCACCAGTGAGACCCGGCCCCTGCCCTCACACTCCCTGCGGACATGCAAAAACACAACAATGCGGGGGCGCCTGGGTGGAGCAGTCGTTAAGCGTCTGCCTTCGGCCCGGGTCATGATCCCAGAGTCCTGGGATCGAGCCCCGCATCGGGCTCCTTGCTCAGCAGGAAGCCTGCTTCTCCCGCTACCATTCCCTCTGCTTGTGTTCCCTCTCTCGCTGTGTTTCTCTCTGTCAAATAAATAAAATCTTTAAAAAAAAAAAAAAAAAACACAACAACGCGAACGACAGAAAGATCGGCTAACGTGGTGCGTCTGTAACAGAGGAACCGCTACTGTTCCATCAACGTAAGCAGACGGTGGCCACGCTGCCCTCAGCGTCTCTGTTTGCTCGCTGAATGTGACAGCTTAGGCAGCAGGGCTGGGATCAGAAAGACATTATGGGAAGTCTTCTTACTGGACCATCGATGCAATGTATTCATCCAGGTAACAGCTGTTGAACTTGACCAAGTTCACAAGCACCAGGAGGAATTCTGAGGACAGCCCGATGTCCATCCACTGCAGCACGAACCCAGCTGAGGGGGAAGAGGAGAAGGGTAATGTACGGCCTCCTCCCCTCCTCCCCAGGAAAACACCCTAGTCCCTTCCTCTGCTGTCAGCAGGCCAGGCGCAGGCTGCCTGAGGCTCGGCCGGAGCCCCAGCAGGTCAGCATGGCACAACTCTGAAATTCGCCAGCCCCCGGATACACTGAGCGGGTCCGGACTAGCAGGATTTGTGCGTTCGATGCTCACAGTCCGGCCCGAGGCTGGCATGTGCGAGCATCACCGGGCGCGTGTCTAGGAGGCAGATTCTTGGCCTTCTACCCCTCACTGAGACTCTCTCAACAGGAATAAAAGCCGTACTTGGGCGCTGGCCAAGTCACCTCAGAAGAGCTGAGCACGGCCGCCAGCCAGCACCTGTCCCGGAGACAGACTGCCGGCTGAGGCCCATCTCCGGGCCCCAGGCGGCTTACTCCTTCCTCCTCCTCCCTCCTCTCCCCACAGCGGTGACACGAAACCTCAGGACCCACGGAAGCGTCACCCCATCACGACAACAGAGAGGAAGACTAGCCACGGGGAAGGCTAGGTCAAGCCCAGGGCGCACAGAGGCCCAGCAAGAAGACGCAAGAAGACACGACGAGGCAACCCCAGCCCCCCAGAAACCTCAGGGCACCCTGGATAAAACACAGGCTGATGCCAAGGTCAGCACCCCCCCTCCCTACAACAGAACCTGGACCACCTCCTGCCCACCCGGCAGGCCTCACTCCCCAGGGACTCCGAGCCAGCAGGTCTGGAGCGAGGCGCAGGACTGTCCATCTCTAACAAGCTCCCCAGGGGAAGCGGTGGCTGTCCCAGGCCACTCAGGCGAGCAGAAGCTCGCGGTGTGGCGCCCTCTTCAGGCCATCCCTGTCGACCGCAGCACCCCTCTGCTCCTTGGCAGCCTTCTGGCATCCGGGGTTCAACAGGAGCTCCCGGGCCAGGGAAACCCACAGCCGCGGCGGCACCCACCCAGGTCTTCTTCCAAGTAGGTGATGTGTCTCCCGTTGTCCGTGAGGGCCTTGAACACTTCCAGTCTCTCGTGGAGATCTTCATTAGAGGGGTAGTCCTTGATGACCTTAAAGAAAAGGGCCCTGAGAACGCCCAGGTGGTCCCCCTGAAGACAGAAGCACAGGCTCAGCCATCTCGCCAGGACCCCCACCGGCTGGGTCTCCTGCGCAGCGGTGCGCACTCCCAAGGCCGGGGGCTCAAGGACTCCCCGCCCCGGGACCCTTTCTCCTTCCCACCGGCACTGGCCCTAAATGACCAATGGGGCACGTCGGGGCGGCTCCAGATTGGGGGGGGGGGTGCACACGGTGTGCAGGTGTGAGCACAGCACTGCTGTGTGAGAGCTGTGGGTGCACAGCAGGGGACGCAGTGCCCTCCTGGGGCCCGTGGCCAGAGAGACACGTTTGTGTCTGCACATGATAAAAACGCTCGGACCACGGTGAGAGGGGTGTGCAGGGCTGAGGGAAACATACAGGAGGGAAGGGAGCCCTCCAGGCAGGAGTGCAGAGGCCGCCCACAGTTCTAGGACAGGCCGGGAGCACAGGGAGCGATGGCCAGAGGCCCAGGCCAGAGGCAGGAGCCCACCAGTCTCTCAAGGCAGGCACATCCGTCATTCTGCAGCCTCATCGACACCCCAAAACATCTCAAGGAAAGAACAATAGCCTTCCCCGTTCTACAAGAGAAGAGGCGGAGGCCCAGGGGCTCACTGGGGATCCCCCGGGTTCGAGAGGCCGGGGTGCCCACTCGGGCCGCAGAGACCTATTGCGGGGCCCTCACCCAAGGCCAGAGCCCACACATGGCACAGCAGGAGCCGCCCGCAGCCACCCGATCATCACCCCACACCCAGCCCGGCTCCACCCATGCGCGGACCCGCTGCCGTTACCTGCCCCTGCACGATGGCCTTCAGCAGAGCCAGCACCGCGTGCCGGGCCTCCGGGGGCCGCTCCGGCTGCAGCAGGTCCGCCACGGCCTTCCACAGCGCCTCCACTGCGTGCTGCCGCCAGCGAAGAGGGACCGCGGTCAGGGGGTGCCGGCCCCCTCCACTCAAGGCTCAGTAGCACGAGTAAAGGACAGAGCGGAACAGTTCTTCCGACCCAGAACGCAATCCCCTAAAGCCCACGCGTCGTGTGCCCATCACAGCCAAATTAACCCGGAGGCTGCGGAGCGGACCAGCCGTGAGCTGCTGCAAACCTGCGCAGGTTCTGGCCACGGCCTGGTGGGGAGGAGAGCAGCAGGCCAGGGGAGCTGTCCCAGGGGCCCCCTGGGACCGGCCAGGAGTCCCCCTTCAGAGCGAGCTCGGACTCGAGTGAAGAAAGCCACTAAGAAGAGTCTGAGGATCAGGCAGGGCTGGGTCTGCAGACTGGCCCGGAAATCCCACTCCCCTGGCCTCTCCGTACCAGCCAAGGGCCCCTCTCTACCACACGTCTGCCCCGTGTGGGCTCCCGAGAACGCTGTGGGCTTCTGGAATCTGCCTCCCAGGGTAGCTGTGTCCTGTCCCCTGCAGCTGCCCAGAAACAGTCTCTCTCATCACCTCTGCTCCACATTAACCATCTCCTGCTCCCTTCAACCACAGCCTTCAAACCACTCAACCTCTACTAGGTTCACTTCTCTTAGGAGGGGATTAAAATGTCCTTTAGATGGTGTCTAACATCATGACCATTTCAGGATGTTCTGGAACTTTCACCTCTTTTGTCCCACGCACAACACTCCTAGGGATACAACCCCAGCTACAAGATCATACACGACCCGGGGGACTCCGCCAGCCTCTCAGGCTTATCTATTCACCACAGCCCCTGCCTTCCATACCTAAGCAGGAAACTTTATGCACACAGAAGCCTATTTTCACATTTATCCTTAGTAACGTACAGCCTGTATATTTCAAATGACCGGCGGATGTCGTGACTGCCCTCCCTCCCCCTTAGCAAATCCCAGCCGGCCCCTGGTCCACGTCTCCTCCCAAGTTGCCCATACAATCTCCGAGCCAGGGTAGAGCAGAACCCTTGAGGTGCTCTGACAACCTCCCACTCTGTCCTCGGGATGCCCAGAGAGAGCCTGCAAACATCCGCCCGAAATAAACGGGCTTATGTCTGTGAGGCTGCTCAACACCACCAACCAGATACCTCTCCCAAAAAGACACTAGAAATGGCATGCCTTAAGCCACACGGTTTCCTGATGTTCCCTTCCCTTCCTTGGGATATGAAAACACAAGTAAGCAAACGTTTCTGCAAGTCACCATTAAGGCCTTTCTCGGAACTGCCACAAAAACTTTAATGTTTTAAAAGTTTAAAAAATATAAAAAATGTTTCACACCTCCAGGTGTGAGTGACCCCAAGAAGTTACACTCAGAGCGTTCTCAGAACCTCCCCTAAAAGGGTGCAGAAATTAGTATTAGCAGTTAGCGGTCAACCCTGCTCCTAGGAAGAGCCACATCAGACTTGTGGACAGCAGCCAACTGAGGCAGACCTACCTCTTCAAATTTCTTCGTTTTGGCAACCTCGCAGATCTGCCCTATCACCCGGATGCGATTGTTGGTACCGCATTCGACACTCAGTTCCTAGCGAGAGATGAAAGAAGCAAAGGGGCCAGCGCTCAGCCAAGGGGTCTCCTTAACCACCAGGCACAGACCGCCCCGAGAATTCCCACACTGGAGACTTGCTGTGGCTCCTTCTGAAATCAGGGGCCACCAGAGTTTACAGACTCCATGTCAGCGGGGTGAGAATAGACCACTTCTCTTTTACAATTCATTTTACCGAGATACAATGTAACAAAAGTCGCCGTTTAAACAATTTAAGCCTGTACCATTCAGCTTTTGGCATGTTGATGACCCTTGCAACCACATCCGATAACTCCCAAATATTTTCATCACCTACAAGGAAAACTCCACACCCACCAGCGAGTCACTCCCCCAACCCCTCAGGCCTTGACAAATGCTGACCGACTTTCCGTTTCCATGAATTCACCTCTCCTGGACATTTCATAGAAAGGGAATCACACGTTATGTGCGGGCCTCTGTGCCTGGCTCCTTCCACTTGGCATGTTTTCAGCGTTCATCCACATCACGGCATGTGTCAACCCTTCATTCGTTTTTCTGCTAAATAATACCCCACTGTATGCATGTTATCACATTTTGTTTCTCGGTTCACCAGCTGGAGAACATTTTGGTTGTTTCTGAATAGGAAACCTCACAGGTGCAAAAACTCAGCATTTCTAAAACACAGAGCCTGGATGTGGTAGAGGGATTCAAACACACACCAGAAAACAAAGATCAGCTGGTCCAACGAACTCACAAATTACCAGGCTAACACTTGGCTATAACCCTAACCACCTGTGGAAACCAAGCTCGGTGTTTTCGCCACCGCCAGTAAAGGGAGTTTCCCTTGCAAGGACATCTGAGTACTACCTCAAGTGTGCGGGACCCAGTCCTCAAGGTCCTGACTTCCTTGACCTCGGAGGGAAAGACAGGCTTCCACAGCACTGGGGACAGCAACAGTCCCACCTCCTACAGAACCTGGTGACAGAGGGGACCCAGCCTGCCCTGCACCTCCCAACATGCTAGCCGGGCAGACAAGGCAGCTCACTCACTCTCAGGATGTCGGCTGTGATGATAAACTCCGTCTGTTTACCCTCTGCAGACCTGGGGTTTGGCCTCGGGGTTCCCAGTCCTAACAGATTCCTGAATTTCTCCTTGAGGCCTGAATCTTTGCTTGTCGGCTTGGCCATAGTGGACAGGAACGCACCGGAGACCGCCTCTACGCCAAGAAAACACGCGGAGAGCTCAGGGGCAGCTCCCCGCACCTGCCCCGCTGCCGACCTCCGGCTGCCCACCCGGGAAGCTAGGTCTCGGCTGGGCACGACCTCCCGCAGCTCCCGGGAGGAACTCAAGCACAGCCTGGCGGTCCCGGTCAGCAGCGGGCCTCGGGTTCGGGCGGAGGCCGCGACGCTCCCCCTCCCTCTCCTCCCCGACGTGGGGAAGGCCTGTCCCGGACGCCGGAAGCAGCGGGTCCCCTGGCACTCGCTCCGTCTTAAAACCCAGGAGTGCTCGCGGCTCCAGGCTCAGGCTGTGGTGGGCCAGCCGTAGGCCGAGGCCGCGACGCTGCGGGGCCCGCCTCTGCACCGAGCAGCACCCTCCCCTCCCCGGCGCGGCCGCCTCCCCCTGCCCCATCGCGGCCGGACCACACGGTGGGCCGCGAGCCACTCACCCGGCGCCGGGCGCCCCGCGGTCCCGGCGCCGAGAAGTGAGCTCACGCCGGGCCCCGCCACTAAACGAGCCGCCGCCGGAAGTTCGATCCGCACTTCCGGCAGCGCACAGAGGCCGAGCGCCATTTCCGAGCTTGCCGGGAGTTGTAGTTCCTGGCAGCTCCCGGGCGGAAAGGCGCGGGGGACCCGGGGAGGGGGGGGGAGTCGAGTCACGTGACGGGCCGCGGGGGCCGCCGGGATGTGTAGTGCGCAGAAGTCTGGCATGAGCATGGCTGGCGTGAGGATGGTGACCCGCAGCCGGAGCCGGGGCTCGGGGACCGGGCCGCCGGGGGGTGGGGAGGAGGCCGCGCCGCTGCGGAAGGGAGAGGCGGCTGCAGGTAGCCCCGCGCCCGGACCTGGGCATGGGGAGAGAGACGAGGGAAGGAACCTGCAGGGGGCTGGGGGCTGGGATTCCGAGTCGCCCCCACGTGGGGCTCTGGCTCCCACCCTGCTTCCTGTTCCCAGGACGCAGGGGCAGGGGTCCCCGGGAACAGAGTTCCAGGCGCTCGCACTTCCCCACCCTCCGCGTCCCGGTAGCCTGTCCCGGGATACTCCACTTGGCGCCAAGCTTTCTGTGGGCACACCAGCCTTGTCCTCGTAGCTGCTTCTCGCTCCGTGCCGAGGACACGCCCAGCCAGAAGTCCTGGTCCCCCGCTGGAGGGTGCTCTGAGAGGAAACGGGAAAGGGCGTGGTCTTCATTCTGTTTATTCTGCAGGCCTTCAGGATCTAGTGTGTGCAGGACCCCAGGGTGAGCCAGTCGCACAGGGCCCTGGCAACAGGACGTCCAAAAGGGGATTCCCGTAGACACCTAAGACAACTTAGGGGTGGTGCGGACAGGCAATGCACGGTGACAGATGCATGGAAGGGGGACCCAGGGCAAAGGGAGTAAGTAGGTGACAATGCCAGCTAGGTAGGTACCTTGACGCTGGACTGGAGTTTGGAGTTCACCATGAATACGAGGAAAAGTCAATGAGGAGTTTTGAACGGAAATGACACAGTCTGATTTGGGCCTTGGGAGTGTCACTCTGGGCAGGTGTGGAAACAAGATTGAAGGGGGGCGCCATGGTGGAGTCTGGGGGAGAGCCGTCCCGTACTAATGCAGACCTGGTCAGGAGGCCAGAGGCGTGGGGAAGGCTGACCTGCCCCCAGAGCATGTGCTACAGGGGCCAGAGCAGCCCCAGCTGTGGAAGATGGAAGATGATGGAGGGTCGTTGAAGGAATGATGGGGGGTGTGATAGCAGACGGGGCAGCACCCACACCCACCCTCACCTGTGGCCCCCACTGAATGGCCCTTTTTTTGCAGAAGGAAAGAAAAGCCACAGTCCCGCAAAGCGTCAGCGGAAGACGCAGAAACTGAGTGTCACCTACGAAGCCTCAGATGATGAGAAAGGACAGGGCGCCAAACCCCCGGAGGTGCCAGGCTGGGAGCCCCCTGACTGGCGGCAGCAGCTGGTGAACATCCGCACCATGAGGAGCGGGAAGGATGCACCCGTGGACCAGCTGGGGGCTGAGCACTGCTATGACCCCAGTGCACCCCCAAAGGTAGGCAGGTGCCCCATCTGCCTGGTGACTGCCGTCTGGACAAGACACTTGCTTCCTCTCAGGCCTCTGCAAGGCACAGCCTGACCCCTGGCAGCTCTTGGCTGATGCCCTCACTGGCAGGCGGCCCCTTGAGGAGACAGCACCTGGGCCCCAGAGCTCGGGGCAGCATCCCCTGCTTCATGGTGGCCCCTCGGCGGGTCAGGACCGCCCTGCACTTCGTGCTCTGTCTTCCAGCCCTGACCTACCAGGGGTGTTCGTAACGTTTGCTGAGAAAGAATTCCTTACGCCTCACCAGCTTGGAGCCTGGTTCTTAGACCACCTCGATTCTAATCCCAACCCCGCCGCCAGCAGCCTGGGTGCACGAACTTCTCTGGGCTTCCACGTGCCTGTGTGAGATGGACAGGACTGTCCACGAGGCCGCAGCGATCACAGTAGCAGGCACCGGCTATCGAGCGCCGGGTCTGATGCTAAGGGTTGTAATAATCCATTTCAGCCTGTCAGCGATCTTTGTGTACCAGGCATTGTTACTGTCCCCGCGTTACGTAGGAGAACACGGTCCATTGGCCAGGGTGACAGGTGCAGATGGGAAAGGGTTTGGAGGCGGCCAGGCCCCCCGGTGAGCACCCGGACCTGCTACCACCCTGGTCCCTGTCACCTTGCAAACAGGTGCGGAGGTACCAGGTGCTGCTGTCCCTGATGCTCTCCAGCCAAACCAAAGACCAGGTGACAGCAGGGGCCATGCAGCGGCTGCGGGCTCGGGGCCTGACGGTGGACAGCATCCTGCAGACAGATGACAGCACGCTGGGCGCGCTCATCTACCCTGTAGGCTTCTGGAAGGTGAGCCCACGGGCCTCGGAAAGACATCAGGAGGCCGAGGGGAGGCTAGGGGGTGTGGGAGGCCAGGTGGGGCATCTGAGGCCGTAGGGAGCTGCATGTGTGTTCCCACTGGAGCCCCCTGCCCGGCCAACCAGTAAATGGGGCCAGGGCTCTGGGGCCTCCCTCCTCGGCCTTTCCTGTTTGCAGCCCACCCCTTCCTTCCTCCACCTCCCCACCCAGCTGACTGGCGCTTCCCTTCCTCCCAGACTGCCCACCCGCCTTTCCCTTTGTTTACTCCAAGCCTCCCTGGAGTGCGTCACCCCCTTCCCTCTGGAGCCCCAACAGGCCCCAGATCGCTGGGTGGTGAGTGGGAGGATCTGTCGAAGGCAGCCGGGCGGGCGGGGCTGCTTCCCCTTGGCACTGGCGTGGGCCGCAGATTGTCAAATGGGTTTTAAATAGCCCTCTCTACTCAGGCAGAGTGGGAACCACCCGGCTGGCCTGACGGCTGGTGGGGGAGCCCCAGGCTCCAGCCTGCCTTCTTGGAGGTCCAGGTGCTGCGGAGCCCGGCTCCTGGCACGGCTGGCTCTGCTTAGCTTACCTGGCCTCTGGGGGGGTGATGGGACAGGGGACCCGAGCGAGACCCTACACACGTGTCATTGGTCCAGGCCTGCATCGGGCTTGCCTCAGTCTCCCTACTGCCCTTGGCTCATTCCCTCCTCTTGGGGGGGAGGGGCAGACAGGTGCCTCTGAGTGTGTTTTGGGCAGATGACAGGCAGCTGCAGAAACCCGTGGGTCTTCCTCGGGACTCGTCTTCCCAAGTGGGGCTATATTCTCCACCTCCAGAGCTGACCTCCTCCTTCGTCTTTCAGAGCAAGGTGAAGTTCATCAAGCAGACCAGTGCCATCCTGCAGCAGCACTATGGTGGGGACATCCCAGCTTCTGTGGCAGAGCTGGTGGCACTGCCCGGCGTTGGGCCCAAGATGGCGCACTTGGCCATGGCGGTGGCCTGGGGTGCCGTGTCCGGCATCGGTGAGTGGCATACACTGTCGGGGAGGGCGGGGCTGGCCACATCCTGTGGTCTGTGACCCCAGCTCAAGTCCTCTTACCCACAACGTAGCCCAGAGGGTCAGAAAGATGTTTGCAGCGTTGAGTCAGGCCTGCCGGGCCTACGGGTGGGTCCTAACGGGGGGAGTTCCCATTTGCTGAGCACCTCCTGTGCCCTGGGCTCCGTGAGAGGCCCCGGGGGTGGGTTCAGAGTCTCTGCTACGCCCGCAGAAGGACGTGGAGCAGGTGACTCCTTACCCCTGAGCTAGAAACACTCCCAGGGGGCGCGCTTGGTGCTGTCAGCGTGGGCCCGGGCTGGGCATCTGGGGGGACTTCCTGGAAGGTGATAATTCAGCCAAGAGCTGAAGAGTGAGGGGGGCTGGCCCGGCTAGGTGGCGGAAGTGCTATCCAGCCAGAAGGAGTGACATCCACGTCAGGTGGGAGAAGGGGCCAAGACGAGAGGGCTCGGGAGTGGGCAGATGAGGGAGGCATGTTGAAGGCGGGGGATGCCGGGGGAGGAGGAGCCGGGGGGGTCTCTTCTGGAATCAGTTTCCTGACGTTGGTGGCGTCCGTGAAGACAGACCCCGGGTCAGGCTGCAGCTGGTTCTTCAGGTCTTTGCCCAAACGGCTGGGGCTTCTGAGGCCACTTAGCCACAGGCCCGGCCAGCCCAGAAACTGGGACCGACCACGGCCTCTCTGCCTGCCCCTGCCCCCACCCTGGTACCCCTCCGGAACTCCTGCAAAGGGGCAGAAATCTCCCCAGCACTTCTGTGGCTCCTAAAGCCTGCTCCCTTCTCGGCACTGCACTTGGGTGCGAGGGCAGCTAGGGGCTGAGGGCCCCAACCGTGAAGGCCAGAGTCCGGCAGCCCCAGAGACCATCGACGGGCCAGGCAGGGGCTAGGGCAGAGCCTGCCCCCAGCCCCACTCCAGCCCCAATCCTGCAGCCGCCAGCCTTTCAGCAGATACTTGAGCTTATCTAAGCAGCTGTCCTCGGCTGCCCGAGTCCCAGGAGGGGACGGGGTGGGGGGGGGGGGGCGGCTGGCAGGTCTGTGGGGGAAGGGCCCACCACCTAGGGAAGAGGACTTCGTGAGCAGCAGACACACTGGAAGGGAGTCCGAATGTCGCCCTTTCTGGATGTCTGGGGGCCCTGCCTCTCAGGGACTTCTCCAGGAAGGGGCCCATCCATTAGAAAGCCAGAGCTGTGGAGTAGAGCAGCCAGCCAGTCCCAGCTGGGTGACCAAGAGGCAAGACGCTTAGCCTCTCTGAGCTTTAGCCACCGAGCTGGGAAAAAATGTAGAGGACCGGCCTTCAGGAGGCTCATGTGGTGTGGCCCTGGGCTGGGCCTCTGGGGGACAGGCAGCGTGATCATCTCTATGCTACAGAGGAGGAAACTGAGGTGTGGTGACTCACTAGCCTGACCCCTGCACCTGTGTCCTCTCCCTGTGCCCCCCAGGGGGCCCTCCATCAAGTCTGGGGAGGACCTCAGCCTTTTTCCAGACCATCAGGAGCAGGTATAGGGCTCCCGTTATCTTTGGGAAAGTTGGGAGGAGGCAGGGACTACAGCTGGCAGAGGGAGAGGGGCCCTGGTGAGCAGGTGCCCAGGCTGAGCCCTGGGCTGGCTGGCCAGGGGGAGCCAGGACTGCGACCCGGGGAGAGGACAGGTTGCAGCTGGCCTGGCCATCCTCCCTGCTCTGTCCCTGGCCGTGCCGTGCTAGGTGCGGGCTCTGGGGGTGGCCTGGCACCCACAGCCAGCGTCTGGGCCAGGAGGCACTGCTTCCTGCACCCCTACTAGGAGGCCCAAGCCCTCTGGCTCAAGCCGCTGCCCTGCCCTCTGTGGAAACCCAGGGGTTGGAGCAAGGGAGACTCGGGCTGCAGGCCTGGGCGCAGCCAGCATGCCCTACGATGAGCCGGTCCTGTCTCCTGCAGCAGTGGATACGCATGTGCACAGAATCGCCAACAGACTCGGGTGGACCAAGACGGCGACCAAGTCCCCGGAGAAGACCCGTGCGGCGCTGGAGGCCTGGCTACCCCGGTGCGGCAGGGTGGGGGCTGGCGGGGCTGCCCTCCGCCTCCCTCCCCCACTGACCTCTCACCTCTGCAGGGAGCTGTGGAGTGAGATCAACGGACTCTTGGTGGGCTTCGGCCAGCAGACGTGCCTGCCCGTCCGCCCGCGCTGCCAGGCCTGCCTCAACCGAAGCCTGTGCCCGGCCGCGCGGGGCCTCGGCGGGCTGTGAAGCCCGGGCCGGACACCACACGCCTGCCGACCGGGAGCCTTTGCTGGGGGAGTTGCAGCCTGTTTCCAATAAAGCTGGGGAATTGTTTGCAGTAGGGGTCTGGCCGAGTCTCGCCCCTGGGGCGCGGGGGCAGGCTGGGAAGCACGTGCGTGAGCTGCGCGTGTGCCCGTGCTCGTGTGTCTGAGTGGGGCTGCCCGGGACGCTGAGATGGGGACATGACCATCTGGGCCATGTACTGGGACAGAGGAGACGGTCGTGGGAGACAGCTGCAACCAGCTGCTGGGAGGCCCGCTGGAGACCCGGGCCTCCTCCCTCCGGGGCAGCTGGCCAGGGATCCAGGTCTACACCGCCCCCTTGCTGAACTTCTGCACCCCGGAGAGCCCTGTGCCTGGGGCCCCACCCTGTTTACAGAGCCATCTGGCCTCTAGGGTAACACAGTAGGCCCAGGCTGGGCGTCACAGGGTGCGTGAGACCTGACCTGTGTTTACCTGCTGGGCGGGAGGGCGGGGGTCAAGGGCTGTGCGAAGGGAGCCGTGTCAAGGGTGCAGAAGGCATGGAGGGGGCGGTGTTGGAGGCAGGGGGAGGGAGGAGCTAGCGAGGGCCCCAGAGGGAGCCCATGAGGGAAGGGGCAGGGCTCCAAGTTATGGGGGTCCCCTAGGGGCCGGGGAGGGGGGAAGAGAGCAGAAGCTGAGCAGGGTCAGGCCTGGCTGCCTGGTGGGTAGAGTGGGAGCAGCTTAAGGATGGGACTCTGCTTCCAGCCTCTGGGAGCGGGGCTCCTGGGCTGCTCCTTCCTGCCCAGACCACAGCCCCCCACCCGCAAGTGAGGGCTCGGGAAGGAGAGAGGCGGCCACAGGTCTGAGGAAGGCCTGTTTATTAGGAGGGCGCGCATGCGCTATGGCTTAGACGGCAGACAGCAATGTCAGTGGGGTTCGGGCCGGGCCTGGAGGAAAGGGAGAGGGGCGAGGTCCCCAGGGGGCAGGCTCTCCCACAGCCGCATTCCCCCTGCCTCATGGTGGGGGCACGGGGCCAAGAGGCCTGTCCAGAGGCCACCCTTTTCGGGGACATGGGGCCTCCATCCTCGGGCCCTGTACCCCAGACCACAGTCCAGCAGGCACACGGGGGCCTGGTCAGCACCCCAGCAGAGAGGGGCGGAGGGGCAGCTCCTGCAGCCACACACGGCCTCCCCAGGGTCATGCCGAAGCCCCCACAACCACAGCCTGCCCCGCCCTACGTTTCTCTTTCCCTGAAAGTGCCCAGGGCTCCCACTTGGGACGGCTGCTGCTGAGGAGTGGGGAGGAAATGGTTCGCAGAGAAAGGTTTGTTTTATTGCAATTACTTAGAGAGGCGTCCTGCGGGGCGGGGGCGGGGGCTCTGTATTAAGTGGAAACATGTGTGGAGCTGGAGCTCTTTTTTTTTTTTTCTTTTTTTGTTTTTGGAAGAAAAGCAAAAACCCAAATTCTTTTAAGTCAGCAGGCCCGGGCAGAGCAGCAAGGGCCGGGCCCACGGGCACCACCACTGCCTCTCCCTGACCCTCTCTTCTATCGCGGGGGGCCCCCCTCCCCTATCCAGCACCCAGCAAGTCGGGGGGCAGGACGGGGTTCACTGGGGTGCACATTGGTTCCTGGGTGGCGGTGGGACCAGCACAGTTTCTGGGGGTGAGGAGGCACCCCCTCCAGTCCGCTGAGGCTTGGGGAAGCTGGGCTGGGCCCGTGGGGCGGAGCCTGAGGGCCGCGCAAACAGGCGGGAGCTGGGGGGGCTCAGAAGTTGCTGAAGATCTCGCGTTTCCGGTTCCAGTCCATCTGTGGTGCCCGCTTGTTGACCCGGGTGGCTCTCGCCTTCTCCTTGGCTTCAGCGGCCGTGGGGCTCAGGTGGAGGCCACTCTCCTGAAAGGGGTCCCTCTTCCAGGTGCTGCTGTCCTGGGTCGGGGGGCAGGCAGAGTGGGCAGGTGGCCAGAGTGAGCCCCAGACCCAAGCCCTCCATCCCGTGCTCCCTCCCAGGGAGCTCACACCACAGGCCACCGGGTGCGGCTGGGCCAGCAGGCCCAACCGGGCTTCCTGGAGGGGGTGACCCCCCTGCCCAGGCGGTCAGCTACACAAAGGCCCACCCCCAAGGCCTCTGACCGCCCCCCCTCGTGTGTGAGCACAGCAGTGGAGGAAGGCGGGCACTGGCTACCTCAGTGTCCTTGTCCAAGCCAGGCAGGTCACTTCGGGACGAACACGCTGAGCCACCATTGAGCTGGGAAACCAAGGGCAAGGTGTGGCTTCAGGGACCCTGCCCAGGAGCCTTGGGAGCCCTCGCGGAGGAGCACACGTGCGCGCACGCGCACACACACGTGCCCACACGCACATCAGAGCCACATCTCCTCTTCCATCCCGCAGTAGGCGCTGAGCCTCTACTGTGCTCTAGGCCCGGCCCCGGCAGGACGCGGGGCACCTGGCAGCGAGTGGACAGGCGCTGCGGAGGGCTGGGGCTCCAGCCCTGGCCGGCTCGTGACAGGTCTCACCCGCACGGGCATCCCCTGGGGGAAGCCAGGACCAGCTTCCCCCGGAGTGACGGAGTGGGACTCTGGGTCGCCGGCCAGCACTGGGCAGAGGGAACGGCAAGGCCAACAGCCCCGTGGGGCTGGGGTGTGGCAGACCCAGCCCCGGACCCACAGGGAGCATGAGAGCTTCAGGTGGTCGGGCACGACTGGGTCTCACGGTCACACCAACACAAGGAGATCTTTAGGTGGGGGGCTCGGTCAGGCCTGGGGATCCCCAGAGGTGCCCCTACGGTTTCCTGGGCCCACCCGGTCCATTCCCACCGTCTCACCTGGGCAGGGCTGGTCCCGTTGGTGACTGGTGATGGCAGTGGCCCTGTGGGGACAGGGTGTCAGGGGCTGCCAGGCCCCCAGGCTCCACCCCATCCCCAGGCCCCCAGGCGGCAGCCCACCTTCCAGATGCTCCTCGGTGGGCGTGACCCGCAGCCGCTTGAAGTACTCGTCGGCCTCAGGGTCCACCACCAGCAGCCGAGCCTCGTCCTCCCGCGCCTTGATGCTGGCGACCACCTCTGCATGGCGCAGCCCCTCGACATTCTGCCCGTTCACCTGCCCCCAGGAGCGTGGGGTCAGCCCCGCCGGAGGTCAGGCCCCCGCAGGCCCCCTGAGCTACCCGGCCAGGTGTGGCATCAAATATTCATCGATGTTGTCACCAGCCGTGGCAGCCGGAGGAACGTCAGCTCAAGTTCCCAGCATCTCTCCTCTTCCCAGCAAGGACCTCCCTGCCCAGACACACGCTTGGGGGGACTCGGGCAGAGACACACGCTCAGGGGGACACGGGCCCAGACACACACTCGGCGACACCCAGCACCCCAAAGCCTCCATGACAGGTACCTCGATGAGTCTGTCCTGGGCGCGGAGGCCAGAGTGAGCGGCCGGTGAGCCTGGGTCCACAGAGCGGATATACTGTCCCGGCCGGGACTTGTCACTGTGCAGGTTGAACCCGTAGCCTTGGGGGCCCTTCTGTAGGTGGCAGAGCCGAGGGCGTAGCTCCCTCGGGGGTCCACCGGCACCCTGCAGGCACATGGGACCAGGCTGAGCAATGATCTCTCACACCCCAGGCCCCTGACACAGCCCCCCAGGCCTCGGTCCCCAGAATGCAGCTGCAGTGGAGAAGGGTGAGAAGACCCCCCAACTCCACGGGCAACATCACGCCCCGCAGGGCCGCCCCAAGTCTCAGGGACAAATGGGCTGCCTGAGACAGAGCTCCAGCAGCCGGATCTCGGGCAGAACCTCACTTTCCAAAACCCGAACAACTTCAGATGGGAGCAGGGGCTTTACAGGGTGCAGACGGGACGTGCTCAAGGGCAGCGCTGAGCCCAGGCCAGGGTCCTAGGAGTGCCACTCATCACAGCGTCCTGGGACGGCTCTGCGGCTCTCCTCCCCACCTCCCTCCCCACGCAAGAGAGGCTGACGTTTGTTTTGTTTGTTTTGTGGCCTCCAAAGGGCCCCCGCAGAGTGATGTGTTTGCTCTCGCATTCCAGAGCCGGCTGGAGCCACCCCACCCCCACAGGGCCCAGGGACAGGGCGCCGGGGCCGGAGACCAGGGAGACCAAGGGTGGGACCGGCCCCCACCCCCCTCCCCTCGCTGGGACAGGGAAGGCCCACGATGCCCGAGCGCCCCTCCATCAACCACCCACAGCCCCGCCGGGCTTTACCTCTGGCATCCTGCAGTAGGGCTGTGGGTCAGGGGGCCGTGCGGCCAGGGACCAGGCCCCAGGACCCCCCCCCAGCCAAGGCCTGGGGCCGTGACCACGGTGCCGAGCGGCTGCAGGTGCTCAATTAAACATGGCCGGTGGCCGGAGCGCGAGGGCGGGCAGCGGCTCAGGTTTCCGGGGCTGCTCAGGACTCGGGAGCGCGTGCAGGGTGGGGGTGCTCTCTGGGGCCCCTCCCTGACCCTCCACCTGCCTCACCCTCAGGGAAGCTCTCCGGGCCTCAGGCACCCGCCCCCTGCTGCTCGGGCCACCCCCTGACCACTCCCAGCCTCCAGGCCTCTCTGAGGTCACCCGGAACCTCAAATCTGACCCCGCGCCCTCTGGCGCACCCTCTGGCCTGCTAGTCCGCCTGACTGTGGACCCTGGCTCCAGGCCCCCCACTGGTCCGGAACACCCTCTTCCTGCCCAGCCTGCGCCCCTCCTCTGGGATCCCTTCCCAGACCCCCAAAGCCTGCCCACACATGCCCTTGGGATCGCCAATGCAGGCCACCACCTGGCCCCAAACCCCAGGGCTCAAGGGACAGGGCAGCAGCTCCTCGATCCCCCGGGGGTTTGGCTGCGAGACACGGGCTGAATGGCTGCAGGTGAGACCCCCGAGTGCTCCAGGGCCCTCCTGTCCAGACTCGTCCACTCTCCCAGGGGGCACAAGCTCTGAGTCCCCGGCGCCCCGCCCCCCGATGGTGCTGCTCAGATCCGGGCTGCCGGGGCCCAGACGCAGAGGCAGATGGGTCGGGAGTGGCGCCAGAGCCAGGACCGAGCACGTCTGGCAGGGGGACACCGGCCCAGGTGTGAGAGGCGCGTGGCCGCAGAGGCCAGACACGCAAACATACGCTCGCGACACGCTCCACGGCAACACACACGTTCGAGAGGACAGCCCCCTGGCGCTGAGCCCCGCCGCCTCTTCTCACGCCCTCCACAGTGACCTCCCTGGCAGGTCTCTCGAGGCCCCCAAGCGGGAAGCAGGACTGGCGGGGGGTATCCGGGGCCATGGGGCCAGGCTGAAGTCACATCCGGGTTTGGGGCCCCAGACCCCCAGGATGAGAGCTGCGATTGGGGGGGGGCAGGCAGTGGGGAGAGGCCCCGAGGAGTAGTGGGTCAGGAGGGGGCGAGGGCAGGCCTGCAGCATTGCTCACATTCCTCGCTCCCTGCCCTGGCTCAGAGCACTTCCTGCTGCCTCCCAGCTGGGCCCTCAGGCTCCCACGGGCTCCCAGCCGGCAGCCCGGAGCTGGACAAGCCCTGGTCTCACAGCCGAGCCCGAGCCCGTGACCAGACAAAGAAGCTGGCATGGGGGTACTCCGGGAGCCAGGCTGTGCCCCCCCAGATGGTGACTCACCAGCCCTGGCAGAGAAAGGCCCCCATTGTTGCTCAGGGTCCAGCCTGCTCGCACTAGGGTCACCGGGGTGTCCCCAATCCCCTCTCTCCTGAGCCTGGGGGAACATGGGCTAAGCCAGGTTGCTGGGGTCCTCGTTGCCCACCCTGCTGCCACCCAGGCTGACCTGCACAAGTCCCCAGGATGGTCTCTGCGGAGGGGCTCCTGGGGCTGGGGCCGGCGGTGTCGCATCCCCAGAGCGGGCCATGGGAGGCAGGAGAGAAGTGGCAGGCACCGAGGGGCCAGCTGGAGTGGCCCAAAGTCTCCGGCCAGCCCCGGCTACCACCCCATTTATCCACCTCCCACGGCGGCCCTGGATCCCCAGGGATGGGTGGGACGGGGGAGGGGGCTGAGTCACTTTGGGGAGCAGGGTGGCGGCTGGGCCCCCCTCCCCTGCTCAGGCCCCAGCTAGGCACCCCGTACTGGCTGGGTTTCAGTCCCGAGAAAGGAAGGAAGGAAGCTGCTGAGAGGCCCTGCCCTGCTCCCAGGACCCAGGGCTGGGGAGACAGGGAAGCAAGGGAGGGGTCCTCGGCGCCGCAGCCGAAGACGGTCCTGCTGAGGCTCCCAGGGCCCTCCCGCAGGCACGAGACCCCCATGTCAGGCGGCCAGCCCCTGCAGGACTCCCACTCATGTGAACCCAAGGGCCTCTGAAGGGGGGTGGGGGCCCAGCTCTGTCCCCACCTCCAGGCCCCTGCACCGTGGGCTGCCCCTTCTGTGCGGGGGCTGTCCCCTGTCGTCACCATCAGGATCAGCTGTACTGCAGCTGGCCTGGGGCTGAGTCACCACGACTAGGACCCCACAGCACCCCCACGGGAGGGGCCGCCCTCTCGGTGTCCTCCCCAGCCCCACCCCACCCAGCTCAGCCGGGGCAGAGGACAAGGAGCAGAGGGCACAGGAGTGACTCGCAGGGTCCTGACTCCCAGCCTGGTCCTTACTTCCCACAGGGCCCCAGGGAGGGGGGGGCCCTTCATTCCGCACCAGAGCAAACCCCAAGTCTGCGGCCCGGCCTGTCTGCGAGCACCCCCCTCCCAGGCACCCTGACCGCCCATCGCTTTGGGGAGGTCAGCCAAGGCCTGGTTCTTCCTCCAGACCCTCTGAGCTCAGCCAGTTAGACAGTGGGTCTCTGGCCCGGAGGGAGGGGGTCGACCCTGTCCCCTGGGCCTCCCCTGACCTCCTGGAGTCCCTGTCCCCAGGCCAGCCCCCACCACCGAGCCCCTGCCAGTCCGGCCCCACTTTGTTCCTCTAAAAATATGTCCAGAGGAAGCCCCCTCCTAAGGCTTCCTGCGGCTCTCGGAGCCTGAAATAGCAGAGGGGGAAGGTCCCACCCAAGGACAAGGTGCCTCAGCACCCCACCCTCCAGATAAGCCCCGGGGGCGGATTTTTCCACAGGAAGGTGAACTCAGCGTTTGTGTCTAAATCAATGGACAAACGCCTGGAGGGGAGGGGCGCTTCCTCTGGGAGGTAAGACGCCCGCGGAGGAGAGGGGCTCCAGCAGGCCGGCCCGGCCAGGGAGCCAGACCAGCCCCAGGACTCCCCGAAACCCCACAGCTGACCCGGATGCCCCCTACTCGGCCCCGACCACCGCCGCGGGGCTCTCGAGCCCAGGGAACAAAAAGCATCCTCAGGGGTTCAGCCCCGGGCTGGCTTCCCACCTGAAACGCCAGGCACCACCAGCTCCCGCCGGAGCAACTTCGGCCCTCACTCCTCCGCTGGCATTAGGCAGCGGGGTCTGGGGAAAGCCCTGGGATTGAATCCCTTAAAGAGATTCTTCCAAAAAAGCAAGGTGCCTGTGTGGCTTAGTCCCTTGAGCCTCTGCCTTCGGCTCAGGGCATGATCCCGGGGTCCTGGGACCGAGCCCCACATCGGGCTCTCCGCTCAGTGGGGAGTCTGCTTCTCCCTCCCCCACTCCCCCGGCTTGTGCTAGCTCTCTCCTTCTCTCTCTCTTTCTCAAACAAATAAATAAACTCTAAAAAAAAAAAAAAAAAAGGCAAAACAGGCGTGAGAAACGGTACCATGGGATTTCAAGAGGATAAAATGGTCAGGGCACCTGAGTGGTTTCAGCTCAGGATCATGATCTCATGAGTCGTGAGATCAAGACCCATGTTGAGACCGGAGTCAGGCCCCACACTCAGCGGGGAGTCTGCTTGGGGATCCTTTCTCTCCACCCCTCCTACTGCTCTCTCTCTCTCTCTCTGCCCCCTCCTCTTTCTCTCAAGTAAAGGGAAAAAATTAATAAGATTTTAAAAAAAGAGAAAGATTGCAGAACAAGCAGAGTCAGGCTCTTCCTCTCGGCCTCCCCCCAGTGGGACCCCCCCAAGTCCTGCTACCCAGAAATCAGTAGGATAGCACCCTGCCACCACCCCACACGCATTTATTCTGGCTTTTCTGGCCTGGAACAGACGCAGGAAGGGAAAAGTACCCTAACCGTCTAGACCTCAAGCTGAGGACCCGGCTTGGTGTCCCCGGCTGTCCCCAACCACGCACTGGCCACAGAGAAGGACCAGCCCCTACCTCCTGAGGCCTCCCCAGCACAAGCAGCCTCCTGACACAGCCAGCCACCTGACAGGAACGCGGCCAGGCACGAGCCGTCCCGGGACCTCCCAGCAGACCCTTCCCAGTTCCCTTGGCCCCTAGGCTGGGCTCGTCAGAGAGAACTTTCCCAGGCCAGGGAGCTCTGCTGGGCATCCTGGGGAAGAGGGCCAGAGACGGGAGGCCAGGGACCGGGGCCACACTCCCGAGTCGACCTGGCTCAGAACACAGGCTGAGGGCAGCAAGAGTGGCCCCAAGCAGGCGAGCCCCAAGCAGGCAAGACGGTAGTCGCCAGAGTGGCAGAGGAGATGGAGATTTCTGGAGGTGAGCGGAGAACAGACTGCCTGCCATCAAGGGGCAGACACGGCACTTCTGGGAGAAGTCGGGGTGCCCCCTGCGTGCGGAGCCTGCCGTACCTTCTGGCCAGCCTCGGAGCCCAGGCCGCTTGCACGTGCCCAGTCCGGCTTTGGCTCCCAGGGGTCGTGGGTGGGCGGAAGCCCCCGCTGGGCCATCTCCTCGGTGCAGGTCAGCTGCCGCCGGCGAAGCTCCTCGTCGGTCTCTTTGTCCACCACCAGCAGCCGAGTCTGCCCTTCCACGGCCTTGATCCTCTGCACCACCTGGGATGGGCAGGTTGGGGGGAGCAGGTCAGCAGCTGGCACTCCGGGCACATGGACAGCGGCACCACCCAGGGCTGGCCCCGGGTCCCCGGCAGGCAGCCGGCCTACCAGCGGTGGGTGGGCGGCTGGAGCGAGAGGCCCGCGGCTCCGCCCCCCACCCCCAGGGCTGCAGCAGCTCCCTCCCTCTTTACCCAGGACTCCTGACTCTGGGCTGTGAGGGCTACAGGGTCACTGCAGGGCCTCGCCTCGCCCTGAGTCTGCTCCGGAGGGGGCGGGGGGCAGGAAGCTGGGTGCAGCAGTCATTTGGTCTGGAAGGTGGTGCACGGCTGAACTTGGGGTTTTAGGGTGTGTGCGTGTGTGCACGGACATGTGTGCGCCGACATGTGGGCAGGCGCGCATCCAGGGTCTGTCTTTCCGTCTGGGGTTGAGGGAGCGAGGGGTCTCACTAGATCTCCGTCTGGGGGTCTGCGTAGTGTTCTCAGTAGTGGAGCATGGATGGCAAAACCCCCACCTCTGAGCTTTCCATTTGCCTCCAGACCAAACCCGGACCACCTGTTCCTGCTGGACCTGCGGAGACGGGAAGGCCCATTTCCTGTGGCAAGGCACCTGCTCGGGCACCCACGCACAGCCCGGGAAGCAGGGCTCAGACCCGGCAGGCAGAGGCCCTGTGGGACCCCTGGGACCTTAGGGCCACGCGTGTACCTATGTGGTCGGTGCCCCTGGGCATGGGCATAGGAAGGACAAGACCCCCACCCCAACTCTTGGGGCCCCCGAGAGGGCCCCCATCAGCTGCTCGGCAGACGCTGTCAGCGGATAGGAGGGTGTGAACTAGGTCCATCTTCCCCGGCTCTCCTCTGCACCCTCCTCTCTCCTGATGAGAGCACAGGAGGGCCCGGCACCCTGCGGCTTCCTGACGGTGGGACCCAACCTAGACGCCCAATATCCTAAAACATCAGCTTCCTCGTCTGGAAAACGGGAGCTGGACTTCACCTACTCCCTCCTGGGCCTGCACGGTCCTGTGTGTGAACTTCAGGGACCAGCCCCCGGGGGTCTGGGAGAAGCAGGTTCTCTGGGGGTGGGGCCGGCAGTGACCGCTAAACCAAAGCCAGGTGCCACCGCGCCAGCCCCTCCCTGTGGTCTGCCGAGCCCACACCTCCAGCCCACATCGCACCCTCCTTCAGCAAGCAGCTTTATCCAGTTGGCACACGGGGTGCAAGACAGAAGGTGGGCACACCGACGGACAGACAGGGGCCTCAGGGGTAGCAGCAGGAGTTCAGCAGCTGATCCAGCCAAGAACCAATATACGAATCTCTAGGCCCCAGGGCTGGCCACACAGACAGGTCACAGACTCACGGGGGCTGGGGAGGACACCGAGAACCCTGAGCTGAAGGGGTGGAGGGAGGCTGGACTCACGCCAGCTGCGTCCCTGGCCAGTGGGAGATAGAGAGTCCCCAGGGAGCAGAACCTGCCAGAACAGACCCTGCCCTCCCTGTGACCCTCACCGCCAGCCGCAGGAGGAAGGGGGCTGCGGCAGCGGCCCCTGCAGGGCCGGGCAGCCTTCAACGAGGACGTGCTGCCACCAGCAGTGACTCTGAGGAACCCAGACACCATCAGCCAAAACACACGTTAGTACATTGACCTGCCAACACACACTGATGACTACACGTAGCCAGGCAGGCGGACCCACAGGCCCGGGGCCACACACACACACACACCACACCCTGGTATGCAGACCTGTGTGTGTGCGCACACACACACCTAGAGGTGTCTATTCACACGCACACTGCAGCACGTGCACACACACACTCACACATTTGCTGACACAGGCACATACAGGCATGCCCTCGTTGTGACACCCCTCAGGTACCCCTCCTCCGGGGGACGATGGTCACACGTGCGTGACCGCAGGGGTACCTGTACACACACACACCCCCAGTTGTGTACACAAGCACGTGTTTACACTCACAGACAAGCACTCAGGGACCCCCCCAGGCATGGAGACCCCCCAAGGTGGCCGCCGCCTGCTCTCCTTGCACACTGAGGCCGGAAGGAGACTCCAGTGCCGGGGCCGACGGCCCGGAGCCGCACTGCGGGCCCCTCCCCGCCAGGATGCCCCCTCCGCGGAGCAGGAGCCAGCTTCCCCAGGGGGAGAGGCGAGGAAGGAGGAGGCCGGCGGCCGCTGCCTCCGTGGCCACGTCCGCCACCTCGTAGCGGGAGCCCACGCAGGCCCTCGCGCGACCCCCTCCGGCCCCGGGCAGGGCGCCGAGGCCTGGGCGCGCGCAGCGGCCCGGAGCGGCGGTCGTTGGCGCCCCCCGCGAGCGAGCGCGGGGCGGGGAGGCGCTCCCCGGGGAGGGGGCCCCGCGGGGCGGCGGGCCGGGGGGCGGGGCGCGGGCACCCACCTGGTGGTGCGTCTCGCCCTCCACGTTGACGCCGTTGACCTCGACCAGCCGGTCCCCGGCGCGCAGCGCGGCCGCTTCGGCCGGGGAGCCGGGCTCCACGCGCCGGATGAACTGCCCGCGGCGGCCCTTCTCGCCGTGCAGGTGGAAGCCGTAGCCCTGCTCGCCGCGCACCAGGCGGCACAGGCGCGGCCGCAGCGGCTCCGGGGCGGCCATGGCGGAGGCTGCCCACCCGCCGGCCACCGGCCGGCCACGGCGCTGACGCCTGCCGCGGGGCAGGCAGGGGCGCGGGGGGCGGGCGCGGAGGCGGCGGCGGCGGCGGCGGCGGCGGCGGCGCTGGGGACCCCGCGGCGCCCTCGGCAGCTCCCGCTCGGCTCCCGTCGCCTCGGGCTCGGGCTCCGGCTCGGGCTGCGGCGCCGCCCCCGCGCCCGCCCCTTCCCCGCCTCCTCGGTGGGGCCGCCCCCGCCCCGAGTCCCGGCCGGTCCTGGCTGCGGCCCGGCCTCGGCACCCTGCCGATCCGGGGGTTGGGGTAGCTTGGCCGCAGGGCCTCGGGACCCCCTCTGTCTCAACGGGACTCTGGGCAGCCTCCCTGGCGCCAGCGCCTTTGCCTCCTAGTCCAAGAACATTTATTGAGCACCTACTGTATGCGTGACACCGAGGCTGGCTCTTGAGGTGGGAGAGGGTGGAGAAGGGGTCCTCAGGCCGAACAAACCCACACGGGGGCGGAGGGTAAGAACAAGGGCCGCAGCTCTGTCCACCATCCTCGGGAACACACCCTCCCTTCCGCCCCCAACCCCTGCTGTCCCCATATCAGTATCTGTCCTGCACCCAGAGCTGCCTTAGCCCAACGGAGTCCCAAGATGGTCCAGGAGGCAAAAAGAGGAGTTTGGAAGTAACAAGGCGGAGCCCTCCCCTATATGCTGGAGGCCAGTGACTGGGTGGCTCCGGCCCTCCCCAGGAAATCGTTTGTGCCTATCTGTGCCGGAGATGTCTATTAAACATCACCCCCCCAACACACACACACACACACCTGTCTCTGCCAGGGACCCTCACTTGTGCCCCTGTTCATCCCAGGCAGAGATGACATGTACCTAGGACTTTGACCTCTGGCTTGTGATCAGGTGCTCACAGAAGCTCTTCGCATGAACTGGCCCCAATGACCCCCCTCTGCCCCAGCCCACCCTTCCCTCCATCCTTCTCCCGTAGCCGCTATCCCCAGCATGAGTGCCCCTTCCCCTAACCGGACGAGAATGACAACAGAAAATTGGTTATGCGTTGTCGTGCCTCTGAATACACTTTATCTAGAAAAACCCAAGGGTGCTCAGGCCATTTTGCAGATCAAGAAACTGAGTTCTAGAGAGGAACGAGACCCGGGCAAGGTTCCCCAGCTCCTCTTAGGCACTGCTGTGAAATTCCAAGACCACACTTCATCATGGAGCTCTTTCTCAGCCTCAGATACAGGAAGGCAGCTGAGCTCCCGTCAACCTGCCCCTCCCCAGCCTGCCCAGCCCCGTGCACATACCTGGTCCCCCGTGCTCAGGCATAGCCAGCCCAGACAGTTCCCCATGGGGGCAGAAGGGGCCTCAGCTCAGGCCCTGCCCTTGCTGCTCCTTCTCCCCTCTCCAGTGCCCTCAGCCTGGGTGCTCAGCCCCCGCCCAAGCACAGTGCTCTCCTCTGGGCAGCCTCCTGGGCCGCAGCCTCCTGGGCCGCAGTCTCTTGGGTGTCCACACCCGGCTGCTGCCCCTAAAAGCCACTTAGGCCAAGAATGCATGGCTGCTTCCCCACCCCCACCGCTAAGCTCCTGGCCGATGCTGCCATAGGCTCCCGCTGAGCTGGCCACCTCCATCTGTCTGCTTGCGGGTCCAGAGCCTGTGTGTCCCATCTGTGATTGCCTCTCTGGACCCAGCCTGGTGCTGCTGCTCCTGGAGGCTGTGAACATGGGTGTGGTCTACAGTATACCCCCCCAGATGGGGCTTAGGGGTGGCCCCCTAGCAACCAGGACCTGCCAGGCTGTGGCATGGGGCCACACCAGAGTCTAGGGAGCTAGCTGGATGGGAGCCCCCCAGGCTGGGGGTAGAGAAATAGGAGCCCCAGGTCTTCCAGGGAAGAACTCCCTTGGAGATCTCCTCCCCCCTCCATAGGCCAGAAACTCCCAGAATCCGCCTCAACCTCCATAGGCCAGAAACTCCCAGAATCCGCCTCAACCCGTCTGTGAAGACGAGGGGGAAAGAACACCACCGGAGGGAGGGCTAACCAGGGACATGTGGTCCCAGCCAGGGGCCAGAACACTGCATCACAGAGTAACAAAGGAGGCTCAAAGCAGGAAAGGAGCTGAAGAAGTACCAGGAAGGTAACAGAGTAACAAAGGCAACATCAGAGAGTAACAAGGGGGTGGGTGACAGCCACAGGGAGAAGCGCGGGTGGATGCGAAAGGGGGAGCGGGAATGGGTGAGAGGGAGCAGGGTAAGTATGGGGGCCCGCCCAACAGAGGCAGGGAAAGCTAACCCAGCTGCTCTCCCGGGCCCTTCCTCCAGCCTCGGGCCTCCGGGTGAGACAGAAGTGGGAGGCCAAGAAACAGGCCAGGGGAACAGCATGGACAAAGACGCAGGAGGGCGGTGCTCAGGGGCTATTTGGGGTCCTCGGGGACCGGGCCAGAGGAGGTGATCACCGAGGCTCGCGGCAGGCCAGGAGGCCCGGCGGGAGGTGATCCCCATCCCCACCCCGACGCCCTCGCTGCCACCTTGCTACACAGGCCTTGCGACAGACGGGAAGCGGACCTTTCGGGGCTTTCCTCTCCTGAGCTGTCAGAGGGGCCACCTGGGATGGGGACCGGCCCAGGGCTCCAGTGGCGGGACGGAGCTCTCCTCTGAGCTTTGAACCTACTTCCCAGCTGCAACGCCCCCAGCGATGGGCGGAGCTTGAGCCTGGGCGGGGACTCCGGGGCGTGGCAGTGGGTAGAGGCCTGGTCACCGGCCAGGGAAGGCTTGGGGGCCCGTCTGTGGGGTGGAGCCATTAGTCTGACGCCCGGGTAATGGTCCGGAGCTTCCCGGGCCGGCGCCGCCTCCCTACTGAGCATTAATGGCCCCACGGGATGACCGGGCCTCGCTTATGGCCTCCCCCTTCAGGCCTCTGTTCACAGCCCGAAACTGCAGTAGGCGGGACCAGCGCGACGGACCTTAAGAGGAGAACACGACACCCGGAGCCGAGATCGAGAGAAAAGGAGAGAACCGCGCGGACCACCGGAGGGAGGCGGTGCAGGAACCCGCCCGCTCGCTCTGGGCCCGGCCAGGCCCCGCCCACGACCCCGCCCACGGGCCCGCCCACGGCCCCGCCCACCCCCGCAGGCGCCGCCCGGGGCGGCAGTCCGGAAGAGCAGCCGCGCAGCGCCGTCTGCCGGCTCTCGGTGGGATTGCTTCGCCCGAGGGGCTGGCCCAGGCCCCGCCCTCTGGCTCCGACCCGGTCTAGCCCGGCCGGGCTGGGTGGAGACTGCGGGTGAGGCCGGCGCCTTGGGGCGGCTGGCGCTGCAGGGGGACAGGGGTGCCAGGGAGGTGGTAGGCAGAGAAGCGGGCTTCTGTCCAGTCCCAAATCAGCACTTCGGTTTCGCCTTGGACCTGGCACCAACCCCCTGGATTGGGGTTCCTCCAGGCAACGGGAAATCTCGCGCCTCACCAAGTGTGCAGCGATTGTGACAAACGCTCGCCCCGGCGCAGAGTGCCTACAGTCTGTGTGGGGAAGGGGAAGGAGCAATGAGACCGGGGACGGGACAGCTGTGTGGCCCAGCCCCAGAAGGTGGGTTTTTGTGCCACCGGTGGAGGAGAGTGAGGTGTGTGTGGCCTGGAAGTGAGATCAGGTCAGGCCCACGCTTTGAAAGGCCGTTTGGCGAGAAGCAGGAGCAGGAATGGACTTGCAGTGCACAGAATGGGTTGAACTGAGGACCCTGTGGCCACCCCTTCCCTCGGGGCCGATCCTGGAATCAGAGTCCGTATGGTGAGGGGTCGGTGGGTAAGAACCGAGAGGGTGGAGAAAAAGAGCACCCTCGTTAGGGGACAGCATGGGGAGAAGGATGCACCCAGGAGATGAGCAGGAATTGCCAGTAAGGAGAGATGGGGGCTTCCAGAGGCCAAGGAGAACGTGGGGGCTGGTTCCACGTGAGTATCTTGAAGCTAGTCAGCTCGATGGGCGTGTGACCACCCCTCCTCTGGGCCTGGCTGGGTGTCCTGGTGGAGGCCCTACCACAAGGCCACGGGAGGGCTCCAAGGGCAGACAGCGTCACGGCACTGTCACTGGGTGCTTCGACGTCCCGGATGGTTGTGGGGGTGGGGTGCGTCAGAGCCCACGCCGAAGAGGGTTGACGAGGAAGCAGACCGGGGGGGGGGGGCGGGGGGGGGGCCCAGACCCTTGTGAGTGGGCGCTGTGAGGGGTGGAGGGAGGTCCTTATTCACGACGGCAGAGCCTATCTACAGGGGTTGGGGCCAATAACTGAAAATGCAGAGGCGATAAGAGGTGGAAGGGTCTCTGAGGAGGCAAGGGGCCCCTCCTCCCTAGGAGGAGAGCAGGGTCTTGAAGAAGGGGGCCGAGGGCTCTCACTTCCTCTCCAGAAGCCATGGCTGAGGGAAGGACGGGTGCAAAAGGGATCTGGTTTGAAATGAATCCTGGGAGATGGGGGAAAGGCTGGATGGGCTGCTAGGTCTTCAGGTCCCTTAAGGAAGACATTCTCCCCAGCCTGGCCAGGGGGCATAGTGAGGGGGCATTCTGGGGCCCCCCCGGGAGGCTGCGGTGAGGGCTCTGACTCTAGGGTATGAGTCCTGTTCTCCTCCTTCTGGTGGATGGCAGCGGGACTGCCAGGGTCTGCCTCGAGCCTACCTCCCGAGACCTCTCCTCTCCTGTGGGACCCTCGGACCCCGTCTGATGACCCCAGCCCAGAACAGGAGGGGCCGTACCGGCAGAGAGGGGAGGGGACATAGGCCCCAGATGAGTCTCTGCCTCTGTCCCCTCTTCGCCCACCCTCTAAGGACTTACGGATAGAGACGGTTAGGAGGGGGCACCCCCGACGAGAGAGAGAGGGCTCCTGATATTTGCGAGGGCGTGAATGCAGCTGTTTGTGCCCTGAAGCTGGATGCCAAGTATACACTGCAGAGGAAAGGGGTCACACACAGGAAGCATGAACCAGGCAGCTTTTATTGACCAGACCACCTGGCCTGGCCTGAGCTGAGCGCCCAGGCAGAGTAGACTTCCCCTGGGTCAGACGAGGGGGTGTCACCAGCAAGGGCTGCGCTCAGGATGGCCCTGGGGAGAGGTGGGGGGCGGCGAAGGTGGTTCGCTGTGCAGACCATGGCTGAACAGGAGACACTCCGAAGGCTCTAGAAAGAACAGAGCAGGACCTTGGGGAGAAGGCTGTGAGCCCTCCCCTAACCCTCCCCCCACCACTGCTCTCAGGCTCGAAGGGTAGGAGGCTCCTGGAGAGCCTTTCTGGGCAAGAAGTAGGAGATAGGAAGATCGTAGGGCGTCTGGTGGGCACTCAGATGTCTCCAGACATCCTCCACCCGCTGCTGTCTCAGCCCCCTTTCTCTCCCCACGTACCTGGCCTGTTGCACGGAGGTCCTGGAAGGGGCCCCCAGCCGGGGCTCCAGTTCGCGCTGGCTCCAAGGCGCACTGACCGCGGGCTCTGCGCGGGAGTACTTGCGTCCCATCTCTAACAGTCCCCGAACTCCCGGGGAGAACAGGAGAGCACCGCGGGGGCCGGGCGCCGGAGAGAGGGTGTCTTTGTCAGACAGCCCTTGGGGGGACGCGCCCGGGCCTTGGGTGTCCCGAGCAAGGGATCCCGCCGCGGGGCGCAGCTCTCGGCGCCACACGTAGGGCGAGCGGCGCAGCCCCATGAGCAAGCCCGCGGCGCGGCCCACTGTGTGGTAGCGGGGACTCGCCACGTGCTTGTACCAGGCGCCCGAGGGTGGCGACAGCAGCAGCAGGAGCAGTAACAAGGCGAGCACCCGCCGGCCCGCAGGGCCGCGCGCCCCCCGGACCCGCGCCAGGGCGCTCAGGTTGACGGCCGCCCGCCGGGGCAGGCCAGCAGCTAACTTGGCTGGGCCTACGCCTGGGCGCTGCGGGACCGCGGAGTCGGGGAGCCGCCGGGGGAGCGTAGGGGGCCGCAGCGCTGCGGATCCAGCTATAACTGCTCGCCGGCCCCGCCCCGCTCGCCCCCGCGGTACTCGCTGGGCTCCCAAAAGGCCGGAGGAGGGCTGGAGAGGGAAGAGCGGCTCGGGCTGCTGGGGCCGGGGCGTGGGCTGTCGGAGTACCTTCTCCGAGGCGGTTGGCTTCCAGCCAGAACTCTTCGTGATGCTCCGCTGGGGTCGCCCCTGCTCCCCCTCAAAAAGGACTGTCACTGGGATGGGGGGGCATGGGCAAAGGGGTGCCTCCTTAGCCAGAACTGGGCTGGGCACCAGAAGAGGAAAGACTGTAAGAACCCTAACGGGGTGAGAAGCGCTGGCTGGTGGGGGCCCTCTGCCTCATTCAAGAACACTCTGGGTATCTCCTCTCCTGAGGGCTGTCTCTTGTCCCCCCACCCCTCCCCAGCCTCCCCACCCTAGCTGGTGGGAGCCCTCCAGCCCACTTCCCAGCTGCGGCTACATGCTTGCAACCACAAGCATGGTAAACCCCTCCTCTTACCCCAGCCCTGGCCTGGGCGAGAGAAGGCACTGTGGGCCTCCGGCCTACTTTGTGGTTGTGACCCCCCCACCCCCACCCGCAGACCACTGCCTCTGTTCAGTTTTCATCTCTCTGCCTTACCCAACAACCTGTGATTCTGCCTGCCTCTGTTTCTGCTCCTGGAACGTCCTTCCCTTCCTTCCCAACCCGACAGGCTTGTTCTCATCATTCAGGATCCTGTGCGCAGGGCCCTCATGTGAATAGTGCCCCGGAGTACCCCACCGTGGCTGCGTGCATCTAACAGCCCCTCCAGAGGGCAGTGCCCGACCCATTCTTGCCTGAGCCCCAGCCCTGGAGGGTTGCAAGCGCCAAAATAATCAGACCTCGGCCCACCCCCAGCAAGCACACTACTCATGGAACATTTTCTAGATCGAGGACGCCAGGGATACCGAAATGTCTTTTTAAATTTTTTTTAAGATTTTATTTGTGAGAGAGCGAAAAGAGGCCGGGGGTGGGGGTGGAGCACACAAGCAGGGGAAATGGCAGGCAGGGCAGGCAGAGCAGACAGAGGGGAAGAAACAGACTGCCCACTGAGCAAGGAGCCCGACACAGGACTCGACCCCAGGACCCTGGGATCATGACCCGACCCGAAGGCAGACGCTTAACTAACTGAGCCACCCAGGTATCCCTGAAATGTCTTATTTTGATTTCCAAACAATGCCACGAGGTGGGATAATTTTTTTTTTAAGATTTTATTTTGGGGGGGCGCCTGGGTGGCTCAGTCATTAAGTGTCTACCTTTGGCTCAGGTCATGACCATGGAGCCCCGTGTCGGGCTCCCAGCTCAGGGGACAGTCTGCTTCTCCCTCTCCTCTGCCTCTTCTCTGGCTTGTGTGCACGTGCTCTCTCGCTCGCTCTCACTCTCTCAAATAAATAAAATTTTCCAAAAAAATGTAAAGGATTTTGTCTTTTAAAGTAATCACAATAGCCAATGTGGGGCTCGAACTCAGAACTCTTGAGATCAAGAGCCGGCCAGGCACCCCAAAGTGGATGATCACTGAAGAAAAGTGCTCTTGTTCAGATCACCTGTTGGGTAAGCAGTGGGGCGAGTGGGGTTCCGACCTAGGCCCCCCAGCCCGACAGCACCACTGTGGGGTCCCGAACTGCAGCTCTCCGTGGAAACTGCCCCTCACCCTCTGTCTCTTCAGTGACAGGGAAGGTGTGATTCTGGGACTGAAGGTCACAAAGTCTTTCCTCCACGTCAAGGGGCCAGAGGTGCTGGGAGGACAGGGTGCACCTCTAAGGCAGGAGGGCCCCAACTTGGTTGTGGGGAGCCCTGGGGGCAGTTAGAAGCAATGCAGCCCTCCCTACGAAGGCCCTGTGGACCAAGCCCAGCGCCCTGTGCTCAGTGGTGGGAAGGGCAGGGGGGAGGCATGCACCTCAACCTCTCCTGTCTGTTTCTTCACCCGCGGACTGGGATGATAAGAGCCCCTGCTCAGCTTACTGTGAGCATGAATGCAGGCAGGGGTCTTGGCACCAGGCCCGGCACATGGTAGCTGCCCCCCAAATGGTTGGGCTACCATCTCCTGCTGTTACTGTTCAAGGCTGCCCAGCCTCCGAAGCTGCCAGTAAAAACACTTGGGTGGAGGGTGAATTGACGCAGGGCCTGGTGGGGTAGAGGGTGGAGAGGGAGCCGTGGGCGCACCTGGAGGGGCCTGGAGGACCACAGGGACCCGGAGCCGTGTGGAAAGCAGCCTCCCCTGGGGGGACCCTTGGCCTGGAGAGCTGCCTGGAGTGTGCAGTGGGCGGGCCGCCAGGGTCCCCTGACGCTGCATCTCCTCCGGGCTGAGAGTACTGGGTGGGGCCCCCACCCCAACCAGCTCAGCAGGGGGAGAGTCCGGGCGCCCCCTGGCGGACGCGCGGTGAGGTCACGAGGCGAGGCGGTGAGGGGCTCCAGGGCCCCTGGAAGACTGTAGAGCTGCAGGTCGGTACCAGCACGGATCAATTCCCAGAACACAGCGTCACAGAGGGGCCCTGCGGGACGCTACGTTGTGTATCTCAAGTTTAAACACCCGTCCCGCTTGTTTCTGGCTGTGAAGCCCATGAGATGATGAAGGCCCCGCTGAGACGGCGGCGCGCGGCTCCTGCCGGGTGACAGTGTGCAGAAGGCACAGGGGTGGGGGCAGCAAAGCACACCGCGGTGCTGGGAACTCCCTGGGCGGGACACAGAGCCCCCCCCCCCCCCCCCCCCCGCTGCGGGGGTCCGGAGCCAAAGCTCCACTCTGGGAGGAGGTGACGGGCCCACGAGAGCTGACTCTCCTTTCCGGGGCTCGCCTTTGCCTTCACCCGTGCAACACCCTCCTAGAAACCAGGGGAGCCGGCTTTGGACTGCCTGCAGCCACTTTCCCCAATGGCACCAGGCCGCCCGTGGGCCAGGGCCGCTCGAAGCCTCAACCCCCCGCACAGGGCCCGGCCCCAGCAAGGACTCCATCCTAAAGACGTGGTGACTGAGCCCATCTATTTTGTCTTCTTGAAAAATTATTTATTTCTATCAAGGTAATTTACATTATAAATAGAACGCTAGTATAAGGAAGAACTTAAAACTGTCCCTGACCCACACTTTCACGTCCCAGTCCTGCTCTCCAGAGGCAACAGCTTCCAACGCCTTCAGCTCTTTCTGCTAGTATTTACCAACTTTTTAAAAATCACAAACTTAACCGCTATTCTAAAAACCAGTGGCTTTCTAAGAAGCCATAACGTACTTTAAGTGTGAAGTGTGCACGTCTTGTCTTCACAAGTACATTTGTTATGTATGCACACATGTATCTACTCACAGCCCAGAACAAGGGAGCAAAAATTTCAGCTCCCGGGGAGCTCCCTTCGCAAGCCCCCCAGCATAACTTATCACCTCATCAGGGTTCCTGCCCTCAGCACCACCGACACGTGGGGGCTGTCGTGCACGGTGGGGGAGCGTCCCTGGGCGTCACTCACCCATACAGGTACGGCCCCTCCCCAAGATGTACGTGTCCCAGATATTCTGGAACCTGTGCACGCCTACTGGACGCGGTAAAGCAGGGGACCGAAGTTACAGATGAAAAAACTAGGGACGCTCATCAGCGGACCTTAATAGCAGCAGACGGTCCCGTATCAGGCGGGTGGGCCCAGCGCCATCACCTGGGGTAAGCATGGAGGAGGGAGGTGGTCTGGGGGGGCAGTGACATGGGAGAGGCTGGCAGGATGCACCATGTAGATGGAGGAGGGGGGCCTCTAAAGCTGGAGAGGCCGAGACGGATTCTCACTGGAAGGCGTGCACCCCATCTGCACCTTGATTTTATCCCAGTGAGACCTTTTGTGAACTTGGCAATTCCCTAACTGTAAGACAGTAAATCTGTGTTGTTTGAAGCCACTAAGTTTGCAGTCATTTCCTAACAGTGCCCACGGAAACTCACGACCCGGGGGACGTAACGTTCCCACTCTGCTGCGACCATCGCAAACGTCACTTTGGGGGTAAAACCGCCCCCAACTGAGAACCACAGACCCTGAGATTATAAACCACCACTTCCTGGTTTATGTTTTAGGCAGCACCAGAAGGCTTCCCACAAATTTAGATGAAGCTCTGGCCTTCTCACACCGTCTCCGACCCTCTGCTTGGATCTTGTCACAACTCTGGGTTAACTCACTGGCCGGCGCTTACGCTGTTATGGCTGCGTAAATGTTGTCCTCCAGCAAGTGTGCTACGACTACGTTTCCTTTCTCACGGATGGCGTTTTGTTCCTTTGCTTGTTGACATACTCATTGTGCTATTTCCCCCAAAGGCTCTGAGAGATAGGCCGAGCAATACCTTTTACAATACCTTTTTCCCGATTCTCAAGCACACGAGGACACCCCCGATCGGTTCCACGCCCGCTCTGGAGGGCCCCCTGTGGGAGATGGCGGCCTCCTGCTCCAGGCTGCACACCCTCTTTCCCACACATCTGTCCGGGCACCATCCTATGCTCTGCTCTGGCTCTTGTCCGGCTTGGAACCCGTTTTCTTCCAACTGGTACTCCCTAACATTTTGGAGACATGAACCCTCTGGTAGTTTCACGTGAATGGGGACATGGGACATAAATAATTTGTCCCTTTTATATCTGTGTCTTTATACCTAATGCCAAGATTTTCTGGGTGCAGAATCTGTGGATGGATATCCTACTCCCTCAGAAATTTGAGGCCATCTCTGGCTTCCAGCGTTCCAGAAGAAAAGTCCTATTCTCAGTCCCTCTTCTAGCATCTTCTCCCTCCTTACCCCCTCCTCCTTAGAGCTGTCAGGGTCTTTGCTTCATCTGCAGTCCTCCGGGATGCCAGGATGACGACGTTTGCTGAGGCCCTTCCTCCCTGGCTGGGCCCTTAAAGTGTGGAGACTCACGTCCTTCAGTGAACAGGCACCTTATTAGTTCTTGCATAATCCGCACCTCTCCACTTTGTCTGTTCTTTCTGACATTCCCATTAATTAGATATTGCATCTTCTAGATTCAGCGTTCCAGCTTCTTTATTTTCTGTCTTTCTGTTCTGCTTGCTGGGAAATTTCTCCAACTGTATCTCCCTAAATTGCTCTTGAATTTTTACTCACGTTTTTAATTTCTAAGAGCCTTTTTTTCCCCTGATTGTTTTGTACTCATTGTTGTCGAGGAATCCTAGCTTCATTTCATGGAAGCAGCGTCTTTTCTGGAAATATCAAATACAGCTTTTTTTTTCTTTAAGTAGGCTCCCACACAACATGGGGCTGGAACTCACCACCCCAAAATCAAGAGTCATGTGCTCCACCGAATGGGCCAGCCAGGCACCCAAATTCAGTTCTTTCTAACTTTCTAAGCAGACCTGGGTCTGCTTGGTTTGGTCCACCTTTCACACTGCAGGCTTTCCTCCTGAGTCTGGATGAGATCGTTGGCTGCCTGTCTGCCCCCGCCTATGAGTGAGCCCCGGATGCTCTTTCTGGGGGGACATGGCTTTGCCGAGCAGGGGGCTTCAATGCAGGAATGGCTTTCCATTCTGTAATGGGGCAGGCAGCAAAGCTTTTCTCTGGAGCCGGTCGGTTTCTGAGCCTAAGCATAAGCGGGGGCGTGGACTGGATACAGAAGCCAGGGCAGGGGAGGAGGGCCCAGGGGCCGGGGTTCCATGCACTGACTTGCAGGCCCTCCTGTTTTCAGTCCCCTACCTCAGTTCACCCTCAGTGAAACTTCTTATCAGGGTTCCCCCTAAAGGTCTTAAGGATGCTTTGTAAGTAAGTGAGTCACTCCTTACTTCCTGTTGTTCCAAAATTTGCTTTTATCTCTCACTAGCTGCTTCCTCCCTTCCTGTTCTTTTGTACTTGTGGACTGGCAGTCTTTCGTTCCTTTGCTGTCATTTAGTGGGGCCGTGAGACACTGAGCAGGCATCTGCATGTGGCCCATCCACCAGATTTAGCTGATGTGATGATGCCCATTTTGCAACTGAAGAAGACAAGGGTTCAACGACCTAACCAAGTTCACCAGCAAATAAGTGGCTGAACTGGGGTTTCGAGCCCATTTCTGTCTCATTCTAAAGTCCAGGCTCGCTCCCCAACAACACACTGCCTTTTTCCATAAGGCTTCAGATTTGACTCGCCTCCTTTGATCGCAGAAGGGAGGGCTGGAGTGTGCCTGTCCCCCGAGGTAGGGAGGAAGCACTCCGACACCGGCAGGGGCCGGAAGCCCGGTATTCACCACCGTCCATTTAGCAAACCTGCCCTGATGCTTCTGCGCTCCAAGCGCCCGCGCTCAGCCGGGTGTGCCAATGAAGAGCCTGAGTTCCCTGTCCGATTCTCCCATCAGGATCCGACATGGAGGTCATACCAAAAACCAGTCTTTTATGGTAAAGATTTGCAGACATTTCTTATTTGGGGAGGTCGAGGCAGGGTGTGCGGGGGGCGGGTGCCTGGTGACCAGGCCCCTGTGCGCTGCAGATCCAAGCGGTCTGGGCTGGAGAACCGGCGGGCTCCCGAAGCGGCGGCTCCCTTTAGCAAACAAACGGCAGGCCGTGCGGTCAAAGCCGCACTTCAGATCCACGCGGGGCAGCAGGTCGACCCGAGGGCGGCCCACCCACAGCGGGGGCGTACTCACACTGAACCACAGTGAACGCCGTCCTTTGTGGCTCCGAAATTCCAAGCTGCCGGGCGGCGCGGCGTCTCACGGGGCGGGCAGCCCGGGCGGAGGCAGCGGAGGGGGGCCGCCCGGGCCCCAGCCCTTCCCCCACGCCCGCGGTCCCCCCTCCGGGAGCCCCCAGGTCCCCGCATCCCCCGCCCGCGGTCCCGCCCCGGCTCCCAGTCCCCAGCCCGCGCCCTCCGCCCGCGCCCGCCCGGGGCGGAAGTGGCGGCGCGCGCTTCCGCCGGGCGGGGCCGTTGCTGGGCGGGGCGCTGACGTCGCCCGGAAGGGGCGGGCCCGCCGGGAGCCAGGCCGCGCCGCGCCGGCCGGAGGGGCCCGCAGCCCGGACCATGGCGGCGGCGGCGGCGGCGGCGGCGGTGCCGGCGGCGGGCGCCGAGGGGCGGCGCGCGGCCCTGGAGGCGGCGGCGGCGCCCGAGCGGGGCGGCGGGAGCTGCGTGCTGTGCTGCGGGGACCTGGAGGCCACGGCGCTGGGCCGCTGCGACCACCCGGTGTGCTACCGCTGCTCCACCAAGATGCGGGTGCTGTGCGAGCAGCGCTACTGCGCCGTGTGCCGCGAGGAGCTGCGCCAGGTGCGTCGCGCCGGCCGGGCCGCGCGTTCGGGGCGCCGGGGCGGGCGCGGGGCGCGGCCGGAAGGGGACTTTGCCTTCCTGGTGTCCGGCCGCGGGCCTGGCGGCACCCCCACCCCCACCCCCGGTGCGGGCTCCCGCCCGTGGGGCGTCTGGGGCCGGCAGGCAGGAGATGGCCCCGCTGGGTCGCAGAGGGCGCGGTCCCTGTGGGGACGGTTATGGCAGTCTGTCGGGGAAGCGGACGGTCAGAGTGGGAATTTCCAGCCCAGCTGTGTGTTTGGGCTCCTCGGGGTAACCCTGGCAAGGGCCTCCCGAGACTGCTGCTTTGATCTGTTGAGGGGCGGTGGCACTCACACCTGCCCACCCGAGGGGGAAGGCTGAACCACTGAGGCTTTCTTAGGGTCGTTGGCGGATGGGGATAAAAGTGTTAGGAAGTTTTTCCTCTCCTTGCCAATTCCAACGGGGGGTTGGGGGGGAGTCAGCTCCAGAGTGGAGGTGGGGATGTTTCTGACTCTGTCCAGACTTGGAAGCCCTGGAGGGGGTCAGAGAGGGCACCGTGGAGATTCTCCCCCCTCCCCCCATAATGTCAGATGCCGGCTGGGAGCACCTAGCTGGCGCTCCCTTGGCTTGTTCTGAGATATGTTTGCTTCCAGCGTTGTGAAATTCCTCTGGTTTGTTCATGGAAAGCTTGGGCTGGTGACATCTGCCCGGGAATCTGACTTTCTTCTCCCTAGAAGTGATGCAGAAACAGTATTGTTGAGGAGTAGGTTTCTTTAGTTGTGTGTTTGTGTTTGTGTGGGGTTGTTTTTTTGGTTTTTTGGGTTTTTTTGGTAGACATTTATATCAGGGGAGCCAAGGCGATGCTGTAATTCCACGAGCACCTACTCTGTGCTCTTTTCAAAAAAGACATTTGCAGATACCGTTAGTCTGTAATGGGGTGGACAGAGGGACCTGGGAGAGATCTGGGGGGCAGGAATCATGGGGAAAACCTTGGGCCGGTTGTTTAGTGAGCACCTCCCCGCTCTGCCAGTTTTGCCTGCATGAGGTCACCCTCTAAGGGCCAGGTGTCCCAGTGTACCTGTAGTTCCCTTCCAGGAAGGCAGGGGCTGCACGTCTCGCTCCGGAAGTGAGCAGACACCTCTGTGCAGCTACTACGGCCGGCATCTGGCCTCTCTTGGTCCTTGCGGGTCCCACACCCTGCCAGTGCTCCGTGGCAAGCAGCTGTTGACATGAGCTGTCACCAGGCTCCCGCTGGGGCATGCTTTGGCACTGGGTGCCTCTTGGGCCTGCCCTGAGTTACTGGGCAGCAGGAGGGTGTCCTGGGAACTTGGGAGATGACAGTCCTGTCGACTCACCTTGCTTCCCTCCCACTCTTGAACTTGCAGCCCCACCCTAGCTCTTCCCGTCCCCTGGCTGAGTCCTGCACTGTCCTCTGAATGTCCCCTGCCCACTCGGGAATCCCGCAGCCACCCCCAGGGGCTGCCTCTGCTCATCCTCCGCAATGGGACCAAGCCTGTAAAAACCCCGAGGGAAGCATGCCAGGGTGCAGCTCGACTCAGGGCTTCCCGCGCCGCCGTAGGGCAGGTGTTGCAAAGAGCAGAGGCAGAGCAGCCTAGCAGCTGCTGGTCAGGCAGGGAGCCACGTGAAGCTAGACTGCCCAGCAGGTGCTCAGGGTGGAGGCCAGGCCGGCTCCCAGTCAAGACCCCCTCTGCCCCCCACCTTCCTCCCTGGTCTCACCTTTCCCACAGTCCCTATTCTTCTGACCGTGGATTCCAGCCTTGCTCTCCACCTTGCCCCGATGCCCATCTCTGGCAAAGAGGCTTGATGGGGCCAAGTGGGGTGTGTCCAAGCTAGTGTGGCCTCCCTTCCATCTCACCGGCAGGACACGAGGGGAGGCTGATGCAGGTCAGGAGGTGGGGCCTGCTGACCGCCCTTGCTAGTCTGGTGTCAGGGCCCCTCCCCACCAGCCTGGGCCACCTGGGCTCCTCTGGGGCCTGAACTGCCTAGGTGGGGCCCTCCCCGCCCACCCTCACCATCGGCTCACTCTCGCCAGGGGTCACCGCTGGCACCACCCATCCCCTCTTCCGCTCACGCTCAGTGAGTGCCCGCTGCATACTGGGAGTGGGGGGCAGCAAGGCCCCAGGCAGGAGCACACACCAACTCCTGCGGGGTTAGAGCAGGGCTCTCATCCCATGTCCCTCTTCCGCTTTTCAGGGACTGGCCCAGCCATCCTGGGGCCCACCCACGGGTACCCTTTCCCCCTTGGACATCGGCGGCCTGGCCGACCCAGGGGCTTCCCAGGATGGTCCATCCTTAAGTATCTAGGCCTGGCCTGTGCCTCTGTCCTCGGATCCATGACCCTCTCCCATCAAGGCGATCACCAGGACGGGTGGGTCTCAGGCCGTGCTGGTTGGATCTCTGGTGGCTTCCTCCCCATCCCTGGTTGGGCCATTATGCCCTGGTTCTTGTCCAGCGACTTGGTCTCACATTCACCTCACCCTCTGCTGGGGGCGGGGACGCTGGCCACATTGAGCTGCACTGCTGTCCCATGGTGTACTCATTGCTGGTCCTGACACCATCGCTGGCCTTGGGGGCCCAGTCCTGGTCTGACAGCGTGTCTGGCAGGGGCCCTTAGCATTTCTCCGTTCCCGCCCTCGGCGCCAAGCCTGCTCGCCCTCCTTCTCAGACAGACTCAACCTTGAACCTGTGTTCCATGGCCACGTCCCTTTCCTGAGTCTCTTTCTGAGGTTTTCATCCCTTTCTGAGCCACCCCAGTGTCCGCCCCTCTCCTTGCTTGACTCAGGTGTGCCCAGCATTGGCTGTCCCATCAGATTGCTCAGGAGAGACAGACACCCCCCCCCCCCACGCAGCCTGGCAATCCGTCCTGGGAACTGCACCCTGCCTCTGTCCACAGCGAGGGTGCTGGCAGTGAGACACCCCCAAAGTGGGTCCGAGCAGACCTCCGAGAGGAAGGTACTGGAGCTGGGGGAGACAGTGGTGGCCGTGGCATCTCAGCACGGGTTTCCTCTGGGGAAGGGAGTTGTTCCTCTGCTGAGTCCGCTGGACTTGAATGCTTTTCAGCAGGGGGCTCCCTTGTGGGAGGACACTGGGGCTCCTGAACCTGCCGCCTGTGTTGCCTCAGGTTAGCTAGGGCCCCTGAGGCCCGGCAGTCGGTTCCACAACAGACCTTGTGATCTGTGGCCAGCCAGCAGCATTCTGCCTGGCTCGTGGTCCTGCTCGTGCAGGCGCTGGTCCCGCGGCAGGAGGCAGGGGGAACTGGGGTCAGGGCTGGGAAGGCGCCCTTGTGAGGGCTGGTGAGAAGAAGCCAGTGTGAGGCCCAGGGGCCTGGGAAGGAAACCAGGGGGAGGGGAGCCATGGGAGCGTAGCTGCAGTGAAGCCCCCGCCCGAACTCTGCAAGGGGCGGGGGCAGGGGCGGGTGGCCACGTTCATTGACGTGATGACAGGGAGAAGAGAGGCCTGCTGGGGCACTGCTCATCCTCCTCCATCCCCCAGAAAGGGTGTGGCTGGACCAGAATGCTTCCCTTGGGCTCCCGTCCCCACACTGTGTCATCAGAAGCGGAGACTGAGCTCCCCACCTTCTCTCCCAGACCCCTAGGGAACCAGTCTTAACCCTCCTCCTGCTGGGGGCAGCGTGACCACCATTCTCCCCAGCCAGTCCTCTGCTTTCCCAAGTTCATAGCCATTGTGATCCCAGACATCCTCCTTGGCTGAGCCTGGCTGAGCCAGCTGAGCCTAAACAGAGCAGGGATGACCTTGACATGACCCTTCCCAAGGAGAGGACTCTGAGCTGAGGCGAGCAACCAGGCCCAGACTGGGGTTGGGGGACAGCAGTGGAGCGGTAAGGGCCGTGGAGAGGAGACCGGAGGTGTGGTCTTGGTCCAGAGAGGAGGGAGCCCTGGAAGGAGCAGTGCCCTTGTGGCTCAGAGGGGAGACCTGAGCCTGTGAGAGGGTCCTGGGGGCGCTGGGACGGGGTCTTCGGGGGGTAGCCCGGCAGGCTCTACCTGAATGTGCCTGAGGCCCTCTGGGAAACAGATGCACAGGGGTCTGCACCCAAGCCCTGCCCAGCACGCCCCAGCTTGGCACTTTGGCACCCCTGACAGCTGGTTAACAAGCAGAAGGTGGTGGCGCCTGGGTGGCTCAGTGGGTTAAAGCCTCTGCCTTCGGCTCAGGTCATGATCTCAGGGTCCTGGGATCGAGCCCCGCATCGGGCTCTCTGCTCAGCGGGGAGCCTGCTTCCCCCTCTCTCTCTGCCTGCTTGTGATCTCTCTCTGTGTCAAATAAATAAAATCTTTACAAACAAGCAGGAGGTAGCCGGGGGGGCCGTGACTGAGTCCTGAGGGGGAGCCCCTCTCCTGTGGCATCACGGGTGGACAGAGAGTGGCTAGGCTTGATGCGCCTGGCTTGTCCTGGTGGCGTTGTTTCCCTAGCTTCTCAGGCAGCATCTCTCCCTTCTCTGCCCGGTGCTCAACACCCCTGTGATTAAGGCCCAGTTTGCCCGACCGTGTAGTCCGTGTCACTGGCTCCGGGGGTCACTGCTGACCTCTGCTCCTCTGGGGTGACCTCCGTTCCTCCTGCTGGGGCTGCTGGGGCTGTGGGTGAGTGGGGAACCTGCCGCCCCCTGGTGACAAGGCCGGGCATTGTATCTCGACATGGTCACCACAGGCCCACAGGCTGCCAGTAAGGAGAGCAGGCTCTGGGAAGCCAGAGTGCGGCCGCAGGGCTGGCCTCGGCCTTCTCTCCGGGGCTGAGTGCCTCCCTCTTCGCAGCCTGACGGGGCCCTGCACCGGGTGTCTGCGGCCTGACGGGGTCCTGCACCGGGTGTCTCCGGCCTGACGGGGCCCTGCTCTGGGTGTCTCCGGCCTTGCTTACCAGCCCCCCACTCGGTTCCAGGTTGTCTTCGGGAAGAAGCTTCCCGCCTTCGCCACAATCTCCCTCCACCAACTGCAGCACGAGAAGAAATATGACATCTACTTTGCTGACGGGAAAGTTTTTGCCTTGTACAGGTAAGAGAGGGAGCCTGAGCCCGGGATTCCGAGAGCCTGTGGCCAGCCCTGCACTGGGGATGAGCTCATCCCTGTCCCCTCCTGTGCTCTTCACAGCCCTGGGGCCCGAGGTCAGGGCCCATGCTCCATTTCCTCTCCTGTAAAAGAGACGCTCATAGCACCCCCTGTGGTGGCGGGGGGGCAGGGGCAGGGGGTGAGTTCAGGGAAAGCACTCCGGTGTAGCACAGTGCTTGCTCTCTGGGGCTCTGCAAGGCACACTAGAGCTCCTGGGAGTTAGGCTCGTAGCCCATGGCAGGAAAACCCTGTAAGGGGGTACAGTTATCTTGGGAGTAATCCTCCTCTTCTGGGTGAGGGGGTGGCCCTGGTGTGGGCCCAGTCTTTATGCCCTGCTGAGCTCAGCCATCCGGGCCAGGAGCAGCCCAGACTGCGCAGGTGGAGCGATTGGGGACTGGGGTAGGGCCGGTCTTGGCTCCTGCTCCCGTGCGAGTGCAGGGGCTCACTCCAGACGGCCACCCTGAGTGCCTGTGGGTCGGGGGGCGGCCTCGGTGTCTCTCTAGGCAGCTGCTTCAGCATGAGTGCCCGCAGTGCCCTGCGCTGCCGCCGTTCGGCCTCTTCGGGGACCTGGAGCAGCACATGCGGAAGCAGCACGAGCTCTTCTGCTGCAAACTGTGCCTCAAACATCTCAAGGTGCGCCCGCCCGGGCATGGGGAGAGCCTGGTGCAGAGGGTGGGAGCTGGGCCCTGGGGGCCGCCGGAAGGGGCCCATCCGCACCCAGCACCCTCTCCCCGCAGATCTTCACCTACGAGCGCAAGTGGTACTCGCGCAAGGATCTGGCGCGGCACCGCATGCAGGGGGACCCAGACGACACGTCACACCGTGGGCACCCGCTCTGCAAGTTCTGTGATGAGCGCTACCTGGACAACGACGAACTGCTCAAACACCTGCGCCGTGACCACTACTTCTGCCACTTCTGTGACGCGGACGGGGCCCAGGACTACTACAGGTGGGCGCGGGAGGGGCACCCCACCCCGACCTGGCGGGGGAGGCGGGGCCCGCCGCCTCCTGCTGACACCCTGCCTCCCCAGCGACTATGCCTACCTGCGCGAGCACTTCCGGGAGAAGCACTTCCTGTGCGAGGAGGGCCGCTGCAGCACCGAGCAGTTCACCCACGCCTTCCGCACGGAGATCGACCTGAAGGCCCACAGGACAGCCTGCCACAGCCGGAGCCGCGCCGAGGCCCGTCAGAACCGCCAGATTGACCTGCAGTTCAGCTACGCGCCCCGGCACTCACGCCGCAATGAGGGTGAGTGAGCGGGGCCACCTCGGGCTCCGGCGGCGCACTCCCCACGGTCTGGAAAGCCCGCACCCAGGACCCGGTCTGACCTGTCGTGTGTCAGTGGGACAGAGGACACACCTGTCTGAGCCCGCGGTCACTCCAGGGAGCTTCTGGTGTCTCCCATCCGCCGGCCGGGCGTGGGCGGCTCCCAGTCGGGAGCCTCGTGGAGTGCCTGGGGCTGTGGCCAGCTCTTGTCCCTGCCCACTTCTTGCTCTGAGCCGGCAAAGAGGTGGGGGAGGCTTGGGGCTGCTGTGGACCCCAGAGGAGTCTGAGCCGGTCCTCGGAGCCCATGTGCTGGGGGAGCAGGGAAGTCTCTGCTGGGCAAGGGGGAGCACCAGCCTCTGTCTGGCCCAGGCCCGTGACGGGCTGTGTGCCGGCTGCAGGGGTCGTCGGGGGCGAGGACTACGAGGAGGTGGACAGGTACAACCGCCAAGGCCGTGCCAGCCGGGCCAGTGGTCGCGGAGCCCAGCAGAGCCGACGGGGAAGCTGGAGGTACAAGAGGTGGGAGGATTTGCGTGCCGCTGACGTTCTCCTGGCGCCACCCGAGGTGGTGGCTACGGCCGGCAGCTGGGTTGGCACCGTGCACGGGGAAGGGGGACTTTGGCCTACTAGTGTCTGGTGTCATTGGCTGGGCTGCGGGGGCTTGCTTCGTGTGCTGAGTGAGCAGACTCCCCTCCTCTTTTCTCTGGTTCCAACCAGAGATGCCAGGATCCTGCAGGTGGGGATGTGCCAGAGGGGCCTGTGACCCTGACAGGGTTCAGTGCAGGTGGGCCATGTTTACAGATGTTTACACTGCAGCCACGTGCGCAGGCCGGGCACTGTCCCCAGTGTCCCACAGGATGGAGGCCTCTTGGAGCCCACAGCACTGGCCCTGCCTGCTGCCTTGGGGGAGTCCTGATGCGTCCACAGCGCCCTCTGCTGGCCAGCGAGGGCGGGCTGGCAGGGGCTCCACTGGTCCCAGGACTGCTCCCCTGGGGCCAGGCTTGGGTGGATGGGGGAGGCCTCTCCCAGCTCCTCGCCCCGCACAGCACAGTGGTCCCAGGCCTTGCCCAGCCTGAAGGCCTCCCCCTCCCAGGGAAGAAGAGGACCGGGAAGTGGCAGCTGCCATCCGGGCCTCGGTGGCCGTGCAGCAGCAGCAGCAGCAGCAGCAACAGCAGCAGCAGCAGGAGCCGCGCAGGAGTGAGGACCGGGAGGAGGGTGGCAGAGCCAAGAAGGATGAGGCAGGGCTGCGGGGGCTCGAGGAGCTCCGAGGCCCCCGGCGGCCGGCCCGGACTCAGGGCGAAGGTGCAGGTGAGCTGGCTCTGCCGGCCGAGGAGGTGTGAGGCAGGCTCCCGGCTGGCACGGTGCTTGGGAGTGCCGGGACAGAGCCCTGAGCGCCCACTGGAGGGTCTGCTCCCGCCCCCTGATGTTGTTCAGCCTTGACGTTGGGTCCTTTTGTGCCTCATAGGCCTCAAGGAAGCCTCACCCAACGGTCCCGTGAGCCCAGAGGGCCTCCCACCAACCGGCCCAGCCCCGGGGGCCACACTTCCAAGGTACACTCGTGCACGACTCGGGTGAGGGTGGGCGCGGGGCGGGCTAGGGCCCACAGGCCACTGACGCCACTCCCCTCCCCGGGCTCAGCACCCTCCCACCTCCCACTTCGAAGCTCAAAGATGAAGACTTCCCCAGCCTCCGCGCCTCCACGTCCTCCTCCTCCTCCTCCTCGTGCTCTACGGCGGCGGCCGCCCCAGGCCCTGTGGGGCTGGCGCTGGCCTACCCTGTCCCTGCCAGGGGCAGGAGCACCTTCCAGGAGGACGATTTCCCTGCCCTGGTGTCCTCTGCCTCCAAGCCCAGCACCGCCCCCACCAGCCTCATTTCTGCCTGGAATAGCAGCGGCAGCAAGAAGGTGGCGCCTCCCACCACTGGGGCCCCGGCTGCCGGCGGGAGCAGCCAGCCTGCCAGGAAGGCTGGGAAGGGGGGCAAGGGCGGCAAGAAGGCCGGGCCACCCCCCTCAGAGGAGGAAGAAGAGGATGGCCGCACTGGTCTCACCACCCAGGAGCTAAGGAGTGTGCCCACCACGGTAGCCGTCTCCTCCCTCCTGGCGCTGGCCTCCACCCAGACCCTCGCCAAGGTCGGCAAGAAGAAGAAGGTGGGCTCGGAGAAGCCGGGTGCCACCTCACCCCCCCTACTGCCCCCTGACAAAGATGCGGGGCCCCCTGGGGCCGAGCAGGCCCCCACCACGATGGCTGGCAGAGCTGAGGGGCCCGTTGCCCTCATCGTCAATGGACACACGGAGGGGCCGGCCCCAGCTCGGAGCACTCCCAAGGAACCTCCTGGGCTCCCACGGCCCCTGGGGCCCCTCCCTTGCCCCACACCCCAAGAAGACTTCCCAGCACTTGGGGTCCCCTGCCCACCCAGGATGCCCCCTCCACCAGGTATGTGTGTCTGTCTTCGGCCTGCTTCTGGGCATCTGGGAGGGGGCCAGGGTGGGAGAGTCAGACTGGAGCCCTGGGTCCGAGGAGAGCACACCGTGAGGGGAGCAGTCACAGGCCAGCAGGCAGGGGGAGAGAAGCCTAGTGGCACCACTGACTGAGCAGGCCGCTTTCCCTCCCTGTAAAATGGGGCTGTCCGAGCGCCCTCTGGAGATCGGGGAGGAAGTCACCCCCAGGCCAGAATTGCCGTGCTGGAGCTCAGTGTGTGTGCAGCCTCTTGGTGTCCTTGGGCCCCGGGTCTTCTGTATGGCGGAGGGTGGCTTGTGGACGGAGCCTGACCGCGGTGGGCTGGGCAGCAGGGGAAGCCGCCCTGGCACGTGGGAAGCAGGGGTCATGTTCTGGGTCTTGCTGGGCCGCCCCTGCAGGCTTCAACGCTGTGGTGCTCCTGAAGGGCACTCCGCCTCCGCCTCCCCCCGGCCTGGTGCCTCCCGTCAGCAAGCCACCCCCTGGCTTCTCGGGCCTCCTGCCTGGCCCCCACCCGGCCTGCGTCCCCGGCACTGCCACCACCACGAAAGCGTAAGTGGGGCTGGGCTGCCCAGCCTGGTGCCCCTGGAGACCGGGGTGCCCTCACTCCGGGCCACCCCAAAGGCCTAAGGCGCCACCTCCTCTGTCCGTTTCCTGGCCCTCAGGCCCAGGCTGACAGCTGCGCCCCAGGCCTACCTGGTGCCCGAGAACTTCCGGGAGAGGAACCTGCAGCTCATCCAGTCCATCAAGGACTTCCTGCAGAGTGACGAGGCCCGCTTCGGCAAGTTCAAGAGCCACTCGGGGGAGTTCAGACAGGTCAGCCAGGCAGGGGTATGGGGGGCCTGCGCGGCCACTGTGGGGGCTCAGCCCAGCCTGGGCGTGACTGGCTTTGGCTCTGGGTGGCAGGGCGTGATCTCCGCAGCCCAGTATTACAAGAGCTGCCGCGACCTGCTCGGGGAGAACTTCCAGAAGATTTTCAACGAGCTGCTGGTGCTCCTGCCTGACACAGCCAAGCAGCAGGAGCTGCTGTCCGCACATACGCACTTCCGGGGCCGGGAGAGGCCTCCTGGCACCAAGGCCAAGAAGAGCAAGAAGAGCGCATGGCAGGCCAGCACCCAGCCGGCGGGCCTGGACTGCTGCGTGTGCCCCACCTGCCAGCAGGTGCTCGCGCAGTGTGACGTCAGCAGCCACCAGGCACTGCACGCCGCCCAGGACCACGACTTCCCCTCCCTGCAAGCCATCGCCAGGATCCTCACGTAGCTCCTGCCAGCGTGGGCAGGAGCTGCCACACCCCGGAGCCGCCTCCCTCCTTCCTCCTTCCGGGCTGCCATGCAGCCAGGTAAGGCCCCACTGAGGCTGCCCGCTTGGGCACCTCCGCCAGCCAGCTCTCCCCAGGCTCGCCGGGAAGGCCTGCCCGCCCCGTCCGCACACCATCATGTAGGAGTCCATCCAGTTTCTTCCTGGGAAGCGGGCGAAGACCTCAGGCTCCATGGTGGGCTGGTCTGGGTCTGTGTTCTCATGCTTTCGGAAGGTGCGAGGGGAGGGAAGGGCCGGGACGCGGGAACCTGTCGGTGCCGTCAGAGCTAGTGACAACAGCGGCCCTCTCCGGGCCCCCGAGCCCGAGGGCTGCAGCGCCGCGGCCCCCCAGCCAGAAGCTGCAGGGCCACCAGTGCTGGAGTCACATGTTGAGCGTGTTGTGTAAACAGTTGGCTGTTTCGTGATTCAAGAACGTTCAGGATTAAAAGCAGACACGAAATTGTGCTACTTGAAGTTGAATCTTTGTATGAGACAAGCTGAATCCGGGATCTCAAATTGCCTCTGACCTTTTATAAGACCGTGTATCTTCAAATAAATTTATTTTGCAATAATGCACATAGCTGGTTGTTCTGAGCTGCTCTGCCCTCCCAAGTCACCCTGCAGCGAGGGCGACTCAGAGCCGTCCGAGTCTCCAGCTCCGGCAGTCAGCCAGGGTCCAGCTGGGGAGGGGGGTGACTTCGTGCACACAGCTGGGCACCCTGTCTGGGCCCAGGGCCCAGTACTGGACATCTGGCACCGCCCAGGCCTTCCAGGAATAGACATGGCCATGTGTGACCTACGCTTGTGTCCCCAGTAAAACCATCCCTCCAGAGCGTGGGGGTCCTGCACAGTCCAGGTTTGCACCCACAGACGGGTAAAAAGCTACTAGCAATAAACAAAGCTTCAGATGCAGTGGGGGGCACATCTGAAATTCAGCCAGAAAATAATCTGTGCTTAATTATTCAGATACAGTATTTGGGAAGGGGACCAGACAGAGAAATTGTCCCTTTCTGCCCGAAACACACGCAGATAGCAGAAGACAGTTCTAAACACACAACCACAGCCAAATCAGGCACAGGAAATGCCTCACGTTAGAAGAAACGTGTCTCTGGGAGTCAGGAAGGTGGCGCCCACAATGACGAGGGGTGAGAGGTGCCAGGCCACACGGGTGCTGCCTGCCCGACGCGGGGGGCTTGGCCGGCACTCAGGGCCCCACCACAGACAGGAGGCTTCACCCTGGTTACCCTCCCCTGGGCTGTGTGGAGGCCACCTGCCTTCCCCAGAGAGGCCGGTAGCTCCTCACCACTGACACCCTTTTTGCAGACCCGAGGACAACCATCCCCCCAGAAGAGTAATCTGGAAAATGGGGAATCTCGTTAACAATGGGGAATCTCGTTAACAATGAGGAAAATCAGCTCTTCTTCATGAAGCAAGAACCACGCCAACACACAGCAGCGCGGAGGGGGTGTTGGTGTGCCAAGCCCACCCCCGTGGCCGCAACTATTATCTTCCTCTTAGGGAAGGGGAGCCCGGGGCACAGACGAAGGACTTGGCCGAGGCAGCTCTGCCTGCCTGGATGTGGCAACGCCAGCCTTCCAGCCCCAGGGACGGTTCTCAGCCCCACTGCCCTCAGCAAGGACCTTATTACAGTTAGACATGAACAAGTAACGGACATAAAAATCCCAGTGGATGGGTTCGAAAGCAAACAGGACCGATGTGGGGAGATCTCCAGAGGCTGAGCTGGTTAGCCGGGGAACATGGGTCTTGCTGCCTACGGCACCCGACGGGGAGCCCACGAAAGAAGGTGACACGTAGAGACATAATGACTGCTTTTCTGTTGTGTGTGGTGAAGAAAGAAAACTAAACAAGCACTGGACACCTGGCCGGCTCTGGGAGGACCATGTGACTCTCGATCTCAGGGTCCTGAGTTCAATCCCCACGTTGGGTGTGGAGATTTTAAAAATAAAAAT
>CM053621.1:1020294-1033263 GCA_028646535.1 Procyon lotor | reverse complement strand
CTCTCTGTCAAATAAAGAAATAAAAATCTTAAAAAAAAAAAAAAAAAAAAAAGAATTCATGGCTTTTTTCCCCATGATTCTTAAAAAAAGAAAAAAAAAAATCCAATACGTTTTACAAGGGGGAAAAAAACCAGATAACCTGCTAAGGAATACGAATCACAATGTTACCACTGCTCTAGTCAACAATATAGGGTCTTGGGGCACCTGGGTGGCTCAGTGGGTTAAAGCCTCTGCTTTCGGCTCGGGTCATGATCTCAGGGTCCTGGGATCGAGCCCCACATCGGGCTCTCTGCTCAGCGGGGAGCCTGCTTCCCCCTCTCTCTCTCTGCCTACTTGTGATCTCTCTCTCTCTCTGTCAAATAAAATAAAATCTTAAAAAAAAAAAACAAAACAAAACAATATAGGGTCTTAAAAGATAACACAGTAAGGCCTTCAAAGTTCTAAGGAACCAGACTTCACATTTATAGTCGTAGGAAAACTCTCCTTAACGTGGGAGTAGCACAAAAGAAGTCACATCCACAGACCGCTGAAGGGACTGCTAAATGTGTGCGGCAACAAGAAATGACCCTAGCCCCGCTGTTCAAAAAAGGAGAACAGGTGGGCGTCTCCCCAGCATTTCCGAGAGTCGGCTCTCAGCAACCCAGGGGCAGCCGGCCAGATGTGTGGGGGGAGCCTAAGGGACCCCCAGAATGTGGACGTCAGTCTGGCCTCCACCTGCTGCCCTTTCCTGGGTTCCGGGCCCCAAGAGCACAGATCCCGGCCTTGGGCACCCACAGGGACGGGTAGAAAGGACTCAGTGAGCCGAGCGTCTGGGCCGGGTGAACTCACTTACAGTCTTTTATTGTAAAGAAGTTGCGGTTGAAACATGGGACATGGAAGATACACAATCACGGAGTGTTCTTTCAGAAGAGGGAGAGAAAGATCTATATATACAAAAATTGTAAACATGTTCGCTTAAATACCCACACAGAATCGGTCTAGGCTACAATGTACAGGGGAGTCGCCCAACCACAACTCCAGAGGGAGGCGTCTGTGAGAACGTTCAGTAGTGACAAGATGTGAAAAGCCGGCTTTGAGCGATGCATGAGTAGTCAGCTATGCAGAGGGACCCCAACCTCGGGCTGTGCCTTAAAATGGGGTGCAGGGCAGGCTGCTGAGGGGCTGGGCCGGGAAGCCGAGGGTAAAGGGGTTTGCACAGATGGGCCGTGTCTGGGGCACTGTGGGCACACGGAGCCTCTCGGCCTCCCTCCTTGTGAGGGGTCTGTCCTGCCAGGCACCCAGGTGCCCCAAGCCTCCCTCGAGCAAGGTCTTACTGAACGCGTGGGAGAGGGTCGGTGCCCGGGCCTGCAGCCATGTTGTGCCTTCCTAGCCCCAAGTGCCCACATCCGGGCAGGCTCCTGAGCCAAGGGTGGTAGGGGCAGGAGCAGGGGCCACAGGCCGTGGGGCTGCTTGCGGGGAACTACCAGGTAAAGCCCGAAGACTTGACCACAATCACAACATCAACAGGCCCAGGCTACTCTAGCGAGCCCGTGAGAGCAAACGGATGGAGGCTCCAGACTGTGTGCACACAGCCCCACGGGGTGAACCACCACAACAGGACCAGGGACTGTCACTGCCCCTAGGGACCCCATGCTCCCGCGGACAGCCCCTGTACATGGCGACAGAGGGCGGCTAGACCCCTGGCCCCAGAGTGGACAGGTGAGCCAGGAGCTAGCTGGCTCATGAGGGGAATGGCCCCCTCGCAGGCTGATCCACCAGAGGCTGCAGGATACATGTCCAGGACTGCACTGTCTCCTCCTCAGGAACTCAGGCCTGGGGTCAGCGACTAACGGGGCAGGGGGAACTTGGGGTGGGGGGGCAGCCTAGGCACCCTGGGGGCTACCCTCTCTGAGCCCCAGATGGCCCACAGCTGTTGGCCACCCTCTCTGTCCCTGGCGCTAGGCCAGGAGGACCTGAGGGAGGTCGCAGGAAACCCTGGACCCTGGCTTGGGGGCAGCCTTCGAGCCCCGGTGGGGGCCTGCCGGCCACTAGTAGGCAGGCACCTGGTACCCTTTGGGGCTGGTGTCCAGGGTCTCGGTGAAGGGAGGGCTCTGGTAGGTCTCGGTGCCCTCCACGCCGCTGCCCACCGGGTAGCCAGGGTAGGCCTGACCCGCCCCGGCGCCCAGCTGTTCGGTGGCAAAGAGCGACATGTCCGTGCCCAGGCGGAACCGCTGCAGGGCCTTCACCGTGAGCGCCACCTGAGGGGGAGCCCGGGGTCAGCCAGCACCGACCCCGCCCCACCCCGGCCCCGGCCCGGCCCCCGCCGGCCGCACTCACCCAGCTGAGGATGGAGAAGAAGCTGAAGGCGATGGCGGCCCTCGCCGCGTCTCCTGCCTGCAGCGTGCCGGGCCCGGGCGCCGTGCGCTGCCACTGGTTGGTGAGGAAGCAGAAGCCCACGAACCACAGGAAGGACCACAGCCCTGCGCGCAGGCGTGAGGGTGAGGGGAGGCCGGCGCGGAGGCCCCGCCCACCGCGGCCGCGCCCCCGCACGCGCGGACAAGCTCCGCCCCCGCCGAGGCCCGCCCCGGTCCCGCCCACCGCCGGGCCGCGCCTGAGCACGCACGGGCACGCCCCGCCCCGCCCCGGCCCGCCCCGCCCCGCGGAGCCCGTAGGCCCGCCCCGCCCCGCCCCGCGGAGCCCGTAGCCCCGCCCACCTGAGAAGCCCAGGTCTAGCAGCACCGCGCGGCGCCGGTCGCGTACGCTGCTGATCTGCTGGAAGCGCAAGTCGAGCAGCAGGAAGGCGGCGCAGGCAAGAAAAGCCCCGAGGCCGAGGGCGACTCCGAAGCGGCAGGCGCCCGCGTTCCCGTTGAAGACGCAGCGCAGCTCGGGCCCGCTGTCGGTGTTCACGTAGCCCTCGTTGATGATGGGCCCGAAGACGGCGATGGAGAACACCTGCAGGCGGCGGGCGGCGCTCAGCGCCCTGCGGTGGTCCTCCTGCCCGCCGTCTGTCACCCCCCGCGACTGCTCAGCCCTCGGGCCTGTCCCCACGTTCCCCGGCAGCACAGGCCCCGTCTGTGGGTGGGGTCTTCGCGCACCCCTCTAAATTCCTCCCTCAGGTATTTTTAAATTATGGACAGCATTACTATTTAGTGAGCATCTACTATGCCCAAGCCCTATGCTTAAAACCTTAAAAGCTACTTTACAGGCATTCTTCCTAGAATCCTTCCCGCAAAGCACCAGGAAGCCCTCGTTATCACTTTTATGGATGGGAAATTGGGGCTTCAATTAGTGAAGTCACTTGGCTGATAAAAGACGGGGCTGACATTCAAACTGGGTCACTGGCACTGTGTGGGGCCCACAGGGCCTCTGCATGGCCCCCTAGACACTGTAGGAGCAGGAGCCTTCACCAGCACCAGTGATTCCTAGGTTCCAGTGGGTGGCGCTGTGGGAGGCAGGTGTGGAGAACAGGGGGGCCAGAGCAAAGGGGGCAGCAGAGCAGGGACAGTGCTACAACGGTCGGTCACTCAGGCCCTGCATGGAACCCAACCTGGGAGCTGTGTGGCCCTGCTTCCTAATGTGCCAAAGAGAGTAACAGGTCCAGTTCACGGAGTGCTGGGGCCAGAGAAAACAACCACCACCCAGCATCCTCCCTCAGTGGGTCTCCGACGGGTGACAGCCTCTGGCCACTGAGTATTAGCACTGTGAGTCTTTTTTTTTTTTTTTAAGATTTTATTTATTTATTTGACAGAGAGAGAGAGATCACAAGTAGGCAGAGTCAGGCAGAGAGAGAGGCGGAAGCAGGCTCCCCGCTGAGCACAGAGCCCGATGGGAGGCTCGATCCCAGGACCCTGAGATCATGACCTGAGCTGAAGGCAGCGGCTTTAACCCGCTGAACCACCCAGGCGCCCTAGCACCATAAGTCTTTGGGCTCACCTAGGGGGCTCCGTCGCATGAGTGTATCTTAATTTTGGTTCAGGTAGTGATCTCATGGGTTATGAGACTGAGCCCCAAGTAGGGCTCTGTGCTTAGCAAGGAGTATGCTCGAGATTTTCACTCTCCCTCTGTCCTCCCCCAACTCATGCGCACTCTCTCTCCCACATAAATAAATAAATAAATAAATAAATAAATAAATCCTTTTTTTTTTTTTTTTTAAATCCTTTTTTTTTTTAAAAGGCGATACTCTTGACCTCTGGGGTTCACTCAAGCTCAGCATCCCTTTACCAGAAAGGCTGGAAGGCAGATAGGCAGTAGATCATAGTCACTTTACACTTTTTTTTTTTTAAGTAAGCTCCATGACCAGTGTGGGGCTTGAACTCATGACCCTGAGTCGCATGCTCTAAAGACTGAGCCAATCAGGCACCTCTGGACCATCATCATTTTAAACCAGACGCCGCTCTTTTAGCTCTGGGTAGCCCTGTGTTTCTAAAAAAAAAAAAAAAAAAAAGACCTCCAGTTTCAACTTCATTTCTCCTCTCCCTCCCCGGCTCCTTGAAATGGAGTCAAGGGGGAAACCCAAGTGCAGGGCATGGGCACATCCACCCAGGGTGGTCCACAAGCCAGACCAGAGCTGCCATCAGAACATAGGGTTCCTACTTCCTAATCTGTGCCAAGTCGCCCCACCCTGGGCATTGCTCTCCTTGAAGACCAACAATCAGGTGCAGCTGGCAGCAGGAACCACCAGCTAAATAAAACCCAGAAATCGTCACCCCACCTTCTCATCTCTCCTGCCTGGAGAGGTGGGAAGGAGGAGCAGGCCACTTGGCCTAGGGATGCCCCAGGAGTCCAGGCTGTTCCCAAATCTGCCCCTCCCAAGCCACCTCCAGGAAGCCCTCCCAGGGCAGAGCCCCTTCTTGCTGCCCCACCCAGAGGGATACCAGAGCACCCCCCAACACACACACACACACACAATTGCAACTGGAGGGCCTGGGAAAGGGCCAGCTCCCTTGGAAGGGGCTTGGAAGATGTGTGTGCGGGAGAAGCAGTTGTAAGCGCAGCCTGGTAATTCGGCTCCCATAGCCCCCTCCTCGTGCTGAGGCTGAGAGCTAAAACCCAATCCCGTTCCCGCCCCTGTGTCGCTTCCAGGTCGTGAGGGCAGGAGAAACGGGACGGGGGCTGAGGAAGGGGACTGAGTTAGACCTAAGGAGGAACTGGAGGATGGGGGCTGCGGGCGGTGACCTCTCAAGGTCCCCGGCGGTTGCCGTCGGCCCCTCCCCCTCCCGCAGGTGGGCGCGCCCAGCCCGGTGACGTCACCCCAACCTGCGGCCGGCGGGGGAGGGGCCGGCGGGGACGAGGATGGGGTTGAGGGGCGAGGGGCGAGGGGCCGCGTGCAGGGGCGAGGGATGCAGTGCGAGGCGGGACCCGGGACCGGGGCGGGGTCCCACTCACCCAGGACGCGACCCGCAGTAGGGTCTGGGGCCGCCGCGCGAAGCTCACGAGGTCCAGGGCGGCCCCCGCGCGGCCCGCGCCGAACGAGGCTCCCTCCATGGCCAGACCAGGAGGGACGCGCGCCCCCGGCACCCTCTGTCTGTCCGTCCGTCCGGCCGGCCCCGCCCGAGGCCGCCCGGGTGTGCTGCCGAAGCTGCTGGTGCCGCCGCTGCTGCCGCCACCTCCCGGGAGCGCGCGCCGGCCGTGACGGGGCCGCGCGGGGCGGGGCCGAGCCCGTGCCCCCCGCCGACTGGTCTGCGTGCGGGGCTGAAGGCCGTCCCTCCCTTCGCGGTCCTGCCCACCCACCGTCACCTGCTAGACCCGGGTCTGCGACGGGAGACCACCCCCAGACCCCCAAGAGGGGCAGGGGCTGCGGGGCTGGGGACTGAGTCCACCACCGCCCCACGCAGGTGAAGTCAGGAGTCAGCAAGGGGAGGTGGACACTAGGCTCAGCCTTCGCTGCAGCCAGGGGGAGGGAGAGACAAACCTGACCCGGCCCTCAGAGCTGGGACCTTTCGTGACCCAGGCGCAAGGGCTCCAGCTTCTTCCCAATGGCTGGAGCTCCACCTTCCAGCCCTCAGGGAAGGGGAACCCGACTCCCTGAACCTCGTTCCCCTTAGACCAGGGATCAGTTACTGGGCCCTTTCCTATAAACCCCCAACTGCACCCTAGCTTCTCCATCAGAGGGTTCTAGCCTCCCTGTCAGGGAGAAGGCCTGTGCCCCCCAGGAGGGCAGTGCACACAGACCAGCATGGGTGGGAGTTTGGACATCTCTGCTCCTTCCTTGTGGTTGGATGTTGTCATTCCAAGGGTGCTCACTGAGCCCTTCACACTCCTGGGTCTCCCCGACTGACTTACCGATGGCCTGTTGAGTTTGGGGCACACGGGTGGAAAGAAGCATGAGAGATGGGGAATTTGGCCAAGTTGGGGCCCCCTGCTGGGTCTCACGGGCGGCTCCCCCAGCCCAAGCTCGACAGGGTCCCTCCCTCCTGTTCCTTCTTGGCCGGCCTGGCAGGGTCCCGGATGACTGCTCTTTCTGTCCGGGGCATTGAGAGAAACCTTTGCCCTTGTTGAGCATTTACAGTGACAGGCGCTTCACAAGGCCTCGTGGAAGGTAGGGGCTGTGATCACCCCCATCTTCATACCGCACGTGGACAGCTGGTTGAGTTCTTCCACCTCATCAGGAAGTCAAGAGCTGGGACTCAAAGGGTCCCTCACTGCACTGTTCACGTGGACGGATGGGGACCCCTGGCTCACCCCCTGCGGACCCCACCCCAGGGCAGCTGTGGCCAGAAGTGCCACCCATCAGTCTTACTGCAAGTCCTGGACACCGTGCATCCAGTCTGTCGCCGCGTCTGCCAGCGACAGGTCCTGATCTGTCTTGAGCAGCGGCCACTTCCCCCTCTGGTTGGCCCCTTTAGGTCCAGGGTGATTCAGACATCCCCCCTCCTGGAAAGGCGTCCAGATGTCACCCTCTCACGTCCCTGTTTCACCAGCCCTTTCGGGGTTCTCTCTTCCTGTCCACCCTGTGAGCCCTTGTAACCTCTGAACCTTGGGAGCCCTAGGGCGTGATCCTGGGGCTTTTCTCCTCCCTCTTTGCCCAGTCCCTCGGAGTGTGTGCTGACAGCTTGAGCCAGAACCTCCCCTCGAACTACAGTCCCACTTGTCTTAGCCCAGGTTGGGGGTGACACCTCCAGGAAGCCAGAGTTAGGGGAAAAGGGAAGTGAGGCAGGTCAGGAGAGCACCCCCAGGTGCCGTGTTCCCGAGCCAACGGCTTCCCTGGAGAAGCTGGCTGGTTCTCCAACTAGCAGGCGACCTGGGAGAGGCCAGGAGAAAGCCACGTGTTGGGAACAGTCCCTCGAGGGGAGGAAAGAGGAGCAATTTCTCTGTTGGCTGCTCCCTGGCTCCAATTTCTTTGCCTCACTGTCCTCTCTGGGGAGGCGCTGCTGAAGCCAGAACCCCCGTGGTGCCCGCTGGGTGAAGGTGCCGAGGAAGCCGTGCTGAAGGGAGGAGCCAAGATGCCACGGCGAGAGAGAGGACCACTGTATGACGACCGCGGGGGTGGGGACGCTGTTGCTGAGCCCCTCCGGCTGGCAGCCAAGCCCGGAGGCATGTGGCCGGACAGACCGGGTGAGGGCCAAAAGCTACACGCAGGTCACCCCTACACCAGCTCCACCTACAGAGCTCTCCAGAGCATGGGTGCTGAGAGCAACTTCACCCTCCCGGCTACTAGGGCCCAAAACCCGCAGCCAACTCTGGCCCCTTTCTCTCGGCCTGTCAATTTACTCTGACTCATCCTGGGCAAGCTCCCCGCTCAGCTGCCACAGGGGGCCTGCCCTCCCTGCTCCCACCCATGCCTGCCTCATCCTAGCTCAGCAGAGGAACCTTCCAGAAGTCACCTCGCCATTCCTTGGCTCCGAATCCTCCAAGGCCTTCCTGTCACGGGAGGTGGGTGTTAAAACAAAGTCCTTGCTGGGGACGTGAAGACTTCGTGCCACCCGACCTCCCATTCACCTCGGACCCTCCCTCAGCTCCAGCACTGGGCTTCCTTGCTGTTCCTGGGGCTTCCCAGGCTGCTCCCGCCCTGGGACCCTGCCCTCGTCCTACGGAGCAGAACCTGGATGGATGGAAGCAGCCGAGTTGAGCAGCTGGCCAAGGGGAGGCCCTGTCCATCGCCACAAGTCCCAGCACAAAACACACCAAAGCCAGGCTCTCAGTCACTTCTCTACCATTTTATTTTGGTCTCAAGCTCTGAGAAGGCTGGCCCCGCGAAGCCTCTTGGCAGGCCTGGTACAGGTACGTGCTGGATAGGAGGCAGGCGGCAGTGCTGGTGGGACCCTTGGGGAAGCAGCCTGCCTGTGCTTTCCTTGCAGGCACTGGGCCAGCCTCTTCTCTGAGTCGCAGACAGCGCACAGCCCACCGAACGGCGGGCACCGCCGCTGTCCCTTGCTACAGGGTAGGGAGACAACGGCCTAGCCCTCAAGGAGCAGGACAGGGAGCCCGGGCAGGCCCGTCACCTTCCTGCGCGGGGAAGTGGGCACCAGGATGTGGGGTGAGCAGGAGGCTGCATCCTGAATGGAAGGCCCAGGCCGGGCTGCTCCTCCTTCCTTCACCTGCAGCCCCGCGGGGCCTTGGCTGAGGAGGAGCCCTTGGGGTGTCTGCAGCAGGCACCCCTGCTTTTCCTCCAAACCCCTGAGCAGTGTCTGGGGACCATCCAACTGACACACGACAGGCTCTGGCTCTGACGCACTTTAATGAGTGCCCCGACCCCTCTGGCCAGGCTGCCCGGAGGCCCGGGCTGCTGTCCCACAGCTCTGCTGGCCACTGCCTAGTCGCAGGAGCCATCCTTCCAGCCGTCGCGCCAGCGCTCGTCCACCTGCGAGCAGTCGAAGTCCGGCTTGCCCAGCTTGCGGTTCACCTCATTGTGCAGGCGGCACAGCCACTGGCTGAAGCAGGCCCGAGTGCGTGTGTCGGGCTGGTTCCTGCATATCCTGTGGGGGGGGCAGGTGGAAGGCGGGGACGGGCAGTGGTCCCACCACCCCTGCCCCACCGGCTCTGTGCCTGCCCCATCCAGGCAGGAGAGCCGGGGCACTGCTGTCAGCAACACCCAGGAGGGCCCCTGTGCTGAGACTCAGGCATTCCCAGAACAGGGCCGACCCTGCAACCGTCCAACACCAGCACACTCCTAGGCCTTACAGGGAGCGCCGCAGACTGACAAGAACTCAAAGCAAGCCATTAAGGCACCAGTGATGCAACTTTACAACCTTGTAACAATCAGGAAGCCTCACCCCAGCATCCCTGGCCCTGGGCAGTGTGTAAGGGGTGGGGCCACACAAAGGCCTAACTGAAAACTTGTTTCTAGCACCTGGGGCCCTGGGGCCTCCGCCCAGCAAGAGAGCTGTTCTAACTAACTGGGCTTCAAATGGCAAGGGCTGCCCTGGCCCCCACAATCAGTGCAGAAACACTTAGAGGTGCCAAACAAGAGCCCTTGGGCTCCCCAGTGAGGAAAAGATGGCTCCTGAAAGCAAAAGCCGTGGGTTCTCTTGAGAGAACCCTTAAAATCGGCAGTCCTGCTCCAGAAGTCAGGCAAGGTGGACTCATGAACCTGCCTGAGCTCCAGGAGCACTAAGCAAGAGACTCTCTGGGGGAGCCCAGCTGGGAGCCTCTGGAGCAGCAGTCCCAGGCAGTCTGGCCCTTGGGAAAGGAGACCGCTTGGTTGATCCAATGCCCACTGTTGGGGGTCCCTGCTCGGGCAATCCTCTGCCACCTCTGCACCTGCTTCTCCAGGCTCCCCTTTATGACATCAGGGAGGGTGGGGGGAGGGGAGGGGGGCGGGGCGGGGAGGGCCCCCCCCCACCCCCCCGCAGGCCCAGGCTCCAGGGGGCACTGCTCCGCCGCCTACAGATGATGCGGACACACTTACCTCTTCCGTATATCTTCAGCACACTCCTCGCACGGATAAAACTTGGAAAATAAATGTATGAACTGGGCCATGTCTTGCTGCTGTTCCGGGGTGGGCAGATCGGGATAGTAGGCGGCCAGGGTGTGGAGGACAGCCCAGCTGTGGCGGCCTAGTTCCTCGCGATCCTGAGGACAATCTTCCCTAAACTTGCTGTCCCGCTGCGGAAGGAGGCCGACCAAGGGTCAGTTCGTCCCCCCGGACCAGAAGCCTGCAGAGCTCCCGTTTTCCCCCGCCCCAGCCAGAGGCCCACGGACTCGAGACAGAAGCCCTGTGGCCGCCGAAACCCTACAGGGCAGGCCTCCCTTGGGGGCAGGGTTTAGGGACAGCCCACCCTGAGGGGGAGGGCACAAGTCCGAGGCACAGGGCCCGCGGCACTGCTCGGCTTGGGCCTCGGCAGGTCGGCGCGGACGCCGAGAACAAGCCGTGGCGGCCGAGACCAGGGCGGGTGCTGGCCCCGGGCATCTGCACCTTCTGCTGCGTCCGCATCCACGTCTTGAAGTCCACGCAGGCACGGCAGGGCCGCCTCCGGGCGATGTCCTCTGCGACCTGAGGATCGGAGGTCGGCGCCGGGGCTGGTGTCGGGGTCGAGGCGGCCGCATCTCTCCGGCCCGCGCCCCGGCCGCGCGCGTCCGTCACCAGGTCGTCCATCACCTCCGAGCGCGCGCCGCCGGGCAGGAAGGAGAAAAGGCTCCCGCCGCAGAAGCGGCCCCGCTCGCCGGGCGCCGCCATATTGCCCGCGCAATGCCTGCCGGGCCAGCTCGGCCTCCAAGTGGGCCTCCAAGTCGGTCTCCAGGCCAGCGCGCGCGCCGCCGCCAGGGCGCGGCCGCAGGAGCCGGTCGCGCGCGCCCCGGGCGCGGCCCCGGGCGCGGAGGCGGTGCTGGAGCTGGGGGCGGGCTCCGGCGCGGGGGCGGGCTCCGGCGGAGGGGTGGGGCTCCGGTCCGCGGCGCGCGCCCGAGAGGCCGCAGAGCCGGAGGCCGGGGCCCGGGCCTGCGCGGGCGCGGGGCCCGAAGCCCGGGTGCTGGCCGCGCCCCTGGGCCTCGGTCCGCGTCCCGAGCCCGACTTGCGTCGTCCGTGGCTGCGCTCCCGCTTCCTCCAGTAGAAGAGCAGCGTGTTGTGGAAAGCACGCCGCGGCCGCGCCGTGGACTCAGGCTGCGGCCGAGGCGAAGTCCGTGTTCCGGCCCGGGATGCCCCCATCGCTCCGCTCCGACCGCCCCGCGTGCCCGCGGCCGGGCTCTGTGCCCTCAGTTGGGGCGCGCCCCGCGGCGGGCTGCGCGGCGCCCTGGCAACGCGGGGCGGCGCGGTGAGCGCACAAAAGTGCGGCGCGCCTTAGGGTCTGGGTCCCGCGGGTCCGCCCGGGCGACCGGCGCCATGGCAACGGGCGCGGCAGGTGTCTGGGCTCCTGAGGGCACCGAGCGGCCTGGATCCTATACTGCCCGAAGGGCTTATAGCCGGGTCGGGAGTGGCCACGGCTTCTATGCGTGCATTGATTCATCCTGCAAACATTTGTGTAGTGTCTAATCGGTTCCAAGTACCGGTCCGGGCGCTGGGCAGGGCGGGGCACGAGACCTCCTCCCTCGGCTCATTGTCCAGTGGTCGAGACGGAAAAAGCAAAAACAAAACAAAAAAGTCACACTAACAAATATTCCCTGACAAACGGGTGGGGACCATGAACAGGGCGTGATAAATCTGGGAGATCTCCTTGAGGAGGTGACACTCAGGCAGAGGCCTGAGGGATGAGCAATCAGCTGAGGAGGGCAGTCTAGGCCAAGGCTGGAGGTGGGCATGGGCAGAAAGGCCAGTGGGACGGGACCTGGGGAAGGTAGTAAGAGGAGAGATCCAAAGGTGGGCAGGAGCACACGGAGGGCCTTGTCAGATGCCATGGGAGCTGGAAATTTAAGGACCATAGGGAGGTGCTGGACAATTTGGGGCAGGGTTACCCCAACCAGATCCCTTTTGTGTTTTGCAAAGACTCCTCTGGAGGGTGGATTTCATAGGACCCAATGAGGAGCACGAGCATGGGAGTGGAGAAGAGGCCGTTGTCCAAGGGATAGATGAGCCTGGGGCCTATGGAGAGAGAATGGAAGGAACCGTGGTTGCTGGGGGAGTGAAGCAGGGGCTGTCGGCTGGGGCAGGGAGAGGGCCTCAGCACCCTTCTAGAGATTTCTGGCTGTGAATAAACAGGCCCTCTCCCAGCTTTTCTCCTTGTCTTCCATGGGAGAAATGTCTGCCCCACCCTGCACCCTGCCAGGCCAGCTGGGACCTCAGCATGGCCCCCATTGAGGTCAAGAGAGCGTGGCAACTGGGCTAAAGGCACTCTGCAATTCAGGCCTGTGTCTGCAGGTGTTCATTGCCTGGGCCAAGACCAGGAAAGGTTTGAGGGCTGCTGGTAGGACCCATGCACAAAGGCTCTTTGTCAAGGCTAGGGTGATTTCTGGGAGGGATGCTCTAGAGGTTAACCCCTCCCTGGACAGCTCGGGGTAGGAGTCCCAACCTAGAGCTGATGGCCCCAGCAGCAAGAAGAGCCAATATATACCAGGTTTGGATGGAGCTCTGGAAGTCTTCCCTATAAGGAAGTAGCCCAGAGATGTGGGGCACCGGAGCACCCCGTCTGGGGATTCTAGGGTCTAAGCCCTCTTTGCCCCAGTTACTGGGGGAATGGTGACTCCTATCTCAGAGGCTGTGTTTGCAGTAAATTGTGATAAGTCATGAATTCAGAGGCAGCTCTCAAAATAGTCCTGGTCACCCCGCCCTCCTCTGCCAAGTGTCAGCGACTGCAGAGAGGGACCCTTTTCGTCCCGCCCCAAGTCTTCCCACCACCAGGGAATCTCTGGGGTGAGCCTGCAAGGCCCACCCCTCCCCAACACATCCAGAAAAAGTGACATTAACTAATACAAATTTTCTCCACTGTGATTTGGAAACATTAAGAGACCTTTCCTGCTATGTATTAAGCCAAAGAAAGTACATAAAGCTTTCACCCTGGGTCCTTGGTTCCTGATGACAACAGCAGTCACCTTCCCAGGTGAGTTCAAAGGCAGTCCTAGGGCACGCCCTGGAGGAGGCTCCACTAGTCCCAGCACCACAGCAGGTGTGGGAGAGCCAGGAGC